>CM031952.1:13476080-13546080 GCA_018749465.1 Paracanthobrama guichenoti | reverse complement strand
TAACAGTACTGTAAGATCATTGGTCTGGGCATTTTATGGATTATATGTGTTATATCACCAACACATTTCTGTAGCATACCTGTGTGTGCATGAATGTACAGCATCCATCCATCCGTCCATCCATCTTGGATGGTTGCTAGAGCATTGCAGTTGGTAGAGTGTTTTAGTTTGTTGCCAGAGCATTACTATGGTGTACTTAGTGGTTGCTAGGGAATTTGTAGGCAGTTGCTAGGGTGTTCATTTTGGTTGCAAGGGATTTGTTTGGTGGTTGCTAGAATGTTTTGGTTGGTTATGAAAGCATTTCTTGGTGGTTACTTACTTTACATTGTTCAGGGCATTATAGTTGGATAAGTTTCATCACCGACACGCACTTTTTTTCAGTTTGTAGCATACTCACGTTTGCATCCCTAGAGTGCTAATACTTTAAAGCTGAAATGGAGGTTGGCACTTTGTCGGCGTGTGAAGTCTTTGACTTTTGGAGCATACTGAACTTTCTTTAAGTTGTAAATAATTAAGATGTCTCTGCCAAATCACATCAAAGTACTGTATTTTGCTTTTTAACTTGAAGTCAATTATAAATTTTAAAATCCCCTGGAACGAAAACTGTGACTTGGTCCTTGATTATTCCGGGATTTCTGGAGAATCAAAAACATTTTCAAAGTTATCTTTTAAGTACATCAAGCAAGCCTCATTTTGCGGTTTTCCGATTGGAAAGCGAATAGCAGGATACTCACAGATAATTGCATAATTTTCAGGAGCAACACTATAATTAGCATTATTAGAGCTTAATTAGACCACTCAGCAGACATGCAATGCCAAAACAGCAATGAGACAAAACAGGATTGCTTTTCAACTCTAATATGAAACATCAAAAGGACCTTTGAAACTTGCTGTCAGACCCGTCAGAGATAGACAGGACTTTGGATTATTTGAGGTTCATCTCATTATTTTTCCCCCCACGTACTAGTCTTATCTGTCTATCATCGTTTTCACAAATCGCTAGACATTGTTGGATAAATGCAATGTTTTGTGATCACCCGAATAATTCACAGATCTCATTAGCATCCTCTCAGAGATAACAGCCGGTTATAACAAGCTCCATCACAGGAATGATTAAATGTGTTAGCAAATATTTCCACCTCTGAGCAGTCACAACAGTGCTGTTAGTCATGGGATTTATCCAATCACAGACCTCATGTAAATTCAAGGATTTAGTTATTCACATGAATGGGAACAACAGCTTTTCTTGTGTCACGTTTGAAGCAGGATAATTGCTGAGTTGGGTTTGTGAATCCTATGCAAATAGAGATTTAAGGTTTTGAAAATACCAGTCGGTTGCATTTATAAAAAAAAAAAAAAAAAAAAAAAAAAAAACTTTTATTTTTGTACTATTTAATTAAATATTCCTTTACTCCAGCTACATTTTGATGAGTCAGCAACTCACATTAGTCATTATAACTACTGGAAATGAAAAGTAAAATAGACGAAGATAGATGCTGGGTTGCTAGGGAGTTGCTAGGGTGTTCCGAGACTGTTAACGCAGTTGCTAGAGCATTGTCTTTGTTGTTACTAGGGCATTGTTAATTAGTTGATTGGGGGTTACTTGGGTATCACTTGGTGGTTCCTAGGGTGTTAAGAGTGGCTATTAGGGCACTTTTAGGCTAGAGTGTTGCTATGGCAGTCAGTTGCTAGGGTGTTGTTAGGTGATTGCTACTGTAAGGTGTTCTTTGTCCTTGATAGCATGTCACTTGGTGGTTATTTGTTTTGGGTGGTTGCTGGGGCACTTGGTAAGGTGTTTTGAGTAGTTGCTATGGCGTTGTTAGTGTTATGTTTTTTTTGTTTCTAAGATGTTGTTAGGTGACTGCTGTGATGTTCCTTGGGTGTTAAGAGTGGTTATTAGGGCACTTTTAGGCAATTGCTAGGGTGTTAAGGGTGGTCACTAGGGTTATTTTAGCCGGTTGCTAGAGTGTTTTGCTTTAGCATTCTTTGTTGCTAGTAGTGTTCTTTGCCAGCGTGTTGTTGGTGGTTGTTAGTTTGTTAGGGGTGGTCACTAGGGCACTGTTAGGTGGTTGCTAGAGTGTTGCTATGGCACTCTGTGTTGTTGCTAAGGCATTGTTAGGTGGTTTCTACCGTAGGGTGTTCTTTGTGGATGAAAGCATGTCACTTGGTGTTTGTGTGTTTTGGGTGGTTGCTAGGGAATTGCTAGGGACTTGGTAAGGTGTTTTGTAGTTGCTACAGTGTAGTTGCTACAGTGTTCTTTGTGGTTGCAAGGGTGCCACTTGATGGTCACTATGGCATTGTTTGATGGTTGTTAATGTTATTATGGTTGTTTGTTGCTAAGGTGATGTTAGATGGCTGCTGTGGTGGTTCTAGGGTGTTAAGAGTGTTATTAGGGCACTTTTAGGCAGTTGCTAGAGTGTTAAGCTTGGTCAATAGTGTTATTTTGGTCTGTTTCTAGTGTTTAACTTTTGCATTTTTTTGTTGTTGCTAGGAGTGAAGTGTCGCTTGCAGGTTGATTGTGTGTTAAGGGTGGTCACTAGGGCACTATTACGTGGTTGCTAGAGCGTTGCTATGGCAGCCTGTTGCCAGGGTGTTGTTAGGTGGCTGCTACTGTAGGGTGTTCTTTCTGATTGAAAGCATGTCACTTGGTGTTTGCGTGTTTTGGGAGGTTGCTAGGGACTTGGTAAGGTGTTTTGAGTAGTTGCTACAGTGTTCTTTGTGGTTGTAAAGGTGCTGTTTGACGGTCACTATGGCGTTGTTAGATGGATAGTGTTGTTGTTATTATGCTTCTGTGTTGCTAAGGTGTTGTTAGGTGGCTGCTGTGGTATTCTTTGTAGTTGCTAGCGAAATTCTGTGTGGTTGTTATGGTGTTTTATATTGCCACTGTGTTGCTAAATGGTTCCTTACTGAAGGTCTGCCAACTTTAAATTCTCCCTTAGTCGATAAGTAAAAGTAACCTTAAACAAAGGCATGGTTTCTTTCTCTAATCCAGTTTAGTGTGCACAGCATGGAACTTTTGAGCTTCTGACACTTGGCATGAGAACCGTAGATTCTGTCAGTAACCCACCCAGAGACGCACTTAAAGTTGTGCTCTCTCCACAGAGTGATGCTGGAGCAATTTCCTCCACCCTGCAGGAGAAGCTGGGGACTGTGATTGATGTTATTCTCCAGGACAGCAGATTTTGATGAGTTCCACAAGCTTAAATGAAAAGTTTTGGGTACGAAAAATATAAAAGGAGAAAAAACGAGTACAAAATTAAACAAAATCAAAAAATGTCAAAGTGTAGAAGCGCTTCGGGTCTCTTTGGGATTGAATTCAGTTCTCCGACTACACTGGATGTACGGTTATTATGAAGGAAAGGTCCTACTGCCTAAATGGCATTTTGCACTGGGCATAAAGAACATTCTTTTTATAGGCAAATGACTATGTAAATGACCATATACATAATATTACAGTCGTAGCGTGAGGTCAAGTGTTTGAAAGGTTTTTACCCCATATTTTACCCCAGCTATAAACTTTTAGGACATTTATGCTCTGTATTTCGTTTAATATGCCTACTTTAAAAAATGCATACTCAATAGCTACTCACATCTGAAATGCTGAAAGCATATTGTACCAAACCAAGCTTTTACATCTGCATATTGCAGTTTTCATAATTTTAATGCATATCGCCCAATGGCACTAAAACAATTCCCAGTTAAATAATTTTTCCTGATTTTAGTCAACTTTCTCAGAGTTACTTGTACTGGAAAAAAAGTCATGTTCTTATACAGTGGCTGATTAATATTCCTGTCAGAGTCTTGCCGAGCAGTATGAATATGCATAGTTCAATCAGTGAAATTTCATTTATGTGTGTAAGCTTTTTGGAAGATATCTCCCTCAAACGTAATTAACTAACATTTGTCCTGTCCAAAATTTGGATAAAAATCTATTGATTTGTCACTTTGAAATTTAATTCCATAGTCTACAGTAAATTGCATTAACAGTCCTGCACGCCAATTATGAGCCATGTGCAACCTACCACTCTTGAAAACTTGAAAACTCTCCGGCGGAAATGTTTTAATGCATCCTGATTGATTTACATTCATTTCAAGGCTCCAGTAATTTCTAATTTTTCATTCTGAGTGGATTTCCATTTTCCTAATAGCATCCTGCTTTTTTTCGGTCAGTCATGGCGTGAGTGGCAGAATCCTTATGCAGCACATATATCTGCAGGCCACAAAATGTTTTCATAATCATATGCCTGATATTATAACTTTGCAAACCTTCCAGCTTTGCAAAGTTATGCTCCCTGGATGCAAAATTTATTTATGGAGATATATTTTCTCATTATATTGTATTCAAAGATTCGTTACTTAACATAAATCCTTTCAGGAATCAACAATCACATTAACTGTATTACAATGTTGTTGCGTCATTCTGAATAAAAGGATGTGCTTCATGTTCAGTCTTAATATTGAAATGGATCTGCCAAACAAATATTAAAATAAACACAATAAATAAATGAGTGAATGAACTTGAAGATCCATGAACCGTTAAAATAGGGGAAGTTGCAGTAGAGAAGCAGAAGTGCTCTTCCTGCATATTTTATGAGCCGAAATTCCCTCGAGGAAGTCTAAACAGCACAGATGTTCGCAAGTAATAAAAGGCCTATTCTCGCTCATTTATCTCGCACAGACAAAATGGCAATGTCCAACCGTTCACATACGATCCTGGCTTTAGGGGTCGTGTGATTTTTTTCCTTGAGGTCTCGCAGTGGCATTTTTCAGTATGGTCTGCGGGGACACGGGTGTCAGAGTGCTCTGTCCCTCTCTGTCTCCCTTTGGGATGCACCGACTGATGAACAACATGCCCTGCACCGACATCCCCTCCAGCACAGGGCAGTTCTACGACAGTTTTCCAGAATCACAAAACAAGATGCCATCAGGAATCCTTAGGTGGGCTGTGTGACAAATGGACACAGCCTGGTGACATCTGCTGAGAAATGCTGGAAATAATTAATTTAGATTCAAAGGGCAATTTGACGCTACATACAAATGAATCCCATCACTGGATAAATTACTCTACTCTAAAGTGAGAGAAATTCCCCAGTGTGCACATTATAAGTGGGGTGAAAGAAGAAAAAGATGGCATAAATATCAACAGCGTATTTAATCCCTCATGCCGGTTTCGTTGGCTGTGAAATTCTCGTTTGCAACACACTGAAGCGTTTCTAATCCATCAATACTTGGGGTTTTTCAAAGGGAGGTCCCTGAAGGTTCTCTACGGGGTCTGGGGAGAAGATACATAAAACATGTATTTTTCTTAAATTTTCCCTGGGTTTTCAAGCAGGGGTCCACAGATCCTGAAATTACCTTCAGGGGGTCCATGGAGAAGATACAGATAAATCATGGATTTTTCTTGTTTTCATTATGTTTTAGAGGCATTAACAAATTTTTACTTTTGCAAGTATTGATTTTTAAGCATTAAATAATGTAGTGAAGTTATAGGATTAGTTCACTTTAAAATGAAAATTTCCTGATAATTTACTCAGCCCCGTCTCATCCAAGATATTCTGTCTGTCTTCAGTCGAAAAGAAATTACGTTTTTGAGTGGGGTATGTTTGCTCTTCATTATATAATTTTATGATTTGGTATGACTCTAATGACTATTTAGTAATAATTTTCAGTTTCATATGTTATGGGGTGCCAGTGGAATGGAAGGTTAAAGTTCTACACAATTATCATGAAGGTTTCTACTTTAAATCCCCGTTGTGCTAGCTTTCCTGAGTAGTTTTATGTCCTTATGCACAATATTTAACCTCAGTCCGCTCCAGAGATCCTTGGCCAGCCGCCCTGTGCTGTGCCCTTTCTCTTTTTATGTGAATGCCTTAAACATTTGGGACACCAAGAGCAAAGAATACTAAAGACTTAATAGGATTTAAGCTTTGTTACAGTCATTTAATCATCACTGACCATTTTACTGCTTGTTAAATTCTTGTTTGACTTTCTTGTTATTTGAGTACCTATTGGATAAGATACCAGTATCGTAGCACTAGCGTCAGCGATCCATCTCATCAGGACAGTGTGACAGATTAATGGCCAATCATGGCCAGGTCTTACAGGGCATTTTCTTGTTCAAATAAGAATTTGCAGGGTGAAGATGTGGGAGTGAACATCCCTCCTCCTGCGTGTCTGATAGATTGACTGCTTGACACCGTCCTGACCTTCTCTCTCTCTCTCTTTGATAGAGCTCATCTATTTCTCTACATCCCATCTCTAAACGCTGTGTCCACCGAACAGCGCCAACACTGGGAATATTGTCCACTTTCCTATTAAACTGAAGAAAGAGCTGTACTCGACCTCAACCTGTTCTTTGTTTTGAGAGTGGCAGTGGGCTACTCAGTGGGTCAGAATACATATCAGTAGAAGCAGTCACTCTCTGACAGAATAGACATGCTTTAGCACTCCTCAATGACCTCTGATTTTGTACCGTTCTTCTGGACTGTATTACAGTTTTTCGTTTGTTTCGATTTGTCCCTTATAAAAGTATAAAATTATTAACTTTAAAATTATATTGTGCATTCTATGTTTATGTAATCATACTGTTGCTCAGTCTCAACCTTAAATGCAGGGTAGGCGATTTGTTCCAGAAACATGTTATGCTGGTTGAAAGTTTCTTCACATCCTGATAGTAATCACTAAGTTAATGGTCTAAATGTATTTGTATGCATATACATTTTTCTGTGGAAGGTTTAGGACTATAAAATGTTTGTCCAATCATTGCATTTGGTCTGAATGATGTCCCACCTGCCTGTCAACATATGAATTTCCATACCTCCGCGCACCCTGTTCACACAGACATCACACGTCATAAGTGTGTTTCGTGCTATGCAGCGACAGACAGCGTTAGACAGACGTCAGTCACCGAGCACTGCAATCTCCTTTTACTGTTCCTCCTGAACCACAGTATATGCTGTGTTCACAGTATAACTACTGTCATTTGGAAAAGATGGAACCCTGTGACATTATACTTGTGACTTGAATTTCTGCGTTTCAATGGCAAAGCGATCAACGGCAAAATAAATCTGCAGCAGTCAGGTGGTACAGTAACAAATCAGTCCTTTTGCGGGTCAAAATGACCCAAAGCCCTAAAATTATACATACACACACATATATATATATATATATATATATATATGACTATACCCTATATGTAATTTTTTTTTTTTTTTTTTTTTTTTTTGGTCCAGAAAGCTTATATCATTTCAATTATATAATATTTTTGTTCTTTAAATTACTAGATTTTAATAAATAATATAATTTAAGCACATTCAACTTAAATTCAACTCATTTCATGCATAACCCTGTTAATTTAGCTCAGTTGAACAAAAATTCAGACTGTACATTTATAATGTAGCATTTCAAATTGATTTTAAGTATAGTTTAGAATAATATAGAATTGTAATATTTTTATTCTTATTTTAAATATGTGAAGTCCCCTGTAGTCAATAATTTTATCCTTTAAAACTCATCTTTGATCACCAAAATTACATATTTAAAGGTTTTTTTTCCTGTGAAAAAGTCTTCACGCCTTAAAATAGCTTGAATGTAACATCCTTACTTCATTTAGTATACGCAGAACCATGAATATGCAAATGAGCTCCACCTCCACTCACTCCCACCAGCTCAGAGATCCACTCACTCAAATTTACAAAGTTACTGTAGTAAATGCTGCACAAAATGGTATCACTCTTTACAACATCAGACACATAACAGTAATTAATGTGATTAGCCTTTTGCTTGACTAATAATGTGTTGCTAATGTTACATAAACCATGTTCACCTTCTAAATATCAGCATCATTAGAAACACTTTGAACAACTCAACGTCAGCGGAGAAAGGCATAGAATTCATCATAACATCGGAATATGCATCATATACATAATTCACCTGTTATATTGCAAAATGTACCCGATTTTTCATATCAACAGAAAAATATACAAGTATGGCTTCTTTTGAGACTCCTCTGCTTCAGAGTTAATGATCTGCTAAAGCCTGCCCACACGTTGACATGATTGGTTACAAGGTATTTTGGGATGTAAGAAACACATCCAGTTTGAGACTGTCTTTGGTTCACTGCAGTTTTAAGGAGAAAATACTCAGCAATGGTGTTGACTTTTATGAATTTGCACATGGTTTGTCTTAAAGCATATTAAAAACACCACACAGACACACAAACAACATTTAAAAACTTGATTTTCACTACAGGGAGTCTTTAAATATTTGAAATTGAACAGTTCTGTATCTTATAATCTTGCCTTGAAGTATCCAGTCCACCACAGTGGGATGCTTTAAAATAGCTCAGATTGATATTCTCAGAATAACTACTTCCATTAGTCCAGCGAGGATAGCTAACCTCAAAACGCATCAAGAGTGCTTATTTTAATGCCAGTCATGAGGAGACGAGTGGATCCGAGGACAAGATTAAAACGTGACATCCGTCAACAAAAGACAACCTCCTCAAGTACTCAGAGACAATCATGCGCAAAATAACTTGGAGTTGCACAGATTTTCATAGACCTTTATGCTGATAGCTAAGGTTTTGTCAAATTATAATGCGTCAGTCGTTTTGAAAGATTAGGCACTTACTGCAGTCTTACTTGTGAGTAATGATTCAGTTGCTGTGAGGAGGTCGTGAACTGCATTTCACCTGACGACAACCTCGAAATCCACCTGGAGCTCAGAAGCCCGCTTGTGGAGTCATCTGTATGTGCAATTTTTGTTCAATCTTGACTTGTCTGAATTGGTAAAACACGACTTCTTAACCGCATTGCTCCACTAGGTGCTGTTTTTTACACAGGCAATTTGTATATTCAAAACTTGAGTTTTTACTTCAACGTTTTGTCACCTGGTGATTCATTCATAACTCTGACTTTGTCCTCCTTGCCAGAACTGCTCTCCACACACTGTGAATCATTTGGATGTAGCTATCAGTGCAATAGCACAGCGGGCGAAAAGCTGCTCCTGGCCAAAGCGAAACTTTTAAATCACTTTTATCACCCTTCCCTGTACTCTCTCACCGCGGCGGCCATCTCCGCCTCTGTGAATCGGAATCCGGGTGTGCGGAAGATCTCCACATGGCTGCTTGCAGATTGTAACAGATGACGCAGCTCATGAGCTGCATGTGGTGCCAGATGCATCGCTCCGGTCCCTCCATAACAGGCCCATTAGCCGGTGATTTAAGTCTCCGCTGGCTAATCTGTCATAACAACTGGCGCTGCCTCATGAGAGGCACTGGTGGAGTTCCTTTCTTTGAAGCACACGATTGGCTCATTTTCTATAGGTCCTGGGGCACTAGGTCCGTGAGGATCTTAATGGTCTTGCTATGATTTTAACAACATAGAGGTTGGCAATTTAGCCCACACAACGGTCCTGTCACTCATTTCGCTTCCAAGACTACATGGCCACAGAGAACAAATAAACTCTTGAATTACTGACTTTGTATTTACAGAGACTAACGGCCATCATATCTGGCCAAAGCCTTGATTTGTTACATTAGATTTTTTTTTTTCAGCCAGATCTCTTGTATTATAAGCTATAAAAACGTATTACATGCTATGGAACTGCTGTGATTTAGGTCTAGTGTGCTGGGGACAATTTATTGGCATGGTTTAGGGTTCATGATTTTGTAACAGGATTAATAAATGAGGGTGGATTTAGAAAGGCAGGAGAAGGTAGACATAATAGCCAGGGCTAAAATCACAGACAGGCACTGGACAGGGCATCTGTCACTCACAGTGACATGTGACAGACTCGACTGCCACCCACTTTAAAAATAACATGGCACAAAGCTGCACGGATTGAGCTGTCGCCGATCTGATAGATGACAACATCATCTGAATCTAAGGCCACTTTTACTCTAGAGCTTTTGGTGCATGGCATTTGGAATAGATATTAAAAAATATGATGTATTTTTATCACAAGTATATTAAAAACAGGAATCTTATGAAATATTACAGTTTTCTGTTTTAATGTTTTAAAAGTTTCTGTGATCAAAGCTGAATTTTCAGCATCATTACTCCAGTCTTCAGTGTCACATGATCCTTCAGAAATCATTCTAATATGCCTATTTGGTGCTCAAGAAACATTTATTATTATTATTATTATTATTATTATTATTATTATTAATCATTAATTATCAATGTTGAAAACAGTTGAGCTGTTTGATATTTTTGTGGGAAAAAATGTATTACGGTTTTTCAATAATAATAATTCAATAAAAAGTTAAAGAGTACAGCATTTATTTGAAATGCATATATTTAAGTCTTTCAAAATAATCTATATTATTATTGTTATTAGGGGCCAAGCACTGAATGGTGCGATGGCACTGGATCCTTCTTTTCCCTCTTCCGCCATGGGAGTCCGTATGGTAAAAAGGTGTGAAATTTGGCACACTGATAGAGCTCAGTCCAATTCACCACAGCAAATTTGGAGTCTCTAACTCAGTCCCTCTAGTACCACAACATTTCACTTACATTTATGCTAATAACTTTTGAACCATAAGGGCTTGAAACAAACTCCTCCTTGACAGTTTAAATGATCTGATTCAGTTATCATGAAAATCAGACAAAGACAATGCTGGCAAAAAGTTTTTTGATCGACCCAACCATTTGCGAATAATGCAAGAACAAATTTGACAAAGAGCGTGCCAAATTGTGTGCCACCTACTGGTCTGAAGATATGAAACATAGCTATTTTTGCTTATAATTTCTGAATGGTTTGCCCAATACATATAGGGTATAGTCTTTATATATATATATATATATATATATATATATATATATATATATATATATATATATATATATATATATATATATATATATATATATATATATATATATATATATATATATATATATATATATATATATATATATATATATATATATAATAGACTTTTGTATGTCTGCCATTTTGCCATCCTGAAATGCTTTATTTTACGAAGGCATTAACGCATCATTACGGAACTCAGTATGTGTTATCGGGACCATGCTCTGAAGGTACTCAAAACGTTTTGAGACAGCTTAGACCTTGTGGTCAAAAGTTACAATAAAATTTCCAAAAATGCTATAATGCTTATTGTTGCTGGTTTTCTGAAGCTCCCAGCCATGTTTGCATGTCATCTTGTTCCTTTATGGCCCTGATAATTGCTGCTTGCTGCTATATTTGTTGTTGTTGTTGTTGTTGCTGTTATAGATCAATTATGAATAAAATAAATTTAATAATAAAAACTATATAATAAAAGCTTAATTCAGCTTCAAGCTAAAATACATTTATGTTTCTTCTATTTGTGTTGTATTTTTCAGGCTGGTCTATACTAATCAAAAGTGAAAGCATTGTAAGCAACTGGTTGTTTTAATCGACTTGCATGACCGCCATATCGACTGTTTTTCGATTTTTCTCTTTTATTTTTCAGCTGTGGTGATGACTGATCTTAGAAGAACCTGAACAGACTCTCTCTAATTACCAGATATGTTCAGCTCCGCGTCCTTCTTTAATTGGCACTTTATTGACAAAAGATTGTTTGTCGAAATGGCACTTGGGTTCCAAACAAACATATTAGAAGAGATGTTTACAGCGATTCTTCACTTGGCACTGCAGCAAGCTGTCACCTGCTGTTTGAGGATGTATAATCTGTTACTTTCATCTTGAGACACTTTGAACAGTTATAACACTGATATGCTGTGTCTGGCACTGCTCTGTGCATTTTGTGATGAGCATGTGAATTTCCCCCCCTCATCCTCTAGGGAGTGGGATGTGTATATGAACAAGTGCTTACACTACAGTGAGTGTACTGAAGCAGGTACAGTCTCTCTCTCTCTAGGTATGCCTCTCAGTCTCTCTCCCTTCCCCCTTCTGCCGCATTTCATTTGTCATGGCCCAAACTTATCTCACAGACGTGCTGAAATGCAGAGGGCTCCGTGCTGATAACCCTGCCAGCGTTGGTGCTGCAGGCTGCTCCTCGCAGAGGGGAACCATCTGATACTTAATCGAACCTGACTCCACCATGCCCTTTGTGTCTTCCCTATTAATCACGGACTCTATATATAGACATCTCAAATTTGAATATAATCAGATTGAAATAACTCAAAATGTAGCCCCTGGAGTGGCAGATTGCCTCAAACGTCCTTGCTTCTAGCACATTGTATCATTTCATGTCACAACAGTCAGAACGTATTTGATATCACAGAGACACTCTCCTGTTGAATACAAATCAAGTGTTCACAAATAGCCGCATACTTGCTCTTTGTAGTGTCTGCCATAGATGGAAACCGAAGTCTGAGATTTTGGATGTTAAAAGTGTTAAACAGAACCACTGTGATAATATAAATGTTCCTTGAGCACCAAACCAGCATAATAGAATGATTTCTGAAGGATTGTGTGAAAATGAAACTTTACTCCAGTCTTCATTCCAGTCCGGGTTTCTGACATTTTCTAAATGTCGATTTAAAAAACTATTGTAAAATGATTCCATTTCCTTTAACTGATGTTATGCAACTTGAGCATATTTTTTTCCTCTCGTGATAAGTCATTCCAAAACTCATGGCAACAGATGTTAGTAGGTTTACGTATATCGCAGGTGCTGCACTAGCCATTATTTTTAATCGAAGGAGACGCAGGCACGTTATCTGAGAATTAATGGCAAGGAAAGCCCCTAACACTTGGGAGCGGCCACGTATGAGGTGTCTCTGGGTGTTTCTCCCTCCTTTCTGCTTCAAGGTCTTGATAAAATGTGGCATTTCTTTGTTGTTTAGAATCCAGTATTCCCATAATTCTTTTGTCTTTCATGAGTTTAATAAAGTCTCATCTTCATATCCAAACTTACCACGCCTCCTTTAAAGAACGATCATACCATTGCAGTTTTGCAATTTCCATTGAAGTTTTGTGAAATATTCCTTTTTCAAATTGCCTGAAAACCCATTTCATGGGAGCGTGAAAACTTAATTTTTTTTTATATATATGGGAGTTTTTGTGAAATTGACGTGTTTCCATTGGGCGTATTTTCAATTTGAGCAATCTGAAGGGTAATAGAAACTCAGCTTGTCACATTGGCTGCTGTAAATGCTGCCATTATATTGTTCATAGAATTTGTATATAATTCATTGTTTTCTAAAATTACTTTCATTTCAAGAATTTAAGTTTTGTTTGTGAATTATGCATAATTAAATTTATTGTAATTTGCAGTACTTTTATTTTGAAATCTCAGTTCAAGTTTATGCGCAATTGTTGACTTCACGTCAGATTCTAAGTTTCTGCACGCAAGCTGTAAGCATGGTCTGTATGTATACCTCGAAGAAAGATCATTAAGGATTCGAAGGACTTCAACGGTCATAAGGACAGTAAAGATAATTTCTCTTTCCCGCAGCATGCAGCCAACGAGGTATTTTGATTGTGTTTATCTGTATTTTGTGTCGATTACGTCTGTTGTGTATGCTTTCGTTTTGTCAAGCTAATGTGATTCTTTTGTATTATGTTGTTTTTACTGTTTAGTTTTCACGTGGGTTGAAAATGAAGAAAAGTCTTCAAATAAACCATTAGTAAGAGAACCACTTGTGTCAGTATGCTTGGAGGGAGAAACAGTGAAAACTCGACTGTTCAACGGCACGAGTAAGTGACTCAGCAAATTAAATCGGACCAGCGGCCTTATCACGACGTGTCTGGATCGATGCACATCATCGAAGGATTAACAGATGAGCGCACACACACAAAGACACGAGAAGACGCACACAGTACATGGTGCAACGGACCAAGTCATAACGAACTTTAACACTTAAGGCTTAAGAAGGTTTCGTAAGGATTTTCATTGAAAAGAAAGCTACGTTGTAGTGTGTAGTAAATGTTTTAACTTGAAGATTGGTATTTATACACACATTTAAAGAGTAATCAAACTTTTGTTTTAACATTTAAAGTACTCTTTGTAAATATAAGAGAAGTCTATTTGTTCATATACAAGTCTTCTAAGTATTTTGGAGTGTTATATACATTGAGTATATTCTGAAGAGTAATATTCAAGCTGAAGTATTCTGTGCAATATTGTTGCTAAGAAGCTTAACGTTTACATTCAATTTATATTTGAGTAAGTATTAGAGATCGATTTGGATTTTTGTTATCTTGCATATTTTCTACTTACAAATTCAGTCAATTTAAAGTAGTGATTCAGAATGTCAGATCCCAGTGAGTCCACAGTTCAGGTAAGGGACAGTGTTAGGGATAGTGCAAATTCCCAAGAGCAACCTGAAGAAGGTCAAGTGATTGCTGAAGCCCAGCAAGAAGAGGGACAGCAGTTAAGAAGTAAAAGAACAAGAACTTTGACAGAGAAAGGTAGAGAAATGCAAGTTGGAAATGTTAAATCGCTTAAACAAAGGTTCAACTACATTTACGACAAATGGAGAACACATGCTAAAGCCTCTAAGCGGACTTTGTCACAGTCAACAGAGACTTTATCTGATGACCTGCTTAATGATATCATCGGAGATGTTCTAGGTCTTTCTGCAGATGTCCAGTGCGTTTATGAAGAACTACGCAAAAATCACAACTCCAGATCAAGACATCTGTCGGAAAGTGGATCAGTGTGTAGAGATTTCTAATTTTGTTGTATCCAGAGCTTCAAGTCAAATGGATGGAAGGATTCCAGAAGGAGAAGAGAAAGATTGGCCAGAAGCAGGCTCTCTTTTCAATTCAAGTACCAGTAAATCAGATTCTGTCACTTCTATCTTGAAAGGTTCCTCAGAGCACTCAAGCAGATCTTCTGTAAAACGACAAGAAGCTGCTGCTGAAGCTGCAGCAAGCCAAGCTGTTCTGGAAGTGTTACAAGAACAAAATAAAGAACAATTGGAAATAGAGTTCCTAGAAGCAAAAGTGAAAAGGAAGATAGCTGATCAAGAGGCAGCAGCTGCAAAGCGTAAAACGAAGAATACAGAGAGAGGAAGAGGAAGCCAGAATCAAAGCTCAACTGGAAGAAGAACATGAAGCTCTCCAAAAGACTCTTGAGGAAAAACGAAGAAAGCTACAACATTTGGAAGCAGTGAAAAGTCTAAATGCAGCGCGAGCAAGAATGCATGTGTATGATCAAGAGAAGGTCATAGAAGAAGATCAGAAAGACATCCTGAAAATGTCTCCTGTACCACAGGCTGTGACCTCATCCTCCTCAAATGAAAGTACAGCAGAGCTTGTGAAGGTGCTGGTAGGTGCTTTAAGTGCAAACAGAATTCCAGTTCCTGAACCTTCAGTATTTAATGGAGATCCATTGAAATACAATGACTGAAACTTTCCTTTGAAACATTGATTGACCAGAAGAGTATCCAAGACAAGGAGAAGATATACTACCTCCGCAGGTATGTAGGAGGACAAGCTAAGAAAGCACTTGATGGATATTTCCTACTCGGAACTGAATCTGCCTATGTTGCTGCGTGGGACATTTTAGAAGAGAGGTATGGAAATCCATTTACGATCGCAAAATCGTACAGAGACAAGCTACAGGCATGGCCTAAGATGGGATCTAGGGACAGCTTTGAACTTAGAGAGTTTGTTGATTTTCTACGCAGTTGTGAGGCTGCCATGGTTCATATCAAGGCATTGGAAATCTTGAATGACTGTAATGAAAACAGAAAGATTCTTTCAAAGTTACCAGAATGGTTAGCAGTGAGATGGAACCGGAAAGTTATTGAGATAGAAGAGGAAAGTAATCAATTTCCCTCTTTCTGCCAATTTGTTAAGTTTCTGGCAAGAGAGGTGAAAATTGCCTGCAACCCTGTCACATCATTACAGGCACTTAAACTCAGTGAGGTGGAAAGACCAAAATTCCCAAAATGTCAAAGCTTGAGACAAAAACACTGACCACAAATTCCAGTGAGAGGTCTGTCATGACATGCATTTTCTGCCAGAAGATTGGACACACTTTGCACAAATGCAGAAAGCTCATGGAGAAAGCAGTTTCAGACAGAATTAAATTTGTTCAAGGTGAAAAGTTATGCTTTGGTTGTCTCAAGTCTGGTCACTTTTCAAAGAACTGCAACAGTAGGAGTGTTTGCGACATGTGCCATAAGATGCATCCGACCTGTTTGCATGAGGAGCGAACTAAAGAAAACCAAAAACTACAACAAGCCAAGCAAAGTACAAGTAAAGAAAGGTACCAAGAAAGACCTCAATCAACGCAACATAAAGAAACAACCACAGCTGTTACTTCAAATAGAGTAGTACTTGATGAAGTTAACACACAAACAGCAGCAATAATTCCTGTCTGGATTTCATCCATAACTCAGCCAGCACAAGAAGTCCTTGTATATGCTCTGTTGGATTCTCAAAGCGACACAACCTTCATTTTAAGTGAAGTAGCTGAAGCATTGGAAGCAGACAAAGAACAAGTTAAGCTCAAGCTCTCTACCATGACATCAAAAAACAAAGTGATAAGCTCTCAAAGAGTAAAGAACTTACAAGTCAGAGGCTTTTATTCTGCTAAAAGAATTTCTTTACCACCAGTCTATACTCGGAGTTTATTCCAGCCAACAGAACACACATACCAACAAATGAAATTGCAAAAGCTTGGTCCCATCTAGAGCATCTACAAGAAGAGCTAGCACCTCTGCAGGATTGTGAAGTAGGTCTGCTCATTGGGTACAACTGCTCACAAGCCCTTCTTCCAAGAGAAGTAGTATCTGGCCAAGAACATCAGCCTTTTGCACAGCGTACAGATCTTGGATGGAGCATCGTTGGTCACTGGAATCCATATGTAGACTATGGCGACGCTATTGGAACAAGTCATCGCATAGTAGTAAGACAAGTGACACCAGATATGCGATCTTCTGTCAATCTCAAAACTGAAGTATGCTATGTGAGTCAAACTAAAGTAAAAGAAATAACTCCTTCAGAGATAATAAAGGTCCTTGAAACAGACTTCTCAGAGAAGGTTGGAGAAGATGATCCTGTGTCCCAAGAAGACCTCAAGTTCTTGTCAATTTTGACAGAAAACATCACACAAAGAACAATGGTCACTTTGAAATGCCATTACCATTCAAAAGTGAAAAACCAAAACTTCCTAATAACAAGATTTGTGCAATACACCGCCTGAGATGTCTTGAAAAGAGATTAAAAAAGGATCAGAGGTACTATAAAGACTATGTGAAATTCATGGATGACATAATTTCACGTGGAGACGCAGAGAAGGTCCCTGAAGAAGAAACTGACAATAGTCCAGTTTGGTATATTCCACATCATGAAGTTTATCATCCACAGAAACCAGGGAAAATATGTGTAGTATTTGACTGTTCTGCCAAGTTTCAGGACACATCCCTCAATGACCATCTGCTCACTGGTCCTGACTTGACAAATACATTGGTAGGTGTTCTCTGCCGCTTCCGAAAAGGTTCTATCACAGTTATGTGTGACATTGAAAGGATGTTCCACCAGTTTCATGTAAAAAGGGAGGATCAAGATTACCTGCGATTTCTGTGGTGGGAGAATGGCAACTTGGAAATCACACCATCAATCTACAGAATGAAGGTACACTTGTTTGGAGCTGCCTCGTCTCCTGGTTGTTCCAACTTTGGCCTGAAATATCTGGCTACACAAGGGCATGGTCAATACAGCGAGGACACTATACGCTTCATTGAAAGAAATTTCTATGTGGACGATGGTCTGACAAGTGTTCAAACTGAATCAGAAGCAATCCAGCTTATCCGAGAATCAAGAGAACTTTGTTTGACTGGCAGATTAAGACTCCACAAGTTTGTCTCTAACAGTGAGTGTGTGATGGCAACTATTCCAGAAGAAGACCACGCCACAGTCAAGGATCCAGATATGGCTTTGAGTTTACCTCAAATGGAGAGAGCTCTTGGAGTGGAGTGGTGCATTACATCTGATTCGTTTAAGTTCAGAGTTCAAGTAAAACCCAATCCACTAACAAGGAGGGGGTGTGCTTTCTACCGTAGCCTCCATGTATGACCCTCTGGGGTTCTTGGCTCCATTTGTTCTTTTGGGGAAACAAATACTCCAGCAAATGTGCAGAGAGAAAGTTGGTTGGGATGAAGAAGTTCCAGAGAACTTAAGACATCAGTGGCAGTCCTGGATTAGAGACTTACCCAATTTAGCTGAAATGGAAATCAAAAGAGGTTTCTTACCTTCAAATTTTGGTAATGTCAAAAGGTATGAGCTCCATCATTTTGCGGACGCAAGTGTCTCTGGATACGGTGAATGTACTTACCTCCGAGCAATTAACGAGTCCGACAATGTCCACTGCTGTTTGGTAATGGGGAAGTCAAGGGTTTCACCAACCAAAGTTACAACCATACCAAGATTGGAACTTACAGCTGCAGTTGTTGCAGTTCAAACCAGCAACATGCTTCGGAATGAACTAGAAATTCAAGATCTAAAAGAGTTCTTTTGGACGGATTCTACAGTTGTTCTCGGCTACATAAACAATGATGCGAGACGGTTTCATGTGTTTGTAGCCAATCGTATAGAGAGAATTAAGTCCAGCACAAAGCCTGAACAATGGGCTTATGTTCCTCTGAGGACAATCCAGCAGATCATGCCTCTCGAGGTTTGACAGCAGAGCAACTTAAGACCTCAAATTGGTTCACAGGACCAAAGTTCATTTGGGAAAAGGAACTAATTGACAGAGAAACCAAGGTGGGAGAAATTAAGGATGATTATCCTGAACTCCGCAAAAGCTTTTGCATGTAACACTAAGGCAAAAGAGAGCAGATCATTATTGGATCGCCTACAGAAATTCTCTGATTGGTCAAGGGGAGTTAAGGCAGTTGCCAGACTGAAACGGAAGATTAAAGAATTTAAAGGTGTAAAGCAAAGAACCAACGAGAGTACAAGCCTAGAAGAAAGAAAAGAAGCAGAACTTCTTATCATCAAGCTGATTCAAAGGAAGCATTCTCAGATGAGATAAAGACTTTGAAGCTGAAGACAGAAATTGCCAAGACCAAGGACAGTAGGCTGTACAAGTTAAATCCATTCTTGGATGAAGAAGGTATCCTAAGGGTTGGAGGACGTCTAAGTCAAGCCACATTACACCCACACGTGAAGCATCCCACAATACTCCCAAAGAACAGCTACTTTTCAGCTTTACTTATTAAGCACTTTCACGAAAAGGTACATCATCAAGGACGTGGAATTACATTAAATGAACTGCGAGCTAATGGATGGTGGATCCTTGGATGCAGCAGTGTAGTCTCGTCACACATCTTCAAATGTGTCAAATGCAGAAAGTATAGAAGACCTACAGAAGAACAAAGAATGGGTGACTTACATGAGGCAGAATGGAATCAACTCCACCATTCACTTATGCCGGAATTGATTGCTTTGGTCCAATACACATCAAAGAAGGAAGAAAGGATCTCAAGAGATATGGTCTTTTACTTACTTGTCTATGTTCAAGGACCATACACATAGAGATGATTGATGACATGACAACTGACTCATTTATCAATGCTTTAAGAGCGTTCATTGCCATAAGAGGAAATGTTCGTCAACTGAGGTGTGACCAAGGAACCAATTTTGTTGGAGCAAGAAGAGAGTTTGCAGAGCTTATGAAAGGAATGGATCAAGAAAGAGTGAAGGCTCTAGGATGTGAATTTCTTATGAACCCTCCAACAGCAAGTCATATGGGAGGTGTCTGGGAGAGACAAATAAGAACCATAAGAAGTGTTCTTACTGCTATTCTTGACCAGTCAGCACAAAGGCTTGACAGTACCTCATTAAGGACGTTTTTGTATGAGGCTATGGCCATCGTTAACAGCAGACCACTCACCACTGAACATTTGAATGATCCATCCGGACCTGAACCTTTAACTCCAAACCACATCCTTACAATGAAGTCCACAATCATTTTGCCTCCACCTGGACAATTTACAAGAGAAGATCTTTATCTTAGAAAGAGGTGGCGTAGAGTACAGTATTTGGCTAATGAATTCTGGACTCGATGGAGGAAAGAGTATCTTTTGAGCTTACAGCCAAGACAAAAGTGGCACAAGACCAGAAGGAACTCAAAGGTCAATGACATTGTCCTTTTGAAAGATGATCTAGCTCCACGCAACAAATGGAAGTTGGCCAGAATCACAGAAGTTTACCCAGGGTCAGATGGTAGGGTAAGAAAACTAACCTTGCAAATTAGTGACACCACATTTGACAAAAAGGGGAAACCCATGACTAAAACTGTCTTCCTTGAAAGACCTGTACAGAAAGTTGTTACTTTGCTTGAGGCCGATTAAAAGGTATAATGGTATAAAGAACTTAGTCTAATTGGTTAATAACAGAAATGGTGACATGTTTACCAGCAACAAACTTGCATTTAGAAATCTCACATCAAGGTTTGTGTGATTTGGTGGGAGTGTAAATGCTGCCATTATATTGTTCATAGAATTTGTATATAATTCATTGTTTTCTAAAATTACTTTCATTTCAAGAATTTAAGTTTTGTTTGTGAATTATGCATAATTAAATTTATTGTAATTTGCAGTACTTTTATTTTGAAATCTCAGTTCAAGTTTATGCGCAATTGTTGACTTCACGTCAGATTCTAAGTTTCTGCACGCAAGCTGTAAGCATGGTCTGTATGTATACCTCGAAGAAAGATCATTAAGGATTCGAAGGACTTCAACGGTCATAAGGACAGTAAAGATAATTTCTCTTTCCGCAGCATGCAGCCAACGAGGTATTTTGATTGTGTTTATCTGTATTTTGTGTCGATTACGTCTGTTGTGTATGCTTTCGTTTTGTCAAGCTAATGTGATTCTTTTGTATTATGTTGTTTTTACTGTTTAGTTTTCACGTGGGTTGAAAATGAAGAAAAGTCTTCAAATAAACCATTAGTAAGAGAACCACTTGTGTCAGTATGCTTGGAGGGAGAAACAGGCTGCTGAAAATTCAGCTTTGCCATTACAGGAATAAATCACATTTAAAAATGTATTAAAATGGAACATTTACTTTAAATTGTAATAATATTTTGCAGTATTTCAGAATTTTTGATCAAATAAATGCCTCCTTACTGAGCATAGAAGACTTTCAAAAACATAAAAAAAAATCTATGAAACATGAAAATGTATATATGAATAGGGCTGTGACGGTGGTCCCATTTTTTTTACCACCGCGGTGGTAATGGACCAACTTCCGGCAGTGGTTGGGTACACGCGTACGTTAATGTTATGTTTCCATGGCTGCGAGGTAACATTTAATTGTGAATCTATTATTTATTTTGTAAATAAAGTGTTGTTCTTCACTCCTGTCATAATATTCGCATAAAACAGCATTCACATACACATGCCACCGTCACAGCCCTGTATATGAATGCACACATTTAAATGCTTGTAGCATTAAAAACTCTTTTATTTAGTTTAATTTATTTACAGACAATGACATTGTATTAAATATTCAGTATAAAGATCAGGAATGTATTATTTATTGGCCATAACATGAATTTACTTGAACAGAACAATTGACTTGAGATCTGAAGTCAATTAAGACCAAATAAGAGACTTCTGAGAAAAGGAAAAGGTGTGTGTGTGTGTATTTGTTTGTTTGTTTGTTTGTTTGTTTGTTTGTTTTTATATAATTAAAAATGTTTAAACTTGCTATTTTATATATATATATTACACACACACACACACACACACACACACACGTATATACACTCACCTAAAGGATTATACCGTGTTTGACCCCCTTTCGCCTTCAGAACTGTCTTAATTCTACATGACATTGATTCAACAAGGTGCTGAAAGCATTCTTTAGAAATTTTGGCCCATATTGATAGGATAGCATCTTGCAGTTGATGGAGATTTGTGGGATGCACATCCAGGGCACGAAGCTCCCGTTCCACCACATCCCAAAGATGCTCTATTGGGTTGAGATCTGGTAACTGCTATTTTAGTACAGTGACCTCATTGTCATGTTCAAGAAACCAATTTGAAATGATTCCAGCTTTGTGACATGGTGCATTATCCTGCTGGAAGTAGCCATCAGAGAATGGGTACATGGTGGTCATAAAGGGATGGACATGGTCAGAAACAATGCTCAGGTAGGCCGTGGCATTTAAACGATGCCCAGTTGGCACTAAGGGGCCTAAAGTGTGCCAAGAAAACATCCCCCACACCATTACACCACCACCACCAGCCTGCACAGTGGTAACAAGGCATGATGGATCCATGTTCTCATTCTGTTTACGCCAAATTTTGACTCTACCATCTGAATGTCTCAACAGAAATCGAGACTCATCAGACCAGGCAACATTTTTCCAGTCTTCAACTGTCCAATTTTGGTGAGCTTGTGCAAATTGTAGCCTCTTTTTCCTATTTGTAGTGGAGATGAGTGGTACCCGGTGGGGTCCTCTGCTGTTGTAGCCCATCCGCCTCAAGGTTGTGTGTGTTGTGGCTTCACAAATGCTTTGCTGCATACCTCGGCTGTAACGAGTGGTTATTTCAGTCAAAGTTGCTCTTCTATCAGCTTGAATCAGTCGGTCCATTCTCCTCTGACCTCTAGCATCAACAAGGCATTTTCGCCCACAGGACTGCCGCATACTGGATGTTTTTCCCTTTTCACACCATTCTTTGTAAACCCTAGAAATGGTTGTGCGTGAAAATCCAAGTAACTGAGCAGATTGTGAAATACTCAGACCGGCCCGTCTGGCACCAACAACCATGCCACGCTCAAAATTGCTTAAATCACCTTTCTTTCCCATTCTGACAGTCAGTTTGGAGTTCAGGAGATTGTCTTGCACCCCTCAGTCATTGGGCGGTCATGGTCACCCCTAAATGCATTGAAGCAACTGCCATGTGATTGGTTGATTAGATAATTGCATTAATTATATATCTATATATCTTCTGACTTAGGTTGACTCATCTGTCTGCTTAATCATATATTATGTTAAAACAAAAGCTTCATTAGACCTGCATGTACCATCTTGCTCTTTAATAGGAATTAAGCAATGCATTTGCATTCACTGAGGTGTCACACTGAATGAGCTATTGTGCCGTTATAGTACATTTCCTCCCCAGGTAGCCATGATGCTGCTGGGATGAGCTAGAAAATGATGTGGCTCTTGGGCTTGCCATTACTCTTCTTGCTCACACAACTGAATTAGATAGATTGAGTGATCCATCACAGAGCTCTGGTTCTCATAACCAAACTAATAAAGACGTTTTTTGGGGGCAGTTCAGGGACAAGACATGCCCATAATACAATGTTTGACAAATAGCATTCATATTTTTCCACAATTAGCTTGTTCCAGATCTCTGTCAGAAGGAGGGTGTTTTAATTTTCTGTTGTTGTTGAAACATTTAAGCGTGTAGTTTTGGCTTTTCATTTCCTGCTTTGAAAATCGTAGGCAGGCCATAAACTTTGTATCCTACGCATGTCACTTTTGTGTTATGAAGCAAAAGTATTTTTTAAGATTATTGCATGTATATTTTTTAACCTGTGCATCTTAAAGAACTGAGCTGGTTAATTAATGACTATTTACTTCATAAAATTGTTAGTATAAAAGTTTGCACAAATAAAATAGAATTCCTTTAATGTAAATATATAAAAACATCCATCCATCCACCAGTCTATCCACCAATCATCAATCACATCCAGCAATCTGTCCATCCGTCCATCCATCTGTCCATCAATCCATCAATCCATCCACCAATCCCCACCCATCCCATTCAATATTGTGTACATTATGTATGTACATTTAATTTACAACAAATAACCAATTTGTGGATGACTATGTACAGAAGCTGCCTCTGCTTCCTTTTTGAACAATTCTATTAATAAAACAATTTTGCTCTTACCTTTCCAGAACGTACAGTGGCTTTTAGATATTAAAAAAACCTCACTAATGTTTTCTGGCTTCAGCAAATTGACTGCTCTTAATTTCTTTTTTTTTTTTTTTTTTTGGCCATTATCACCTTCCCAGCACTAGCATAATGTTCAGTGTGTTCTTACTTTGAGGTGATAACATCTTTTCAGCCCCTTAATGCCACTGTCTCTCTGATTCATTTATTTGGCGCCAGCATGAATCTCTAGCCATTTCCTTCAAGACATCAGAAAGTACTTGAGGGCAAACTGAAGATTAAGGCAAGAAGTTTGTTTGATTTGTGCAAAGTAACTTTATTGAAAACAGTTGTCAGTGCTTATCTCAGTGCATTCTGTTTTAAAAAAGTGCTGTGGTGGTTCCATCGTAAAGTGAAATCAGCCAATCAGAAGTGTTTTCTAGTTTTGTGTGCATCCGGCGGTCAGTAACTGCCAGTCCGTCTGAGGCTGTAATGGCTACAGATTCTTGAACTGCAGAGTCTGAATGTGGCAGTCAAAATTGTCGCCTGCTGATACACTGCTGAATTTGAGAATGGCGCAACTGTTGTCATCAGCTAGACTGATGAAAAATGCTATTTACCGAAAACTCGTGTGCTGTTGGGAGACAAGTGGCTATTTTCTGTAGTGCTTTTGGAGTCAGCTTTTGGAACACACTCTCACACGGCTGGACTACCAATTTGTCCACAGCAATCTCCTCATGAGGCTGATGCCAAAATGACCTTAGAGCATAATACATCTCTCTCTCTCTCTCTCTCTCTCTCTCTCTCTCTCTCGCTCTCTCTCTCTCTCTCGCTCTCTCTCGCTCTCTCTCGCTCTCTCTCGCTCTCTCTCGCTCTTGCTCTCTCGCGAAGCGGCAAGGGAGTTTCTTCTTCCCAGCCTGATGAAAGAAGTTTAGGTTGTCTCTGTTTCACAGATCTGCCAGAGGAAGACAGGTGACAAATAGACCTGCCCCATGGCACAGGATGTCCCACTGAGTGGATTGTTCCCTAAAACTTAATTAAACTATCCATACACATCAAAGTGAAGTACAGATTGAGATTTGCAGTCTAGTAATATTTGGTACGATTTAGAAAAGAAAAAAAGAGAATCTGACAGTCTAAGGGGGTTTTCAGACAGAACACGTTTTTCAGCTACGTTTCCATTGATTTTCTATGTAAATAATGCATTTCAGGGGTGTGTTTGCAGCACAGCGTTCTACAAATGCAGCGCTCAAGTTAAATTAAGTTCTGAAAGAAGTATCTAATGCTCACCAAGGCTGCATATATTTGTTAAAAACTAATTGTGAAATATTACTTACATTTTAGACTGGAGAAATGGCTGCTGAAAATCCAGCTTTGCCATCACAGGAATAAATTCATATTAAAATGTTACACTAGAAAACAGTCATTTTAAAATGCAATGTAATATAAAATGTACATTTGAGAACCACTTCTGTACATTTGAGAACCGTGTGAGCCGGTTTAGGTTTTTTGTTTTTACTTTGAAAGCTTAATTTTTTTAATTGATATTAAAAATCATATCAAGTTATTTAAAAATGAAAATAAATGTTTAAGATATACTGCTGTTCAAACGTTTTTTGTTTTTGAAAGAAATATCTTTTGCTCACCAAGGATGCATTTATTTGATAAAATACTGTAAAAATAGTAATATTGTGAAATATTACATTTTATATTTATATTGCATTTTGAAATAACTGTTTTCTTTTGTAACATATTTTAATATGTAAATTATTCCTGTGACGCCAAAGCTGAATTTTCAGCAGCTATTCCTACGGTCTAAAATTTTAAAATGTAATATTTCACTACTATTTTTACTATATTTTCATCAAATTACCAATTTAGCTCAAGCAATGCTTCATTTAGTTCAGTCTGTGGTGTCAAAGGTCACATTAGCAATTAAAGAACAAACACTTCAGCCAAACATGCTCGGGTCAAAGTGTCGGAATAGTTTTGCTCCCAAATTTTTATCAGATTTACTGGTAAATCAATATGTCATTTACTTTATTTTGCTATCCACACTTACACAAATGAACTATTGTGTCCTGCACACACTAGGAAAAAATGATATCTGGTGTCTGGATAATTTTTGGCTTGACTCTCATTGTAGTTCCCAGACGGTCAATACCTTTTCACATCCCACACTGCAGATGTATGCTACGTACGAGTTTTCGATTCACAAAGTTATTAAAATTGCATATAAATCATTAATTGGAGCTAACACATGAAAAATTTACATTAAAGTATATTGTACATTTCCAGAGTCATGTCGTGTACCAGTCTGAAAACCACTGATCTAAACCGTTCTGTTAGAAACTGCAGAGAAGTTGAAAGAATTTGAAATGGGAGATTTTTTTTAAATGAGAAGCTTGGGAGGCACTGGAGAGTGTCTTGAGACAGACCGGAGGCAGACAGCCTGCGAAAAGGATCAGACGCTGTCAACTTAAAAATGAATGGCCTGTATTTCATGTATGCCACTTGCGAATTCTTTCATCCACCCAAAGGAATTCAGATTCTCATCAATATCTATGATCTCACAAATCACAAATTTTGACAGGCATCTTTTATCTATAAACATATCTGGATGGTGTCTGTATCCTAATTATTCCTTTTCACTTCTTTGCAGTAGGATGTTCCATAGATGGAAATGAGGACACTTACATTTTATGTATATAATATAATATAATATAATATAATATAATATAATATAATATAATATAATATAATATAATATGATATGATATGATATATGATGTAATATAATATAATATAATATAATTGATATAATATGATGTAATATAATATGATGTAATATAATATATTATATAGGTTGTCACCATTTTATGCAATTTTATCACAAAAAAACCTTTTCATAAGAAAGTACTTCAGTGCCATATGAAACATATTTGAGAGAGGTGCTGTCGTTCTCAATTTTACATTCCTGCTTCTTTTCTGTTCTAGACAGGAATAGATTATTTTTTTCTTACTTTTCCTGCTTTCTTTTCTCCTTTTTATTTATTTATATTTTTGAAAACTCTGGATGAAAATTGTCATGCTTTTTCTGCAAATCACAGAAGGACATTCGGCAGAATGTCCAACTTAATTAGGACTGGGATTGTCATGCTACAAAAAATGACAAATAAGCACCTTGGAAATAGTTCATACTACGTGTGTGCTGTATAAGACTTCAGAAGCACTCAGGTTTTATCCTTAAAGGGATAGTTCACCCAAAAATGAAAATTAGCCCATGATTTACTCACCCTCAAGCCATCCTAGGTGTATATGACATTCTTCTTTCAGACGAATACAATCAGAGTTATATTAAAAATGTCCTGGCTCTTCCAAGCTTCATAATGGCAGTGAATGGCTGTTTCTTTTGAAGTCTATAAAAGTGCATCTGTCCATCATATAACTGCTCCACATGACTCCGGGGGGTTAATAAAGGCCGTCTGAAGCGAAGCGATGCATTTGTGTGAGAAAAATATCCATATTACAAGTTAGAGATTACCGTTTATAAAGTTTTTAATATGGATATTTTTCTCACACAAATGCATCGCTTTGCTTCAGACGGCCTTTATTAACCCCCCGGAGTCGTGTGGAGCACTTTTATGATGCACAGATGCACTTTTATGGACTTTAAAACAGAAACAGCCATTCACTGCCATTATAAAGCTTGGAAGAGCCCAGGGCATTTTTTAATATAACTCTGATTGTATTTGTCTGAAAGAAGAAAGGCATATACACCTAGGATGGCTTGAGGGTGAGTAAATCATGGGCTAATTTTCATTTTTGGGTGAACTAACCCTTTAACTGTTGTGGAGCAAAGATAGGACTGTTAGTTCTCCTAACTAAAATGAAATTAAAATGGACCCTATTTACTGTTTTATTACACATTCCTAGTGAATGAATTATCAAGTCACATCATTCTAAAGAACAAAAGAAAGAACTTCCTTTTCCTATATACTTTTTTTTTTTTGTTTTTTTATAAATGATGCAGTCAATTCAGACCTGTTTTTTTATTTTTAATATTTTTTTATTTTTGAAAGCTGACATTATTTACTTACTGTCATGCGTTTTCTTTGAAGCACAAAAGACAATTCAGAAGAATGTCCCATCTATTTTTTTTTATTTTTATAAAAAAAGCCAATGAGGACTAGGACTGTCAAGCTTCAGAAATGACAAAAACGCTTGAATCTTGAAAGTGGTTCATACTACTTGTCTTCAGAAACAATTCGATAGCTTTATAGGGTTATAAAGCGTTAATTCTTACATGTTCTACATTGTGTATTGTAAATCTATATTATGCCCACTTACTATGCCTACTTTTTGTTTATGGCATGTTATGCAAGCATGATGTACTATAATAGGAAGGATAAATCCATATTAAATGCTCCTGCAATAGATTTAGATGATCAAAACTGTCAGTGAACACCTCATACTTTTCAATGGATTGATTATTAATGTCCAGGCCTGTAGACTTCATTGGAATCACACTGGGTATGTAATACCTTTAAATCCTGGTGGGATTATCAGTCATACTAGATTGGGAGTGAAGACACATTGTTCCAGTGGAGCCTTGGGAGTCTGTGGCACCTAGAATAAGTGTGATTGTCTGCACTAAGCCTCGATTTGTTTCAGTGTCTGAATGCGTTTTGCCTTTTGGACTTTGGATGCTGTCCAATACAGGAGTCTCCTCATTTAGTTCAGCTAAGTAAGACGCATTATGTGTTCCAAGGAGTAGCAAATTCATCTATTTCTTCTGTGCTTCACAGCATGTGTGGGCTTCGTGTCATTATCATTCTGCAATGTAATTCTGCTTGAGTTCTTGCAGTCATCTTGGTCTAATTTGTGTTCTGACTCTGTTGTGTCCTTCTCGGTTTGCAGGACACTCGACCGTGACTGCTGTCAGTATGAGGTCACTTTCCCCACAGGGGACTGACCTGACACTGTCCTCGAGCGCTTACACACCACTATCACATCTGTTTCGCATACTCTGAATATTCACTCTTCAGATTTAAGGCTGAGAGCTACACTGTCTCCCTCATTGAGAAAGCGGGTCGGTTCAATCCCAGCGGGAGGGAGAGAGGTCAGAACGGTTCTGTCTGAATTGTTGTCTTTATATAACACTGAAGACACGTTATAGACACCCCAGGTTTTATCCTTAACTGCTGTGGAGCAGTGATAGGCCTTTTAGCTCTCAGAATGTCACTCACTTCATTAATAATCAATATGAAATTAAAACTGGCTCTATTTACTGTCTTAATACACATGCTGGTCTTGTTGCGAATTTAATATCACTAAATATCACATGAAGCTGGATGTTTACAAACCTCCATCCAAGTAATATCCAAGGAATTTTATACTTTTAATTTTTTATTTAGTGTTTATTTCTTTTCAAATCTGGATTTATTTTTAATTTTTTCAATTTAAAAACTTTTTTTCTGTGTTAATCTTAAACTGCCCCATTATGCTATTTTAGAGGCTCCAAATATTTTTTTTTTACATGCATCAAAGGTCAAAAACTATTTTCTCATAATGTACATTGCACATCACCACACTGTTCAAAGATTCTCAAACGACTCGATGGATGAATTAGTCTCTCTAAATCCCTCCTTTCTGAGAGCTACTCTGCTCTGATTGGCCAGATGTCCCAGTCTGTTGCGATTGGTCTACCGCATACAGCGTGTTTTGGAAACAAACACCCATTATCATAACTGAACTTCAGCTCCAGAGGCTTCCTAAAACTCAGCGATTGCACACACTTTAACGATGACGATGATTTTACCATATCAATCTGAGCGCGAGTCCGATGATGAAACATTGAAGAACTAGTTATTCAACCCGAACCTCCATCACAAGGACGACTCGAGCAGGACGTTTCTCAGTGATATGCTACTCATTTTGAGGTTCATTATGAGATGCTGCAGCTGTAATTCCTCACCATCAGCGTTAACAAGTGTGTGTCCATCAACTAACCCGTGTGTGTTTCTGATTTATTGCGGTGCACATGCGGGAACTGTATCAATAACAGCGCATACGTTAGCCCAGCGCTAACGTGAATGACTGATGGAACATAAGCAAATCTTGCTCCATCCTTTATCTTTACTCACAGTAGTAAGAACGACAGATGATCTGCATTAATACACACAGTTTTAGGTAATAGTGGCCACGGCTGATGAGCAGAAGTATTTCAAGTAATAACTTATTTTAAAAATAAATAAGACAGTAATAACATGAGTTAGCCAGAAACTTACAATATAAAACACAAAACTACATATTTTGAACACCTGGTAGAAAATCTACACAGCAATAATTATTCATACTTACAGGTTGTGATTCTGAGGAGCAGCTTTTCTAAATAAACTGGTTGAACTCTGAGATTTGAGAAGCAGTCGTCTGTAAAATGACATTTCATGGCGGACGACGTACAACATTAGTGGGCATTAAGCAAATGTCTCTTTTAGTGACGTAGAACCGTAACGGAGTGGGATTCAAGATACAAACAACTCATATATGCTGTACAGGGTCGATTCTTTCTTTAGGGAGACAATAACTTTATTTATCGTGCACTTTCGACATTGTAGGCTAGGAATGCTTTTCAGTCATGATCAAACTAATCAGATGTTCCTCGCCATCAGCATTAACAAGTATGTGTCCATCAACAAACCCATGTGTATATTTCTAATTTACTTGGTGCACATAAATAAAAAAAAAATATCAAAAGGATAAATATTTTCTTGTTTCCATGGTGTGTATACTCATACAGTAGCTTGTTAAAACATATGAGCCATTTGGTGCATTGTGACCCAGTTTCCATAAAGGCTATTTCACCGTACTTGACCTCCAAATCACCTTTAATTGTTTTCCTCACTTTTACCAATGGGGTGACCAGGTGCAAAGCTGCCAAAAAATATGCAGTCAGGTGACACTTTTATGCACTGCACCTTTTTTCGAGGAATATTATTAGCCTTAAACTGTCCCATGATGATTTCCACAATGCATTTTGTGTTTTGATATCCGCCACTCCTTAAACTCTTTCTGTCCATCAGTGTGCAGAAATTGGGTGTTTTTAACCCGTAAACTGAGCCTGGATTGTCAGCTCAATGTCTCACTAACAATAATAATGACAATGTCTTGTCATGGCAGTATGTCAAGCATAAGTCTTAAAATCAGTCTTTTTCTTGCCCTAAGGCCTTATGCTCTGTTTGCTGGAAGGCTTTTACGCTGTGCCTCAAACGATGTGGCGCTGGACATTAGCACGTCTGTATAAATTGTGTGCATTTGTGCTTAGCTTGCTGGATTTTATTGCATCTTTCCCTGTGCATTTAAGCATAATTACCAGTTCTGTCTTTTGTGTGTTTAAGTGCATTCCTGTAGGACTTGCCGTTGTGGTGTTTTTTTTTTTAAGATGACACTCAAGGCACACTTGTTGCACTAATTACTCAATTGAAACTGTTCTAATTGTCCAGTAATAAGGACCCACTGAGAAATGAAAGAGCCTTTAGTAGTAGCTTTGGGTACAGCGTTTTGTCACAGTGGTTTTACCGACTGTGGCTTGGTCTGACTAACAGCAAATTGTCACCGTCAAATGCATGGTCAGGGATGTTTAAGAGGAAAACAACAGTGCATCATTATGTGCATGGCCTGCGGGCTGAGTAAAAGCCATTTTGCTTAAAATACTCTCACTTTACCCTTTGATGACTTGTTGGAAGTGCTCAGTAATGTACTGTTATTTTTTTTAAAGTCTGGGCACACAAAGGAGTGCGCAGAGGCGCGTCTGCACACACAAACATTTATAGATAGTCTTCACTTGGAAGTATTTGGCTACCTCTGCATTTCTCAAAAATCTTTTTCCTTTTATCTTTTTCCCAATTGGACTTGGTTGAGTTCTGTGATCTTATGCAAAAGCACAGTTTCTAAAACACATTTGTTGATCGTTATTTTTTTATTTTTTATTCAGCTATTTAAAAAAAGTACACCTGACCTGTTTTGTATTTGCACTGAAAATATGAAAGTTTGGAAACTTAGTGCAAACTTTCTTAGTGCAGGATTTTAAAAGCAGTGTAATTTCTTTATTTTAGCATAGGAAAATAATCTCTACAGCCCATTCCTCAGTCATTTAAACGCATTATAACAGTACAGTTTTTCTAGTCCAGTCAATCTTAAAAGGACAATTGGTTTTCTGATAACGTAGGTTTTGAACTATTAATTTGACCATTCAGCTCTTAAATTAGTCTTTTCATTATCATTATTATTATCCCTTACAAAGTGTTCAGGGACACATAATTTGTTTTAAAATGGTTGAATGAGACGGTGTGCAGCTGATATTTTTCATTTGAAACTAATTGAGGGTGTGTGGTTGTTGGTGATGTTTCTGTTTTCTGAATTTTTTTTTGCTGTGAACTCATCTTTTAGCACCTTTTAGCATTCATAGCACCTAAAATGGGAAACATGCAAACATGTTTGTAGCATTACTGCAAGTGTTTAAACCATTATGCACATCAGTGGCATAATCAGAATCATCCTCAATCAGAGTTGACACACTAATATGGTATTCAACAGGGCTGTCCAAACTCGGTCCTGGAGGGCCACTGTCCTGCAGAGTTTAGACTTAAAACTTAAAAATGCTTCCTTCGGAGAAAGCATCAAGGCACGTCCGAATCCAATGTTAGCTTCACTTCCTGTCTCCTGAGATACATTCATCCGATCTATTTATTTATTTATTTTTTTAAGGCAGCATAGATATCCTTTCATATCCCACAATCCTGTGCTTTCCATCAATACAGTTGAGCTAAAAAAAAAAGATTGCGTCTGAAAGTTGCGGTTGGTTGTCAGTTTGTGTGTAAATGTACGTTTTTAAATAATTAAATATTTGCTTCGTTTTCACCAAAGCTTGCTCTTTTTCACTGTAGATCATTAAACTGTTACGCTGCCTCAGAAGCCTGTCTGAAATCCGTTCCGTGAGGTACCTTCGTGCGCAAACGCTGCCGACAAAGTCATTGCCTGATAAGGCAGCGAGGGAACAAGTCAGCTGCCAAGTTTTCAGTTTTCGGACGCAGCCAATGCCTAGAAAGTCCTTGATTTAGATGGTTCAGGTGTGTTTAATTGGGGTTGGAGCTAAACCAAAGCCGCTAGAAGGCAAGCCTGCAACCTTTAGCCAAAAAAGCGTAACAGCTAATGCTAACGCTGTGGCGGTACACAGGGAAGGAAACCAGAGGCTTTTTATTTGAATGGATGTCAATGGGCCAGAGGCTTGACTACGCTGAAAAAAACTCACTTTTGTGAGGAAATAGCTTATCATTTAATGAATCGACTGCCTGTCCACTAATCTTCAAAATGTTTCACACTAAACGATACTTTTGGTGGGAACGATATGATAAAAAGGTTATTTTATAAGAGAAGGCAGAGAGGGGAATGTCGCGACAGGTAGGACTCATTTACGGCATTATTAGGCTATTTAATATTAGTATTGAGTGATATTGGATATTGTCTAATAGAAGTTTTCTTTCTTTGGCTTTCAGGTTTTACCAGTTATGACAAGGCATGACGCTGATATTATGAATTTTAATAAATAAAGAGAAAATGAATAATAGAATTATAAATATTGTGTTATATTTTATGTTTAATGAAATAAAAAAATGGAGTGTTCTCTCTATTGCTGCCAGGTTAGACTTGTATTGTAATGATTTATGACTGCTGTGTGCCTAATGATGACAATATAACATTTTTAATGACTGATGGTAAAAAATACATATCATTTTAATGAATTAAATATGTATTAAATTATAATTAAGTTTTTAGTGTACTTTTAAATGTGTACTTTTATGTTCCTTCAGTGACTAGTAATATGCTCCAAATAGAGATATTCACACTCTCTTTTCCACAGTAAAGCACATTCCACAAACAATGCCGTTCTACTGTACATTTACTAGCGAATACCAAATATAGAACGTTTATTCACAAGACCAAAGCGCTAATAATCCACAAGAAACTGATTAACGTAAACTGTAACTGACTGTCATAAAACTTGAACGGAGGGGACAAATGTCACTGCATAACACGATAAGCTTCCATTACACGTGATCCAAGTTAGCCGTTACGCTTTCTCCCCTTCCTCTCAATCTCTGCAGGACAGTGGCCCTCGAGGAGCAGAATTGGACACCCCTGAACTAAAAAAAATGTAAGCGGAGACCTAATCAGGGTCTACTGTTTTCATGTTGACTTCAAAGTATAGCAGTTACATCAGGTTAAAAGTGATTACACACTCAGGAAAAAAAGGTACAGTGCTGTCACTGTACTCTACAGTGGTACCCTACACTCTAAAAAATGCTGGGTTAAAAACAACCCAAGTTGGGTTGAAAATGGACTAACCCAGCAGTTGGGTTGTTTTAAGCAAACATTTAACCCAACCGCTGGGTTAAAACAGCCCATTTACTGGGTTAGTCCATTTTCAACCCAGCATTTTTTAGAGTGTAAGGTACAAAAGTGAAAAGGTACATCTTTGTGCCTTACTCACCCCTAAATGGTACATATTAGTACCTTTTTTGGTTTTGTACCTTAGGGTACCGCCCCAGTTTTGAGGGCTTTTTGATAATGCGGGTTTTCCTAATAACAGTGAAACGAATGTAAAAAAAAAAAAATACTTATCATTTTTGGTCATACAGATAAGAGTAAGACATTCAAACTGTAAAGGGTCTATTTTTATTTGTGTAACAATAAAATGTGCTTTTATTAATTGAAGAAAAAAAACAGGGTGCAGTTCTGCCGACTCTCTGTGAATTTTTTTCCTGAAGCGTGTCACAAAAATGAAACTCAGTCTTTTGAAAAATGTAAATGAGCATCAGCATTAATGCTGCAATTGTGGTTAACATTAAGCAGATTTTGCTCTCTGTATCTTGACTTCTGTCCTCACACACCAACACACATAAAACACAGAAGGCTTTTAGCTTTTGTCACACATATGGTGTGTGAGAAAGAAAAGGTGTACTCTGTTTTGACGGGTTAAATGTGTGCTAAATTATCCAAGGCCAAACCAAGAGTTCAGACCCTTTCAAAGACTCAAATGTATGTTTTTTGTTTTTTTTGTTTTTTTCAAGCAAAAATGCCTAGACATGCAGTGTAACTTTTTCTTGTAAAGGATATTTAGACATTCATTTGGACATAGTATTCCATTTTCTTTGGATATTATAGGGATAGTAGGGATGTGCAATTAATCGTAATTGATTTTTAATTTCGATTTTGGCTTCCAACTATTATGAAAAGAAGATAATCATTGCCATTTATTGTGCCGCTGCCACATTCTGTCCCACGCGCCATCCTTTCCTTCACGGCGGTGCTCTTTCATTCCAAAGCCCAAATTTGACATCCAAATCAGCCGAATAAGTGAGTGATGTAAAATGCAGTCTACTGTTGCTAAACTGCGGGATTTGCTTGATGTTAAACCGTGTTATTAAAAGCGTATTAAGCTGCAAACGAGATACTGTTCCCTAAGCAGCCTCCTGTGCGCACGCTCCAGGACGGGCCGGAAGTAACGCACATAAGCAAAGAAAAATGCTGTACTGTGTTCTTCAGATACGTGCCTAAACAGTCAAATAGCTAACACACAAATATGTTGAAATTTACATTTTGGTAAGTATCCTCATAAACACAGTTGGTTATGTCTCAAGTGAATGTAAATACTGAGAAAGAGCATATGTGTAACAGTATATTGGGTCAGTACATTAGCTCTTAAAGTGACAGTAGCCTAATAAATCTGCTTCAGTCATTAATATTAATCAAACAACAAAAGACAGACAAAGATAAAGTCACTCTCTGCTCTTGAATGAATAAACTGTTGTCTATATTTAAAGGTGCACTACATAAAAAAAATTCAGTAAAATATCCAAAAACCACTAGTTCAGTGTTATATATTTTGCTCTGAGTACTTACAATTTTCCAAATGGTTCCAACTATTTGTAAATCGTGAGAAAATTGCTTATTTAACCAATGAACTGGGACATGTGAGGAAGTCGCCTGTCAATTGCGTCATATCTGCATAACCCTCGGTTTCTGGTTTTATTTTGCAGAAACGCTTTACTCACTGCAGTGTGCAACACACTCTCAGAAAAAAAAGGTACAGTGCCCTCACTGGGGAACAGTGAAAAGGTACATCTTTGTACCTTACTCACCCCTAAATGGTACGTATTAGTACCTTAAAAGGTAAATATCAGTACTTTAAGAGAGTGTACTAGTACCTTAAAGGTTCATATCAATACTTTAAGAGAGCGTATTAGTACCTTAAAGGTACACATCAGTACTTTAAGAGAGCGTATTAGTACCTTAAAGGTACACATCAGTGCTTTAAGAGAGCGTATTAGTACCTTTTCAGTTTTGTACCTTAGGGTACCGCCCCAGTGACAGCAATGTACCTTTTATTTCCTGACAGTGCACGTGTCACAGCAGCCGCCGAGCGAACGCACAGAGTAACGTCATAACATCATTCTCAACACACTCAGATGTGTCTAATATGATAAACAGAGCTGCGTTACCTCATACTCATGAGCGGAAAAGCGGACTGTGACATAATAAGTTCCGAGGCGTGTGTTGCGTTCATCTCATTAACAAGCGCTCCAGCGGCCTCGCTCAGCTCCTCAACACTCGGTCCTGCTCTGCCTCACACTACAATAACGTCAATAATCACATCCATGAACTTGATTTCTGCCCGAGTCCTGTCCCGATTCTTTTCTACCGGCTGTGAGGTGAAGACCACATGTCCCAAGATTCTGCGCTCAAGCTTGGTGTCATCAAACTACGCCTTTGTTTTGAATAGGCGACCTCTAGTGGACGGAAAAGTTACATAGTGCACCTTTAATGTATACAGCAGTGTTATTTTACATTTGATTACTTTGTTTAATTTTATAGAATACCACTGTTATCGTCCTGAAAAACCTAAAGCGCTATTTATTTTTTATTTGTATAACACAATAAAACAACAGTCGCTGACCATTGTGCTGTACAAAAAGTTGTAAAAACAATACAAGAAAACAACAGACAAGACAATAAAATGAATACAAAAACACATTACATACAGAAAAAACATAAAGCTCATATTGACTTGCATATTGTAAGCTTTCTCTAAAAGGTACATTTTAAGTTTTACTTTAAACAAGAATTCTGTAGATATTAACCTAATAGATAGCGATAGACTATTCCACAGTTTGGGGCCGACCATGGCAAAAGCCCGGTCTCCCTTTCTTTTTAAACGCGATCTAGGAACCTAGACTACTGCATTAACCTGCTTATCAAATGACAAGGCAGAGTCAAAGATGACACCCAAGTTTTTAACAGATGGATTTACATAAGCAGCTAAACTTCCCAACACTTGATTTAAGGTGCCAGAGACAGCTAATGGTCCAAACACAATTGCCTCAGTCTTACTCTCATTGAGATAAAAAAAAAAAATATTGCCTTAATGTCTGACAAACAAGCAGTTAAAGCACATAGACCAGAATTATCATTATGCTTAATGGTCACACATATCTGAGTGCCATCTGCATAACTTTGAAGATAATACTGATTTTGAGGGTAAACATCCATTTATAGAGACAGAAAAAGATCTATTGTTCAAATAAGATTTGATCCAGTTCAAAGCATGACCTTGAAATAAGAATGTCATGATCGACCGTATCAAAAGCCGCACTCAAATCCAAGTACTACTGAGCTCCCAGAGTCAAGAGATAATAAAATATCATTCAACACTCTTAAAAAAGCTGTTTCTGTACTGTGCTGTTTTCTAAAACCAGACTGAAAAGATTCAAAACTCCATTTGACTCTTTAAAATAAAAAAATAAAAAATAAAAAATTGGACAGAAGCTACCTTTTCGAGATTTTTTTTTTTTTAAATAAAAGGTAAATTAGAAATTGACCTAAAATTTGAGAGAGCTGTCAAATCAGGGTTGGTTTTTTCAACAGAGGTTTAACAAAAGCATGCTTTAAAAATTCTGAGACAAATCCAACCGAAAGTCTCTTATTTATAATTGATAGGAGACAAGGCCCAATGATATCGAAAAACCTGAATAAAAAGGTGTGCTGGGATAATGTCAGATGCAGATGTGGTTAATTTTAATTTCGTAACCAGATCCTGAAGAGAGGTTAGCTTCAAAAGTTTCAAATGCATTAAAAGATGAAGTACAAACCTGAAGAAAGGGTGGATCATAGTCTATGGGGACAGTAAGCTATGTAATGTCACGTATTTTGTTTGTAAAGTACCTTAAAAAGCGTTCACACAAAGTGCAGTTTGAAAGATTCATTGTTGAATAAAGAATCTTAGGTCTTTGATAATTTCTAGCTATAATGTCAGACAAATACTTTGATTTAGCCTCCTTCACAACGCTTTGATAATTAGTTAATGAAGTATGTAATATCTCTAACGACACATACTAATACTTATACACATTTTTTTTTTTTTTTCATTTCCGTTCTGCGTGTAGAATTTCAGTACAGGTAGAATTAAATAACATTAAGCTGCTGTTCAGCATCCAGATTTTTTGAGGGACAGTCAAAAGAAACCAGTTTACTAGTCTCACAAAAGTGGGATGCAAAATCCTCATTAAAAGTAGAGCTAAAAATACACAACCAAATAATAGGCTTCTTGTCTTTAACAACCTGATCTGAAATGGAACAGGTGAACATCACAGGTTTGTGATCCGAAAAACTTAAATCACTGATTTCAAGGTCATAAATAGTGACACCATATGACAAAATAAGAATATGGTCGAGTAAGTGTGTAGGCCCTGTAACCATTTGGATTAAGTCAAAAGAGTCAATAAGACTGATAAACTCTTTAGCCAGTGGATTTGTATCTCAGCAGACATGAATATTAAAATCACCAATAATCAAAAGTCTATCAAACTGTAAAAATTCCACTTAAGAAGTTGGCAAACTCATTTATAAAGTCTTTGTTTGGCTTTGGGGGGCGGTATATAACAGCAATCGCTAAGTTTTTGTCCCTTTTCAGATTAAATAACATTATCTCAAAACTGGAGAAAATCTCAGATTTTAAAGTCCGACATGAGAAGCAGCTTTTAAGAATGCAAGGTAATCCGCAACCCTTTCCAGTTGTTCTTGGACAGTTCAAAAAAAAGTTTGAAGTTCAGAGAAAGGACTCCTGTCGTCAACTGGAAACCAAGTCTCAGTCACAATATATTATATATTATAGGTTATAACACAAGTATACGAACAGCTTGAGCCAGAGTTTCAGTATCAAGCAAAATAATCGTGATAATGATTTTTACCATAAGCAACCCTAAGGGATAGTTCACCCTAAATGTTCACCCTACACTGTCAGAAAAAAAGGTACATTGCTGTCACTGGTGCGGTACCCTAAGGTACAAAAGTGAAAAGGTACTGATATGTACCTTTTAAGATACTAATCGACTCTCTTAAAGTACTGATGTGTACCTTTAAGGTACTAATACGCTCTCTTAAAGCGCTGATATGAACCTTTAAGGTACTAATACGCTCTCTTAAAGCACTGATGTGAACCTTTAAGGTACTAATACACACTCTTAAAGCACTGATGTGTACCTTTTAAGGTACTAATATGTACCATTTTAGTAGTGAGTGAGGTACAAAGATGTACCTTTTCACTTTTGTACCTTAGGGTACCGCCCCAGTAACAGCACTGTACCTTTTTTCTGAGAGTGTAATGTCATACCAAACCTGTAAGATATTCCAATATTGCATATAATCATATAATCATTCAATCATTCAATCATTCAATCAATCAATCAATCAATCAATCAATCAATCAATCAATCAATCAATCAATCAATCAATCAATCAATCAATCAATCAATCAATCAATCAATCAATAAAACAAACAAACTCTAATGCACAAAGCACCCTTGTGAAAACATGTCTGATCAGGTTCTGGTGTCAGATAAATTTGTATTGCACAGTGATGAATTTCTGTCCTAGACTTGGATACAGTGTGCTGTACAGACCCTCGTATCCCTCAGTATGGCATCCATACCTCATTTGAGAGTGGCGATATGCAGCCAGCTTGCACCTGCCAGATAGTTCTTATCTGAGAACAGCACAGGTTGGCTTTGTCCGGAGGGGGGAGATCTGCTGCCGTTTGCAGGTGCAAATCCCTGCCGCTCTTTTTCATGCTTTATTAAATTCTCTACAGGGTGGTCTCTCACAGGTAAGCTTCACCTCACCTCAACCTGGCTATCTTTGACGTAAACACGTGTGCCGAGAACATCAGCTAGCTTTTTTTTTTAAGATGATAAAGGGTTATGTTTTATAGCGCCCCTTCCTTTTTTATGCGTGCTATTTATATTACAGAATTTGAATGATTTAGCATTTTGTGTTGCGAGATCCACAAAGGCACCTTGCGAGGTCTTGGGCATCTTGTTCCACTTTAATAGGGTGATGTCCTGTCAGTGTGAATGAAACATCTGTAGCTGTGAAAGCGCACCGCGGGATCAACCTTCACCGGGCTCTGTCTCGTATCTTATCTCTTGCCTCTCTTTCTCGCTCTGTCGTTCTTCCTTTGCTCATACTGTCTCCTTCGTTGTCCTGCATGATGTTCATATCTCCCTCCTTATGTCTCCTGTCAGGCAGAGTCTGTCAGGTATGTGTTCACATTTTAAAGAAATCGTTCCCCTGAAATCTTGACATTCCTACTGTAGCATTTCTTGGCATTTTACTAATATCTGATTGGTGAATGATTCACTCTTTTGAGCATGACTCATATAGACCAATTTTATGATTCTTTTCTGGTGCTTTTTTTCTGGTGATTAAAAGCTCCAGTTCCCACTCATTGTAATTGCATGAAAATAACCTCTGGTATATTCTTCAAGGGCTGGGAATTTTGAGGCGTTGAGAATTGAGATTCCAACTTTCCATCAAGAGGAAATGACACCTCCTTAAAGGTCCAGTGTGTAAGTTTTAGCGGCGTCTAGTGGTGAAGTTATGAATTGCAGCAGTACACCACTCACCCCTCCCTTTCGAAGCACATAGAGAAGCTACAGTGGCCAACACAGGACAAAAATGTTGTCGTCTGAGACCGCGGAGAGTAGCTAGAGTAGCTGCACTCTGTAGTGCAGCTTGTCCGTTTAGTGCTACTGTAGAAACATGGCGACTTCACTGTAAGGGGACCCGTGGTGTATGTAGATAGAAATGTTTCACGCATATCTGATTGACAGGTTTAATAAACCTTATGCTTTTATTTAAGTGTTGTTAAGTGTTTGCTTTATGCATTATATGCAAAGACGTAATCAAACGGCTGTACATTCATACTTCTAGTGTTCCACAGAAGAAAGAAACTCACATGGGTTCGGAACGACATGAGGGTGTGTAAAAATGACTGAACTTTCATTTTTGGATGAACTAATCCTTTAAGTGCCCTGGCTTCTTAACTAGAGCGGACATTGTCTCTCCTGTGTGCTGTACTTTGCCATTTTGATGAATGATGGAAGCACGCTGGGTTATTCCTGGACTGGAGGTCTGTCTTCTGCCTCTGCTGATATTCTTATTGTGGTTTAAGGGGAAATTCCGTAATGCATCTGGTATTAAGAGCAGATTCAACCATCTATATCACAGAGCGACCTGACAAGGTGCATGTTCAGAGGCAAATATGTCAGAGTCACTACACCACCACGGTTTCTCTTGTCGTCTGCGGCGCGCAATGCAGCCACGCTGTCTCCGTCTGTCTTTTGGTGTTTTTTGAAGTGAACATTGCTTTCTACGCTGCTTGAATGGAATTTGGGAAGCACATTTAGTCACAGAGTCTTGTGTGAATGAGCCTATGATTCGTTCTGACTACATTCCCATGACTCTCTCCTGTACAATAGGATTCATTACAACATATGCTCCAGCAATCTGTTTAGAAGAGCTAAGGCAGACTGAATTCCCATTTTTCTTGATGAGATCAGAGATGAGATTGGTGAATAACTGCAATTCCAGGGAAGATCAATCTCTCTGTATGCTTTCATGTGATACTGATTTATTTTTTTGAGTTTTGACAGACCTTATTAGTAGTTAATTTTATTTGCAGTTTGTTTTACATGTATAATGACATGGCACTTATTTTGTTTTTCTAGATTGTTATATTATATTAAATTATATTATTATTAAAAATGCACAATACTTGTAAAAACAGTGGCATCGAACAGCACTGAACATGACACACCAAGTTTTAATGCAGAAGCATTAATTAGAGGATAAAAGCTTGACTATATGAAATGCATTGATTTTGTTTTTGAATAATTGATTTATTAACACATTAAAAGGTTAGTTCACCCAAAAATGAAAATTACCCCATGATTTACTCATCCTCAAGCCAACCTAGGTGTATATGACTTTCTTCTTTTTAGACAAATACAATCGGGGATATATTAAAAATGTCCTGGCTCTTCCTGGCTTTATAATGGCAATGAATAGAGGATTTGATTTTGAAGGCCAAAGAAGTGCATTCATCCATCATAAAAGATTTCCACACGGCTCCGGGGGTTAATAAAGGCCATCTGAAGCGAAGCAATGCATTTGTGTAAGAAAAATATCCATATTTAACTTTATTAACTCAAAACTAGCTTCTGACAGACTGTATGGTTTTGATTCTATCTTGTTTGATTTATCTAGTTGTAAACCGAAAGAACAGAAGCCCACTAATGAGAATCCAGCATGTGCACTGCATTCCACCTGAGGACTTCTTTTTGTGCCACATTATACAGGTGCTCACCCCAGATTCCTGGCTAAAATTTCTGTGCAAACCTCCTGAAATCCACACTCCCTACTGATCCTTTCATTTTGAATCATCTAAATCACTCTTTACCTCACTTTGCTGTGACGTTGAACTCACCTTGATATTCTGGCTTGTCTTGAGAACGCCAAGACTACTTGGGGGGAAGGCCTTGTATAAATTCAGCTCATTACCATTTAAAGTACAGCTCACACTGGCTTGAGTATTTGTGCTGCATTATAATGGAATATTTCAAGTTTTTAATGCAGAGTGATTTGAAGGTGTTTCAGGCCTGCCACTGTGCGCTCAGGGCTTCAGAGCTCAGGGGATAGATTTAGACATACTGTTCAGAGCTCTATGTCTCTATGATGGAGTTGGTATCATCCATCATCCCTGAAAGAGAGAGGCCAAGAAAAAAAAAAGAGTTGTTGCAGTACAGGCTTGTTGTCCAATTATATTAATAATCCAGGAGACATAATAATTATGTCCTATTAAATTATTTTTCTCACGATTATGCTAATCTATACCATGCATTTGGGACGCCTGCCTTTACATGCACATGGACTTTGACATCCCATTCTTAATCCGTAGGGTTTAATATGGAGTTGGCCCATCCTTTGCAGCTATAACAGCTTCAACTCTTCTGGGAAGGCTTTCCACAAGGTTTAGGAGTGTGTTGATGGGAATTTTTGACCATTCTTTTAGAAGCGCATATGTGAGGTCAGGCACTGATGTTGGCCGAGAAGGCCTGGCTCACAGTCTCCGCTCTAATTCATCCCAAAGGTGTTCTATCGGGTTGAGGTCAGGACTCTGTGCAGGCCGGTCAAGTTCCTCCACACCAAACTCGCTCATCCATGTCTTTATGGACCGACGCTTTGTGCACTGGAGCGCAGTCATGTTGGAACAGGAAGGGGCCATCCCCAAACTGTTGCCACAAAGTTGGGAGCATGAAATTGCCCAAAATGTCTTGGTATGCTAAAGCATTAAGAGTTCCTTTCACTGGAACTAAGGGGCCAAGCCCAACCCCTGAAGAACAACCCCACACCATAATTCCCCCTTCACAAATCTTTACACTTGGCACAATGCAGTCAGGCAAGTCCCGTTCTCCTGGCTACTGCCAAACCCAGACTCATCCATCAGATTGCCAGACAGAGAAGCGTGATTGGTCACTCCAGAGAACACGTCTCCACCGCTCTAGAGTCCAGTGGCGGCGTGCTTTACACCACTGCATCCCACGCTTTGCATTGCACTCGGCTTGGATGAGCTGCTCGACCATGGAAACCCATTCCATGAAGCTCTCTACACACTGTTCTTGAGCTCATCTGAAGGCCACATGAAGTTTAGAGGTCTGTAACTATTGACCCTTAGCATGCACTGACCCCACTCTGTGATTTTTATGTGGCCTTACAAGTTGCTGTTGTTCCCAATTGTTATAATACCACTTACAGTTGATCGTAGAATATTAAGTAGTGAGGAAATTTCACAAATGGACTTATTGCACAAATTGCATAAAAGTTTGTTTACATAATATGTGTGTGTGTGTGTGTACTGTGTATAATTATAATGTGTATATATAAATACATACACATGCATGTATATATTTAAGAAAAACAATTATATATTATACAGTGCATCTGGAAAGTATCCACAACACTTCACTTTTTCTACATTTTATGTTACAGCCTTATTCCAAAATGGGTTAAGTTCATTATTTTCCTCAAAAGTCTACAAACAATACCCCATAATGACCATGTGAAAGAAGTTTGTTTGAAATCGTTGCAAATTTATTAAAAATAATAAATTAAAATAATCACATGTATATACGTATTCACAGCCTTTGCCATGACGTGCAAATATTTCTTAAATATATACATGGATGTGTGTGTATTCAAATATACATAATTAATTATGTATTAGATTAATCTAATTTATCTCACTATATAAAATGCTATGTTGATCTTCAATCCAAGAGCAAAAATGTTGATTTATGCACCAGTGATGGCCACACAAGACATATTTTACCTCACCGGAATCAAGGAGTCAGTGGCAATCAAATTATCATAATTATTCATTAATATGCAAATGCATACAGATGTTTGACGAGCAACAGATGTGCTCTTCATGTCGAGCAACACAACAATATGATAGACTGCGAAGGAGACGGCAGCATGAGCAGGCAAGACTCATTACAACGTGTTTGTCCATGCGAATCTGAAGCTGGCTTTTTCACACATCCATTCGGTCCCACACAAATCCTCTCCTGCACATGCCAAGATACTAAGACTTTATGTGAGATTTTCAAGGAAATGTACCAGAAAGGTCCAGAATAATCATTGAGAGCAGTGCTGGTTAATGATTCGGGGCTCTTCACCCACGGCTGTTGGATTGCAGGGGTAGCAGCTCATAGCAGAAGGAGGACCAGGAATACGATCCTCCACGCTTGCATAATGAGCACAATCAAGCTGCTTATCAAATGTTAAACCTGCAATTTAACCAGTGCAGCTGCACTAATTCAAAGCAGATTCTGCTCTTGTAGCACACAAATGAGCGTTGTATGAGCTAATTACATGTATTTTTTGGGATATGAATGTTGAGGTTCACATTAAAACTGCATGTGGTGGAGAGACCCTGGTGGATTTCCTAGATAGTTTATATACAGTAGTATCCAGAGTCTGAGAGCACCGGTGAGCTTTTATTCATCATTTTTTTCAATTTGCTAATTATATTAGCAGCATGACAATTTGAAAACTGGACTGCAAAATGAACATGAAACTGAGAATCTCTCAGAATCTCTCCAGCAGTTCTCGAGCTGCATGAACTCCACAAGTGTGTGCAAATCAGAATGATCGTTCTGCACGAGTGGAAGAAATATGACCCTGCGTTCACGTGATCACAAATGTGCTCTTTATACATTTTTATAGCTTAAATATGATTTATTTAATTTCAAGTTTGTTTTGTTTTTTCCTTGAAATGTCTTAAAATTTCTATTTATGTTTGAGTTTAAAAAATATGTTGAATAGCTGATTTTGAATGTTGTCTTCTCAGCAGACTGTAATAGATTCTATCTGCAGTGTCTTGCAAGCAAAAATTATGGGAGCCCATGAATTATCTCAATTAATCCCATCCATCCATCCATCCATCCATCCATCCATCCATCCATCCATCCATCCATCCATCCATCCATCCATCCATCCATCCATCCATCCCATCCATCCCATCCATCCCATCCATCCCATCCATCCCATCCATCCCATCCATCCCATCCATCCCATCCATCCCATCCATCCCATCCATCCCATCCCATCCATCCCATCCATCCCATCCATCCCATCTTATATTACAATTGGAGTAATTTTATTTCACAATAACGATATATATACTGCACTTCAACAGTTTAAAATCACTTAAAAACGTCAGTAAATGATAAGCTTTCGTGATCATGCAGATCATGCAGCAACGCCACGTGACAGTCTAAAATCTAAACCGTTTGACACATTTCTACTGGTGTATCGCCCACCCCTACATGCAGGCCCGTTGCAAGGGGGGTGCGAGGACCAGTGCAAACGTGATGTGCAAGGCCCCGGGGGTATATTAACGGGGGTCTACTGTTGGTATAGCGACAAACTATTTGTTGTTTATGTGGATATTTAAGAAGAAAAAAATTGTATATTCAGTTTAACAACATTAGGTTCAAGAAGTTAAACTGTAAATGAACCGCACAGTGCGCACATTTTGACACTTAAATTATGTTCTAAATTATGAATGGGTCAAACGCGTTTGCAAAACGGCCTGAATCCACTTGAATTAGTTTAGTCTGCTCTCTCACTGAATCATCTGAAGAGATTTCTCTGTCAGTAAAACAAACAGGCAGTATTGAGAGAACAACCAGTACTGTTTTTCAGTTGTTTTCCTCTGTGAACAGCTAAATGAATGTCTGACAATTTCGTTGCTTTTTGCAGTTTTCAGATTTAAAAACGTTTAAAACGTCTAGAGATAGAGTAGGCTTTACTCGTTCTGCAGCACTGATGCAAGGTGCGTAATAGTAAGGCTATATAGTGTAAATAAAAAACCTTTTGTGCGTACCGTCAGATGAAATGCTTGAGCTCCGTCCATGCAATAAATGCACATCATTCAAAGAGCGCGGATTTCTAGTGTGGCCTATTTACTTGAACTTCTTAGGTAGCCTAATATCTATGGTTTCAGAGGCAGCCAAAATCAGAATTTGAATGGACTGAATAAAGCTCTCTCTTCGAGCCAGATGTGCAATGCCGCGCATGACATACATGCGCATGAATCACTGTCACATGCAAAGTCTCATGCAAAAAAGAATATATTGTAAATTACTACTGCAAAATACATTTTTAACAAGCAGAATAATCCAGCATCAGGGTGCACATTTTTAGCTATGTCTTTTAACTACTATTCATGTTTTTGTCCTTCAAAATACTATAACTTTAACTATTGGCTTTTTACATCAAGTCAGCTGTCACTTTACTTTGCGCGAGGCCCTGTGCGGTCGCACACTTGGCACAGCCCTTGCAACGGTACTGCCTACATGTTACATACATTCATGTTATACATTTCATTTTATTTCAAATTACATAAATTATATGGTATGAATGTAACTTTGTTTGTTTTTTTTGTTAGTGTAGATGAAACCTCTAAATCACACCAACCTACTTGGTGATGCCACTTGAAAAACTGTTGTTGTTGTTGTTGTATTAGCTGTTTACACTTGACTTGTATATTTGGCTTTCAATTGAGGCTTTTGTTTAGTGTAATTATTGAAGATGGAGGTAGCGCAGGGGACAGCATCACAGTCAGACACCTGAAATCTCTGTGCTTTAGTGGCGTAGGGTGAAGGGCAATTCTGAAATGAGAGCGCATGCTGTGGAGAGAAATGCTTTTGAGACAAACAACTGCCTGTCATTTTTTGGATCACCCGCTGGAATGGGAACATTAGTCTTTTGAAGATGCCACATAGGAATGTCTAATAACATTCTTATCCAAAGCCTCACTCTAAATCACTGCCACTTATACATGTCTATTACTTCCTGTTGTAATGGATGCTTTCATAATGTTAGCTGGAACAATAAAACACTTTGCTATGCAATGCACAAACATTTTGCTGTTTACTTAACTAAGTTGAGATAAGATTGAGGTTTTTAGAGATGTATTCCTGATATACATGTAAACACAGCCAGGCATAATGGGCTTGATTTTAAATATTCTGATAAACTTAATTTCATTTCAAGTTAAGTTTTAAAAATTGTTTAAAAAAGTACAAAATTGGCCTTTCCAGCAGCTGTGACAAAATTGTGTCCAGCCCTTGTTTTTTATTATTCCATCTCTTTATTAAAATAAACTTTTTTTTTTTTTCTGTGTGTGTGTGTGTGTGTGTGTGTGTGTGTGTGTGTGTGTGTGTGTGTGTGTGTGTACATGCATGCATGCATGCATACAGGTGCTGGTCATATAATTAGAATATCATCAAAAAGTTGATTTATTTCACTAATTCCATTCACAAAGTGAAGCTTGTATATTACATTCATTCATTACACACAGACTGATATATTTCAAATGTTTATTTCTTTTAATTTTGATGATTATAACTGACAACTAAGGAAAATCCCAAATTCAGTATCTCAGGAAATTAGAATATTGTGAAAGGTTGAATATTGAAGACAGCTGGTGCCACACTCTAATCAGTTGATGAACTCAAAACACCTGCAAAGGCCTTTAAATGGGCTCTCAGTCTAGTTCTGTAGGCTACACAATCATGGCGAAGACTGCTGACCTGACTGTTGTCCAAAAGATGACCACTGACACCTTGCACAAGGAGGGCAAGACACAAAAGGTCATTGCAAAAGAGGCTGGCTGCTCACAGAGCTCTGTGTCCAAGCACATTAATAGAGAGGCCAAGGGAAGGAAAAGAGGTGGTAGAAAGAAGTGTACAAGCAATAGGGATAACCGCACCCTGGAGAGGATTGTGAAACAAAACCCATTCAAAAATGTGGTGGAGATTCACAAAGAGTGGACTGCAGCTGGAGTCAGTGCTTCAAGAACCACTACGCACAGACGTGTGCAAGACATGGGTTTCAGCTGTCGCATTCCTCGTGTCAAGCCACTCTTGAACAACAGACAGCGTCAGAAGCGTCTCGCCTGGGCTAAAGACAAAAAGGACTGGACTGCTGCTGAGTGCTCCAAAGTTATGTTCTCTGATGAAAGTAAATCAGGGTCCCAGAGTCTGGAGGAAGAGAGGAGAGGCACACAATCCACGTTGCTTGAGGTCCAGTGTAAAGTTTCCACAGTCAGTGATGGTTTGGGGTGCCATGTCATCTGCTGGCGTTGGTCCACTGTGTTTTCTGAGGTCCAAGGTCAACGCAGCCATATACCAGGAAGTTTTAGAGCACTTCATGCTTCCTGCTGCTGACCAACTTTATGGAGATGCAGATTTCATTTTCCAACAGGACTTGGCACCTGCACACAGTACAAAAGCAACCAGTACCTGGTTTAAGGACCATGGTATCCCTGTTCTTAATTGGCCAGCAAACTCGCCTGACCTTAAGCCCATAGAAAATCTATGGCGTATTGTGAAGAGGAAGATGCGATATGCCGAACCCAACAATGCAGAAGAGCTGAAGGCCACTATCAGAGCAACCTGGGCTCTCATAACACCTGAGCAGTGCCACAGACTGATGGACTCCATGCCACGCCGCATTGCTGCAGTAATTCAGGCAAAAGGAGCCACAACTAAGTGTTGAGTGCTGCACATGCTCATACTTTTCATGTTCATACTTTTCAGTTGGCCAAGATTTCTAAAAATCCTTTATTTGTATTGGTCTTAAATGATATTCTAATTTTCTGAGATACTGAATTTGGGATTTTCCTTAGTTGTCAGTTATAATCATCAAAATTAAAAGAAATAAACATTTGAAATATATCAGTCTGTGTGTAATGAATGAATATAATATACAAGTTTCACTTTTTGAATGGAATTAGTGAAATAAATCAACTATGATATTCTAATTATATGACCAGCACCTATATATAATTGAAATTATTATTGTTATTTTTGGTAGTATAATTTGGCAATTTTCATTTTGCAGTTTCCATACAGTAGTAAATGCAATGCACCAATATAATGGAGTAATCTCTTTGGAGTGACATTTTCATTATACAGTATATACTGTTAACTTTTTTGTAGCAAGAATGTGGTGTTACATTATTTTCCTGTTAAAAATCATTGCTACGTCATTACGTGACATGTTTTTCTAAAGCACTCTTGCAGTACTGTGTTTGTGTATATGTGTAGTTCTTTGTCTGAGTGTGGACAGCCAAAGCCATCTAAACACAACAGAGCTTTATGTCCCAACACTGAATCTGGGATCTCCACAGTGTACTTTCCTGTCTCTCGTGTCATAACTGTAAGACACGGGGTGACATGCATTCCCATCTCCTTTAGTGTCATGTGGCACTGCTGTAATGTTCGTTCTGTATGCTTGTGCATCAGGGTCAACTGAAGGACGCCCGGACGTGATGGTTCTCAAGAAAAGATTCTCCATTGTGTGCTATAATTGAATTCTACTTGAGTTCAACCGGCTTTTCAGTGAAAACTGTTTCACTGTAATAGTCCTTCTGAAAATACATGACCGCAGATGGCTCTGATCTGCAGAGGCTGTATCACACCTTTGATTGGACATGCTCACATGTGTTATCTGGTAACAGGTGAGACTCATTTTAGTCCAAATCAGAAGCTCTCGTGAAGAACGGAAAACAGAATTTAGTGACTCTCCAGTGATCAGTATAGAATAACAGTCATGGTCTGTAACATTTTTTTATATTAAACAATTTAAAAAAGAATTCCCTTCTATATTCTCTTTATGTAGCAACGCTGTGATTGTGTGGGCAATTCCAATTAATTTGCTAGGTAAATAATGGGAAGAATAACAAAATGCTGTTAGTAAAATATGCCCTACAAACCAGTGTGTTTATGATTACAATAATAAAATAGTAATCCATATGGCTCTTGGGGGTTAATAAAGGCCACCTGAAGCGAAACGATTAGTTTGTGTAAGAATAATATCCATATTTACGTTATAAAAAAAATCTAGCTCAGTGTTCAACTTTTTCTTACATACCCATTGATTCACTTCAGAAGGCCTTTATTAGCCCCCTGGAGCCGTATGGATTACTTTTATAACTGATGGATTCATTTTTATGGGCTTCAAATTTTGGGCACCCATTCACTGCCCTTATAAAGCTTGGAAGAGCCAGGACATTTCTAATATAACTCTGATTGTTTTTGTCTGAAAGAAGAAAGTCATATACATTTAAGATGGCTTGAGGGTGAGATAATCTATTCCTTTAAGATGATTTTAGGCAAAATGGCTGAAAAAATCATAAATGCAGTCACTAGTCATTTGATTTGATGGTTTATCACTTTCAACCAATATGTGTCACTGTGACCAAATTGATGTGTTGTGCTCAGAGTAAGGCGACAATGACACATGCAAAGTTTGGTGTTGGTGTATGAAAACGGTTTTGTCTATGGACACAAAATCCATAACATTTTGTTGGCATGGTCTGAAGATGATACGATTCAATTTTGGTGAAAATCAGACAAACGATCTAGGAGGAGTTCGAAAAAAAAAAAAAAAAAAAAAAAAAAAAAAAGTATGTTTTTCAAGAAAATCTAAATGGTGGACCAGAAGTTTGGCTGACTATGGCAAAATTTGTATCTAAGTTTTTGGCATGAGCATGACCCAAGGAATCTTTTAAGACCAGTTTCATTACAATAGGTTAATTAAATCAAAAGTATCATTTAATAGTATTTCTGGAAATTTCACTATAATTTTTGACCACAAGTTGGGGCTGCCTCTTTTGAGTACTGTCAGGACATGGTACCAAAGACACATACTGAATTTCGTAATGATACATCAATGCATTCGTAAAATATAACATTTTACAAAAAAAATCAAGATGGCTGACACCCAAAATGGTTGATATGGCTATATGACTCTGCATTCTGTACCGAATCTAAAGAGACCGGTTGATTTTTGGGCAAACCATTCAGAAGTTATAAGCAAAAATAGCCATTTCATATCTCCTGACCACTACGTGGCACTGTGCCAAACTGTACAGGTAGCCTCAGTTCATGGTTGTCATAACACACACCAAGTTTGGTCAGAATATATAGCCTCGCGTTCATTAAAATTTTAAATGGCGGAAAAATGTTCATGATGAATCAGTCGAATCGCCTTGAAGGAATTAGAGGAAAAACACATTTTGTTTCTAGCCCTTAGGCCGGCGACACACTGGCTGCGTGGCGTGAGTGTGGCGTTTCTGTTTCTGTTGCGTGTCGGCTGCTGCTGCTAGGTGACATACAGGGAAGGCCTATACTTCATGTTAAACATAAATATATAGCCTACGGATACAGCAAAGAACAACGTCGGCAGTACTGACGGCAAAATAGGCTACGGAATATTCGTTCTGTATTGACAGGTGCAATATTTCAAAATCGATAATTATTATTGTTTTTTTAAATTACAGTTAGGCCTATATCTGCATTTATGTCAAACTAGAGACTTTCAAACATCAAAATGTAATTTATTAGTATATATATATATATATATATATATATATATATATATATATATATATATATATATATATATATATATATATATATATATATATATATATATATATATATATATATATATATATATATATATATATATATATATATATATCTATATCTATTGAAAAATAGGTGTTGGTTCTATTTCTAGCATGCACACGTTTTTGGCACGGCTCGAGCCACACCTGAGATGCGCGTGTCATGCAGGCAGTGTGCAAGCTCTAACCTGTTAACATGGGAGCCAAAATAAAAATGGACACGCCACGCAGCCAGTGTGTAGCCGGCCTTACGGTTCAAAAGTTATTAGCATAAACATGAGTGAAACTTTGGACAGATGGTGGTGCTAGAGCGATTGAGTTAGAGACTCCAAATTTGCTATGGTGATAGTTCAAACTGTCCTCTATCTGTGGGCCAAATTTCATAACTTTCCCACAAGCGGTTCTATGGGCTGCCATAGACTTCCAGAGTGGAAAAAGAAGAAGAGCGTCAACGCTTACAATAGGTACCTATGGACATTCGGTCCTTGGCCCCTAATTAAAATATAATAATAAGTAACGGATTGCAATATCAAGCAGCATAGCGGACAGTTAGAATAAATGGAAGCAGATGAGACCGGAAGTCTCGACACAATCGAGTTACAATGGCCGTGCCCGCTCTTACGTTAAGATTAAGATGAATATAGTACACAAAAAAACAGTATGCCAACAGAGTAGTGTGTCTGAATATGAAAAACAGTAGGCTAAAAGTGCCGGAATGACCTATTTCTTCTGCCGAGATTTTGAAGTGCATCCGATGGTTTACTTAGCCATGGGAGGGGAGTGGTGAACAGCGGGGAAGTGACGCAACTGACACAATAGGTCACATAACAATGACCACATGACAGATGCAGTGCCTCCGAATTTCATTCATACTACACACATTCACAAACGTATTATATAGAACATACATTTTTAACAGCCGTGAAGCAATTTTCAAACCAAATGTAGTACCTACTATACAGTTTGCAATTTTAGATGCCGTTTCTGGAAACTGTTTCTTGTGACATATTTGCCAATCTCAGAGCATAACTTTTCTGTTATGGTTTTTGCTAACTCTTACGTTTGTCATTAGGTTTAAATTGGATTTGTTGATGCATGTCCATTAAGTCAAAAATGGGTTTGCTATAGGCTGCACATTAGCCAAACACTTAATGTAGGGAACAAGTAAAAACAGTCATCAAAAGCACATTATGAGCATATTGGAAGTCCAATGGCAAGTATTGTGAGTTCTTATTGAAGAACATTCAAATGTTTTGAAAGGATTAGCCAAATTTAAGAATTATCACTTATAGTAATTGTATTTATTATCATTAGACAAGACATAGATTTGTATTAACTAGAGACATTGAAAGGAAAGTTTTATGCTTTAGGACACACATTGCCTTTTTGTCTCTTTTGGTTGAAAAATTAAATCTCATGTGGAGTAGTAGTGCGTAGCCGGAAAACAGAATTACCTTTACTTCAAAGAAATGCCTTTAGGTAATAAGAAGTTGCTCCACTTAAAAAAAAAGGCTGCTTTTAAGTGAAAAGGGGGAAAAAACACAAGTGGTATTTTCAAGTGGAGTGGTCAAATTCAGAATACTGACAGAAGTTTTGCTCAATACTTGGTAGCCAGGACAGATAAACTAATTTCCATCATTTTGTGAAGCATCTGGTATTTCTTTTTTGCCACATCATTTTAAAAGTAGTAATTTTGAAATAGATTTTGTGAACTATGATGACCACTGACAGGTGAAGTGAATAACACTGATTATCTCTTAACCAGTGGGCACGTGAGCATCAGAACTGGACCACGGAGCAATGGAAGAAGGTGGCCTGGTCTGATGAATCACGTGTTCTTTTACATCACGTGGATGGCCGGGTGCGTGTGCGTGGCTTACCTGTAACAAAAAACGATCGAGTTTGAGATGTTGACTTGGCCTCCAAATTCCCCAGATCTCAATCCAATCGAGCATCTCTGGGATGTGCTGAACAAACTAGTCCGATCCGTGGAGGCCCCACCTCGCAACTTACAGGACTTAAAGGATCTGCTGCTAACATCTTGGTGTCAGATACCACAGCACACCTTCAGGGGACTAGTGGAGACTATGCTCTCCAAGGCTGCATTTATGTTCTGAAAAATACAGTAAAAACAGTAATACTTAGAAATATTGATACAATTTAAAACATCTGTTACATATTTAAAATATAATTTATTTCTGCGATTAGAAAAGCAGCCATTACGCCAGTCTTCAGTGTCACATGATCCTTAAGAAATCATTCTAATATGCTGATTTCGTGCTCAATTAATATAAAATATTATTGGTACTTAATTATTAATATTGATTCTTATTATTATCAGTGTTGAAAAATACTTTTCAGAAATATACTAATATTTCTGAAATCATGATACATTTTCAGGATTCTTTTATGAATAAAAATTCAAAAGAAAAGCATTCATTTAAAATAGAAATCTTTCGTTACATCTTTTGTATACTTCTGATCAATTTAATGCATCCTCTGCTGAATAAAAGTATGAATTATATGTATGAAGTATGAACTTTGCGTTCACTTGCGAAGAGCTCAAAAGGTTTTGCGAGCGAACTCAAAGTTTCTCGGGGGAAGAGAATGCAAAAGCATTGACTTATTTTTCCTCTCATCTCTCATTTTTTTTCCACCACCATGTCCTTTTAGGGGCTCCGTAGTTTCCCATGTCAAAATCACTATAATACCAATTCTGATGTGGTCTGCAAATCATAATTGCTGTCTTATGCTACTTTGGCCTGTTCTGCCCGAGGTTACGATGCCCTGTGTCTCCCTCAATCAGTCTCACAGGACATCTCTCACTCTACATGTGGAGAGAGGAAGTGCTAACCTGCCACAACAGATGAGGTCACAACATGGTTTCCCGCTCAACATGAATTAAGTTAAAGCCATATATGTCTAGAATCCTGCCTGTAGGAGTCCAGCAGAACAGCCAGCAGATGACAGAGGCCTGACCGGGTCTGTATTCCCCATCCTGTTTAAAGATGGATGGAGAGAGACGGAGTGGAAGGTGTATTGCCATTTCCACATCCATTAAATAAGCTTCTTTATGTGGCAAGATCTGCTGACTGGCTTTGTCATCGAGAGGTTGAGCGAGCTGCTTTGAGAGGATTATGGGATAGCCTGAGGGTTTGACTTAACTTGACCTCTCTCGATGTTTGAACTGTAGTTCTGAGATCTGTCACGCACGGTGTCAGTTGAAGCTCAATTTCATACCTAGATGTTTTAGCATGTTGTCACTCCAGTATCATTTCCATCATGATTAAGAGGTCTATTCAGTGCGGCTGAATAGAAAGAATAGGTATTTAGCTATGACATGAGTTAGTCTTTGGTGGTGTGGAAATTCTTTTACCACAACTGTTTTCAATGTTGATAATAATAAGTCATGTTTATTAAGCATTAAATCAGCATATTAGATAGATCATGTGACACTGAAGAAATTCAGCTTTGATCACAGAAATGCATTACTTTTTTTTTAGCCTTGGTGAGCATAAGTCAAGTCAGTTTTATTGTCACATCACCAAAGCACATGTGCCTTGGAGAGTGAAATTCTTGCATAAATATTACTGACCCCAAACTTTTGAACAGAAATGTGTCAACTATAAGGCTACATCAAAGTACTTCAGGGTTATGTTAAAAGCGCTAAGCCAAGCAAGCATTTTCTAAAATATCTTTTTATTTAATTAATTTAAATTGATATTAGTGCTGTCAAATCGATTAATCGCGATTTAATTGTATCCAAAATAAAAGTTTGTTTATATCTAACTGTCTATCTATCTATCTATCTATCTATCTATCTATCTATCTATCTATCTATCTATCTATCTATCTATCTATCTATCTATCTGTCTATCTGTCTATCTGTCTATCTGTCTATCTGTCTATCTGTCTATCTGTCTATCTGTCTGTCTGTCTGTCTGTCTGTATCTTATTTAATTTTTAAATGTAGTTTATATTGTAAACAAACAAATGAACAAAATCAGATTTGTTTTTCAAAAGGAACTTCTTTATTGGTTTTATACAATAACAAAAAATGCTGTGTTTCTACATAAACACTGAGTTATCATTAATAATAATAACATCTGTGATTTTTCTCAGAAGCCAGGGGATAGCATGTGTGTGCTTTTACAGTAGATATTGAAGTTAGACAGTAAGATTGAAACTGTAATTTGTTTTGCCCTTGGAAACTAAAGGCAGATATGACGCGTGTAATGTTCTGTAGGCTGAATTATTCTCTTGTGCATCAAGTAACAGCTCTTGTTTAATCTGGGCAGCTTGCATTTTAGCAACAAAAAGGTTATATATGAAATATTTCTAAGATATTTAAAGGTTATTCAGCACAAGGTTTCTTTCACTGTTCTTCTGTCTCGTTTTTAACCCTGAAACCATGCAGTTACTGCATATACCCAGTAAGGCATGTTTTCATAGTGCTTTTAAATGTATAAATGAGTATATAAATATATTAGTATTATTAGTGCCTTATCTTTCTACTTTGTATTTTTGCATTTAGCCTTAACTTGTTTTCTCTCTCGCTTTAAAGTTACTGTATACTAGTGTAAACGGTTTTCTTTATTGGAACTCATCATTTTCATGCAAGATGACAGCTGTCAGTCAAACTGTTTTAATTTCAAAAGTCTGACAGTAAGTAGCGCTGCACACACCACAGCACACTCACTCTCAGAGTTAACGCGTTTTAACTGTAGTTTATATGTTTGAAGCTCAGTGGGATGTTTACTGGCAGTGTCGTGAGACCGTACGCTTTATTTCTTTAGCTCAGTAGCAGTGGCAACAATAAACAAGCATCTGCATCGCTATTGATCGCTCATTCCTGCAAACACAAAACCAACCATCAATCGATGCGTTTCCCATTTCATTGGACGCAAGCGGCTGAGCATATTAGAAACAATTCTGTGTGAAAATCTGCCTCCCCTATTTTTTTTATTCTTAGTCAGAGGAGCACAAAAATGTTGTGCCACATTGTTTTGTTTTTTTTTGTTTACTGACACTGACAGTAACATTAGATTCAAATTAGGGCTGTTGATTTTTTTTTTCTTAAGTATATAATGTATTGATTTATCAATCGCGTAGATCAATACACAAAGAAAAGCTTCCAAATGAAGATGATTTGTATTTTGACAGACAAGTAAAGCATTGCAGTTCCAAACCTTTTTGAATTTCTCTTTCTATGCAACACAAAAGAAAGATATTTTACAATACAGCAGTTTTTGACAATATTGGACCCCACTGACTTTTATTGTATGAAACCTGCATGACACAGTTTTCAACTAAAAACGGGTAACTTTTTTTTATGTGCTTTGGCCCTTCGTTTCACACAACAACAGCAATTTGGGGGCCTGAAAATGCAAACGTAGGGCCCTATCATACAACCTGAAGCAGTTATCATTTTCACGTCCAACTCCACGTTGTTTAAATGGCAAATGCACTCGCACCATCTGTTCACCCATGGGTGTGCTAGTCTGAAAACCAGGTGTGTTCAGGAGCATTGTTGCTATTTTGAGGAACTGAAAACGACTGCGCCACTGACCAACACAAAAGGCACGAATCAGCACAGCAGCACACAAACATGCCAAATGTTAAAAAACAAAAGGATTAAAATGTAAAAGATTATTATTGTGTACATAAAGATTAAAAATGAATACATATCATAATGGATAGTCATTGCATGTATCAGAATGACCTATTTGCAGTAATGATGAATGAAACTGGCTACTTATTTAACCAATCGTGGCAGTACACACATGTATTTAAACTGACTCGTCAGGTTGAAGGTGTCTATATTCCGCCATGTAAATAGTCAATAATACTAATAATAAAACCTGGTATGAAAAATTGCATTAATTTTGATTTGCATTATTTTTTCAAATTGATATTATTTAAAAAATGAATATCAGTAGCTCCTGAATTGTCATGGCTTCGCACAAAAACAAGGCGGCTGCTCTACTCCTGCTCTAAACCTGAACTGTAAATGGTTAGCTGAACCATCTCACCCATGTCAGTGCTCTTGAGGCAAATGAAAAAGCGTTCAGCTTCTGATGGAGGGGAGTTGCAGAGACCGAAGCGAACTGAAATGCAGCCTTTGTCCAGTCTCTCTGGATGTCACTGTCAGACCCCGCTGAGAGGTTTTAACTCACTAGACTGCCTCTTTCACTCTTCCCCTCAATGAAAGCAGAATTAACCGGCTCTACAGCGCCCCGGAAATTGATTTCTCCCCCTTCCTTCATCTACACACAGTTTTCTGGCACTTCCTTGGTCGCTGAGGCACACTGAAGCCCTCATGGTTACTCTAGTAGTTGTCCTGTCAGTCAGCGTTTGACGTATATTATGTTAGCAATGAGAACAGCGCACGTTTCATTTTCTCTACTCCTCGGTCCAAAGGCTGCACAAAGCATTTCTGTCACACGAGGCTGTTGGTGTGGAGACTTTCAGCAAGCGCAGCTTCCAAACAGATGGGAAAGTATGAATGAAACTGAAAAGAAAATTAAGAAAGAAAAAATTAAGTAAGTTAGACAATTTCACGCTCTTAGCAAGTCATCCACTTTAATGTAGCAATGCGTAAACTTGGAATAAAATTGGTGCTTTTATTTAAATTTGAACATTTTAAGGTAGAGCTTTAAATTTTCTTTTATAGGAACTTAAATTCAAATAAAATGTAAGAATTTTTTTTGCATTAATAAACATTTTTGCACTGTTGTTTGTATTACAACTGTTATCCTCATCATCCTCATCATCATCATTAAGCACATTTCCGGTCATCACATGGCATTATGACTCTCCTTAACTTGTTTGAACAGAGCAATACTTTTAAACATGCAAATTTTTTTAGGAATTTGGCATTTGAATAGCTTACTTGTGATTGTTTCTGCACATTAATCTGCAATAGAGAAAATGTATTTGGAATCAACAAAATTACATGCTTCACCTTTTAAGTAATTTATATGCTAATTTAAGCTCATCATTTAAAATAAACAAGTCTGACTTTGTGTCCCATGTGCACAGTGAAGTTATTAAGTCACTTGATTGCGCACAAATTATATATGAAAACTGTGGCATTAACAAACTCCCCATTGAACTTAATGAGAAAAAATTATGAGGTTCCTGATTTATTCGCCCATTTGCCTAAATGCCTTTTCCAGGTGATACAATTAATAATGCCAGGACATTTGCACACAATCCTTGGCTATTCATTTTATATCACCCCACCAGTTACTCAATGTGCATCTATAGTGTAAGGAAACACACTAACAAGTTGTCCATAGGCTGATTTAATGATTCGGAAAACCCACAAGGGTATTCACACTTGATATGTTCACGATCAGAAAGCGATGTGACATCGCTGCATCATAATGAATACTGAATAGCTGTAGTCTTTGAGATTCGACTAAACAGCACAAAGACATGTTTGTATTGTGTTTGCAGGGAGTGATGTCAGTTAGCAGTGCTGTCTCTGTATAAGCTGACATTAGGAGGAAGTGTTTCCCTGCTATTAGCCTTACCAGCTCATGTGAGCTTTGACCTTTGCTCTGGTGTGGAGCATCTCTTTGTGTGTGCCTTGGCTGAATACATTCCAGCTTGCAGCCTCTCAAAGATGAGTTTCTTTACCACAGTCAGATGTTTTGACACACTGAGCTCACACGCAAACTGGACACAAGTGTATATGTGTGTGTGTGTGCGGAAGGGGATCTGAAATGGTTGCGGCCCTGAGGGAAATAACAGCACATTTCATGGCAGCATTTTTCTCAAAGAGATGTAACAATGCACACTCAGACACTGTCCATTTTCTCCAGACCCGGAGCCACACTAGAACTCGATAGATATCCATTCTTCACATTTCGTGAAAGGGCTCGCTGTAGTCCCATGCTGGCTTTGATGTGAATTGGTTGTAATTCAAATGCAATGAATTTAATTTTTCTTTATCCTCATTTTGGATAAAGCAGTCCTCAAGCTGATTTTAGGTTTTTGTGGTGGAAGGAAATGAATTGAATGCAAAGTAGAGGACGATAGATTTGCCTTAACCTTCACTTTCAGGTATACGTATGTTCACAGTTTGTAGCTAACATCCTCAGCACTTCCTCAAACTGTTGCTCTGGCATGACAGTGTAGTTCACATAAACATAAACTGTCACTGTCACATAAATTTATGTGAATGTCTGCTATAGTGTTCCTTTCTACAACAAACTGTGATATGACTTTTGATTTTTGAACCGGAGTATGTAGTGGAAGTGGAGCAGACCTTAAAGGAGAAGGTTACTTTAAAATGAAAATTACCCCATGATTTACTCACCCTCAAGCCAAGATGTATATGACTTTCTTATAACTGATGAACACAATCTGAGTGCTATTAATAAATATCCTGACGCTTCCAAGCTTTATAATAGTAGTGAACGGGGCTCACAATTTTAAAGCTCAAAAAAAGTGCATCCATCCATCATAAACATACTCCACACGGCTCCGGGTGGTTAATAAAGGCCTTCTGAAATGAAGCGATACGTTCTGTAAGAAAAAAGTGTAAAATAGACCGCCAGACCGGTTTCCATATTCAATGTGCGAAGAAAGCGTAACTTGCGCGACGTATGACGCTGGGCGTTTGAACTGCGAGAGGCGCTACACTTTGAATATCGTACAATGAATACCAAAGGCGGTCTACCGGAAGCTATAAATAAGTAATATTATAAATATGGATTTTTTTTTCTTTCTTACACAAACGCATTGTGTAAGAAAAAACATCCGGAGCTGTGTGGAGTACGTTTATGATGGATGGATGCCCTTTTTTGAGCTTCAAACTCGTGAGCCCCGTTCGCTGCTATTATAAAGCTTGGAAGCGTCAGGATATTTATATATATATAACTCTGTGTTCATCAGAAATAAGAAAGTCATGTACACATGGGCGTCAGAAGCAAAAAAAATGTGGGTGGGTCCCCTGTCTCAGAAAACTTTTACTGGAGTAGATGCCATTTACATTAAGTACAAATACATTGCCTTGTTTCCTAAATGTCTGGTTGGGTCAGACAAAACTATGGAAAACACTGAATCAATTATAGCAGCAATCGTGTAGGGGTAAGGCGCATGGCATCAGGTTTTGACAAAAAACAACCCGAGGTTCGAATCCGCCTTTTGCCAAACTCGCTCTACTCCCTTTTCCCATCACGTATTAGTGCTGTGCATTAGGGCATTTATTTTCAGTAAAAATGAAGAAAATATTATAAAAGTGAAAATAAAGCATCTAACTTGTTTAATAATAAGTGTTTATCAGTTAGGGGTAGGTAAACAGACATGTGCTGAATTAGAGACGATAAAAGTGTGTGGGTCCAATATCATTGGTCTTAAAAAGTGGGTGGGTCTTGTCCCACCCATATTCAATGGTTCCGACGCCCATGCATATACACCTAGGATGACTTGAGGGTGAGTAAAAAGCGTAAGCATAAAGCATAAAGTTTTGTTTTTGCTCTATCACAAGCATAACGTTTTTTTTTTTTTCAAGTAACTAAGTAACGCATTACATTGAAATGTATAACTTAATACAGGAGGTACTTTTTCAAATAAGTAACGCAATTTGTTTACCCGTTTACTGAATGACAGCTCTCCTGTTTTCATGTTGAGAGAAAGTGCAGAGGTGTTGTGTACACTGTGCAAACATGGTGGTTATTGTAGTTCTAGACTAAATGTGAGCTTGCATTTGTGAGCTTGAGCTTGCATGTATTCATCTCACTTGCACAAAAATATATACCTAAAAATATATACTAAATTCAGTGTACCTCAAATTTAATAAAAATAGTGAAATGCAAACTCAGAATATTACGCAAACCAACAATAATTAAATGTCTTTAAAAGACATTAACAATGTCTTTGCTGCTGACCATTTCAAAATTAGCCGGCTAGATTAGATCCGGCTGTGTCTGTATTCTTTAATTTGCTCATCATCAGTAGATCACGTGCAGAACTTTCCACTCCCATCTGCACTTTTGTGGAATTACGCTTTCACGCTTATTTGCCCTGTTTAGTAAATCTGGCCCTTACATTTGCCAAAAATTAAAAACAAATTATTAAAAACAAAAAAGCAAGCCCAGCCCAGGTGAGAAAAAGTAAAGCAAAAGTAACAAAGCATTACTTTCCATTACTTTTAAAAGTTACTTTTTCTAACACTGGTTTCCGGCCTGAGAATTGGACTGGACTTAAAGTAGACTCGATAATAGCATTCATGAAAGCATGCTAAAAAAAAAAAATTCTAATTGATAGATTAGGCTAAAAAATGTTTTGTAGTTCTGCCATAATTAATCTGCGTTGACGTTGTAGCCAATTTTAGATTAGATTCAGTCCACACAGCTTAAACTGATGTAGAGTTGTATTATTAGTTGCCAATCATATATCCAGTAAGTGTAAATGAGCTGTGCATTCTGGGTCATGCAAATAAAAGATTTAGTTATTTGGTTAAGGAATGGGATTTTAATGATTCAGTTCTTGACAGTCTTGTATATACTGTGCATATTTTATTATACATATTTTATTATTATTTCACTTTTGCCTTTTGAACAGATATGTGCATAATGTACAAAGAGGGCTGATCCTCTGAATCGTCAGGCGCACTCATGCACATGCTGGCATGAATATTTAACACCCCAGACAGTGTCGAACCCTGTTGCCACGCATTCCAATGTGCAATGTGTGATGTTCTTTGCCTTTGTAAACCTTTGCCTGAAAGGGTCCTCTTGGCTCCTCTGTGAATCGGCCAGCGATGTGAATAAAGGGAAATCAGAACTCATGCCTTCCCATCTCACCTTGTAGTTTTAGGGAGTGGTGTCAAGCTTTGTGTAGGTGTGTGTGGGTGGGTTTATGTGTGTGTGTGTGAATCGAGTCAACACGTGAATTTGCCTGTACCTGACACCTCATATTCTGTGTATTTCTCCATCTTCACACCTGCATTTAATGTCATCTCTTAGGCCACTTAAATATTCTGTAATATTTAGTAAACATCTGGGGCCTCATTTATAACCATTGTGTATGCACAAAACAGGCCCCAGAAGAGGCGTATGCCACTTCCTATGCATAAGTTGTGATTTTATAAAAACAAACTTGATGGGAAAATTTGCGCACCTGTATGCAAACTCTGACTCGTGTACGAACCACAGACTGTATAAAACAATGGAAGTAGTGTCTGTGACGTCACCAACAGCATTTTTTAAGCCTAAAGTGGGCGAAGCCATCCGTCATGATCTTGGCAGCAGGTCGTCACGTCACTACGTGTCACTTCTTGATAACCGAAAATGGGCAAAGAGGCGGGATGTGGGTGGAGCTGATTTGCTTGGTGGCTGAAACCAGTAGCGGCAATCCACCTGTCACTCAAGTGGCCACACCCTTAATTATGCAGAACTTTAAGGCTTAATATAATTTAAATGGATGAGTTATAAAAAAATAACAAAAGAGAGAGACCGAAAGGTTGCCGCTTGGGTATAAACATTTTGGAGACAGAGCAGTTGTGGTCAGCTGATTGAACGCAGATGAAGGAAAATCAGTTTAAATCCTCATTATGAGTCCTAATCATAAATACAGTGCACGTTCACAATAACAGTTTGAATAAATAAAAGAATGATCTAAACTGTTTTACATCTGATACACACATTTAGATTAAATATGTCATTCTCATTAATGAAGTTAGGTGCTTAAATGACATGAAATCGTTATCTTCTAATAAATTGAAATATTTGTAGTGGATGTGATGCTTTTGAACACTTTTCCTGTGGCATGCTGTGTTTGAATAGACTGGCTAAACTCAGCCTGATCTGCCGGCAATTTGATTTCGCCCTGCAGCTCAGTCTGGAAACCTGTACATTCATTTCTACTGCTTCTGTCACACTTTTGCGAGAACCAATCACAGACCAGTTGCATACAGAGTCATTTGAACTATGCCCGTTGATCACACCTCTTGTGCAGTAGAAAATACAGAGCAGACTCCCCAGACCAATGTTCAGTCTTAAAAGATTGAGCTTGGTCTGGTGATAGCCAGACAAGTGTTTTAATGTTTTAACTACAGTGAGGATTGCTATAGGCGCATGAAGAGAGAATATTTTCACGTGAATAATTATCAATAATGCGCAATCTGTTTCCATTAAAAAATATAGAGCAGTTAAAAATACTATTTGGCCAGTGAAAAAAAGATTGAGGAAAAACTTTCTCTGAAATGTGTTTTATACTCTTTTGATTTATTTATTGAAGGCTACTGAATGATTTTTAGCAATGTAATGTGACGGCACATCTGCACATGTGTCTTACATTTTACTAATGTCTTGTACCGTTAAACATCATGGTATTGCGTGGATGAGTATGCATATGCAAATGATATGCAGATGACGTTATGCATAGTAAAACTAGGCGTTGTAAGCGCCATATATGGTTATTTCGGGGAGGAGACAGGGTGGAGATGCATGTATGCACATGCTTCCACTGACTGGGTTTTATAAAGGAAGTTCTAGCTTTTGTGCATACGCACACTTTTAGGATGAACTCTACAGAAAGTTTTATAAATGAGGCCCCTGGTCCTTGAAATTATCAGAAATGTTCCCTCTCTGGCTAAACATCTGATATAATATAATGACCTATTTACAAATAGTTAGTCTGCTACTATTAGATGCTTTTGCCACCCAGGTGTTGTAGTTCAAACATCTACCAGTAGGGGCTAATGGTATCATGCTGACCAGCCAATCTTTGGCCCCTTGGCCATGATGTGTTGCCTTTTGGCTAAGCCAATAGTGTTCGTGTGGGGGCGGGACTACCCGTTTTCAATTTGTTGCTGTTAGTGATGCAGAAATTACACCTGTTTTTTTAATCTTATAATTTTCATTTTGCGTCGTAATTTTTTTACATAAAAAATTTACAAATAAAATAAATTGGTAACACTTCATAATAAAGTCCTGTTAGTTGATATTAGTTAATGCATTAACTAACAGTGAGCAATACATTTGTTACAGAATCTATATATCTATATAGTTAATAAAAACACAACTAAGTTACATCAACTACATTAACATTAACCAAGATTAATAAATGCTTTAGAATTATTGTTGGAACCTTATTGTGTTACAGATAAAACAAACACTGAATGACTATCGTCCAGTGGCTCTCACGTCTATAGTCATGAAGGTCTTTGAGAGACTCATTAAAAACACCATTTGCGCCTTCATTCCTGGCACTTTGGACCCTCTTCAGTTTGTCTATCGTCTCAATAGATCGACTGAAGATGCCATCTCTCATGTCCTCCACTCCTCCCTCACTCACATCGACAGCAAAAGTGGGAACTACGTAAGGCTGCTATTTATTGACTATAGCTCAGCCTTTAACACCATAGTTCCCACCAAGCTAACCTCCAAACTCCTGGATCTCGGCCTGAATCCTTCTCTCTGCCACTGGATTGAGGACTTCCTCACTGGCAGGCCTCAGGTGGTGAGAATAGGCCAGTCCACCTCCTCCTCCATCACCCTGAGTGTAGGAGCTCCACAGGGCTGTGTCCTGAGTCCCCTGCTCTACTCTCTCTACACGCATGACTGCTTGTCCACACACAGCTCCACCTCTATCATCAAATTTGCTGATGATACTGTTGTCCTGGGCCTCATTTCCAACAACAATGAGACGGCATACTTGGACGAGGTGGAGCATCTAACATCATGGTGCCAGGACAACTGTCTCTCTCTGAATGTTGGCAAGACCAAAGAAATGATTGTGGACTTCAGGAAGAGACAGCAACGGACATACTCCCCCCTCATGATCAGCGGGTCACCAGTAGAGAAAGTGAGCAGCTTCAAGTACCTGGGTGTAAACATCTCTGAGGACCTGACCTGGACTGCTCACATTCAGACACAGGTGAAAAAAGCCAGGCAAAGACTGTACCACCTGCGCCAGCTGAGGAAATTCAGGGTTTCACCAGCTATCCTGAAAACTTTCTATTTAGGGGCGATAGAAAGTGTATTAACTCAGTGCATCACAGCGTGGTATGGGAACAGCACCAGTCATGACTGCAAAGCCCTGCAAAGAGTCGATGCGCTTATCCGAGCGCATCTCAGGGTCAGCTCTCCGCCTCTGCAGGACGTCTACACCAAACGCTGCAAAGGTAGAGCTACCAAGATCATCAAGGACTCTAATCACCCTGCAAACCCTCATTTCACGCTGCTGCCATCTGGTAAGCGCTTCCGAAGCCTGATGGCCAAAACTGAGAGACTCAGGAGGAGCTTCTTCCCCCAGGCCATCAGACTCCTGAACTCAGTCACTTAACATCACGTGACTTCACTTCAGGATAAACATCGATACACTGACATTGCACTGCACTTTCTGTTCTCGTTGTTACTGTGTAACAACCTGTTATAAACCTGTTTGCACATTATACTCTTTATACATTTGTTAACCACATATTTATAAGTCTACAGTTTACTCACTGCAAAGTCTACTTCAATTATTTTATTCCACTTTATCCTTATTTTTACTTTTTTTTTCTTGACTTGATTATTTATAATTCTACAGATACATAAAGTTGTTGTCTGAGGTAAAGTATTACTTATTAGTAAATTATTTTTAATATCTATATTAAATTATTGAAGATAGTGATAGTAGCATTGAATCCAATAGAGGTCATTTTGACACACTATGCATTTGTGATGTACATCCTAGAGTTAAATGTTCTTATTAAATATGTAAATATGTATCTCTTCTACAGTCTGAGAAAAATCTAAGCTCTCTTCTCCCATTACTGTGTTAAATTAGGTGTTGAATATAAATATGAACGCTTTTAAATATGCTCCATTTATGGTTACTTTTTGTATCCCAGAGCCTTTGATATTCAGATGTGATTATGTTATTTATGCATTTAAAAATCAAATGCATGTGCCATACTAAGTGTAAATGGCATAAAGGCACCTGTGAAGCTCTCAAGAAGGAGATAAGAAAGACAGAGAGAAACTGACATAGACAGAAACAGAGTGTGCATGTGGGGGACAGATTATTGAGTCCAGATGGCAGAGACGGAAAGGCCAGGTCGGTGAGAGAAGAGAGACAGATGGGAGTATGAGAAGATCATAAAACCATATTATGCTTGTTATTATTGTTGTAATAGGCACTATAATGACGCTTAGCGTTAAGCTTATTTTCATGGCTGGTCTACTGATGCTGTGAGCCACTCTTAGTCTCAATTGGATTATGTAGATGTTTGGATTCGGAATAAACCAGCGCAGTATTTTGACTCCACAATGACAGAGGCTGTACAGACGCATAAACCAGGGTGTTAGTCTACAGTAAACAGAAAAACAATCATAATCCTTCTGTGCTTAGCAGTGAGCCCAGGCTGTTGGTAAAAACCCTTTATCCATGTATAATCCACACATTTATTAGACACTCTGAAGTTTTTGCACTTTATTAAGCAGAGCTTAACTTGCCGAATAGAAAGAAACAAGAATGCTGTTGTCCTGAGGCGATGTTGGAAGACCATATGAATCGATGGAGGGAGATTTTCCCACTTTGTGCTCGATAATCCGTGTGTATTGTAGTTGACTATAGTGTAGCTACATTTTGTTGATGTGTTGATTTGCAGTAGCGAGACGTCAGGATGTCCTCATATCCTGATGAATAAAACAACAAGTTCATCAGTTGGTCAATGGGAACACATGCTGTCTATCGTGTAGAGGGGGAATTATATGGGGTGGAAAAAAAGATGAAAATGTTGCAAAAAAAGTGTCATGAATAATTGAAGAGTTTTTGAAAAATTCATCATTACCCAGCTGGTTTGAAGGTCACCGCCTGTTGAAAGCGTAGACTTTCTGTGGGGAAATGATGTTAAAATAGGAAAATAAATACATTTTTAGTCTTTGAATGCTGGTTATGATGTTTAGGTTGAAATGTTCTGAAGCAGAGACAGCTTATCCCACCTCTATCCCACCTTAGTTAAATCTAACAGCTGATTGGTTGATTGTGATCCATTACATCCCTTTCTATCAAACTGATCTGACATTATCAAGATGAGTTTGTTCTGACACAGTTTAACTCTGAGCTCTTGTGTACCATTTTATAAACTATAGCGAATAAACTGTGATAATGTGAGAAAATGATGAAGGTGTCTGAATACATTTTGGTTTGACTGTATAGGGTATAAAAGTTTTTGGGTGTAAAAAAATTGTATTTATATATTTTTTATATATATATTATTTTATTTATATAACTCTAAGCATGATTATATCCAACACAGCAAGTTTCAGAGTCACCGAGCTCCACCTTTCCTTGGCCAAGGCCTGTGTGAGCTCACTCAGAACACATGTCTAGCTTGAGGACATTGACATTGTTTACCACTAGTGTTTCCACAGCGCTCATCCATCAGCAACGGCCTGAGGAGGACAGACAGAAGAAAGACCATGTCTACTTTTTGTTTTTGTGAGAGATATTTACGAATGGCTGCAAAGTATCCCACCTAGGACATTGTATTATTTTGCTGGTCGACTTCAATGCTCTCTCTGTAGTTTATTCTTGGCGCGCTCGCTCTTTGAAGTGTGTGTGAGTGACAGGAATGCTGATGAACTGATTTTGATGATCTTGGCATGTGGTGAAATGCTTTACTGAGCCCTAATGTTCTACTGATAAAATCAGCAGAGAAAGGACTGACAACAGGCATTACCTTGTTTTAAGACAGAAACTTTTAAATGATTAGATGACTATGATTAATGCATTAATCTAATCATGTATAATGGGATCAATTTCTTAGAGGATGTAAAAGCAGCACAGGCTGTTGTGCTCAAAGTGTGAGCGACAGAATGAAACCATTATCAATGCAAAAAACGATGTATAATAATGCTCTTAGCTGATATTTGGACAGTCTGGCTTGTAACGGTCTTGAAATGTATTGATCAGTTCAGTCAATTTGTTATACAAGCAGTGATTTGATGAAAAGTAGTGTGTGTTCTCACATGAAGTTTTCTTCCAATCTGCAGTTCTTACAAGATAAGAAAAAGTGGGCAATTTCCTAGCCAGGCATCACAGGGGTGTTCATAATCATTTTATTTATCTATTTTCTGAATTCCCCCAGATTAAAAAAATAAATTGCTTCAGCCTCAACATGCCTGTCAGCCTGTTTGCCGTAACCTCAGATGCAGCCGTGTTACCTCCATATAGCTCAGGGCGTCCCTGAGTTTAATTGGCTGTTCTAGGGAAGGCTGTAAAACCATGGTTTCTGTATCTTAATGACCCACACACAAGCAATGGATGTCTCAGACCATGTCTGTGGGCTTTTGAGAAAGAACTCCGTAGAAATACTCACTGACTGGACCGTGGAAGAATCCCAGAATGAGCTTTGCAGCATTCATTTTTTTCTTGACCTGCCCAACTCATTCGTCTCTCTGTTGTCAATATGAGCAGCCTAAAAATCCATTTAATGTGTGCATTTATTTTTTGCCCGTGGCAGCTCACTGATATACCATGATCTCGCTCTACACTTTAAGTGTTGAATGGGTTTCTTGTGTCCACTATATCAGAATGTAGAAGAGTCTTCAACATTATGATCACCTGATTGCTAAAGATCACGACAGACTAATGAAATATCACAAAGTAGCTCATCTGGTTTTTTTTTGTTGTTTTTTTTAATTAACAGATGCTGTTTTATACACAAACATGTTATTTGCAATTTATATATGTGTGTATATAAGCATGGGCACCCTGACTGGTCAGCGGCTATGCCGCCCCATACGCA
>CM031952.1:13356080-13473580 GCA_018749465.1 Paracanthobrama guichenoti | reverse complement strand
TCTTGGCTATCTCACTCTTTCATCTTGAGCGTGCTTGCAAAGCAATACTTATTCATGCAAGCCATGAACTTCCTTCGGCAGAGACAAAGCACTCTTTGTAACCACACTGCAATTTCTGTGGTGCCGTTGCACACCAGCAATGCTGAGGCAACAAGTATGGTGGACCGAATGTCTAATACATTTCAAATACGACATACTATTGACAGGCCCCTCCCTCCCTGCCATCAATTACACAGTCTTGGACCGTTGCCTATTATTGAAGGCAAATAAACAATGTAATTGACTAAGCAAGCAGGAAATTACACAAGCTGCAGTGGAGGTGAAACAAAGTGGATTTTGGTGTTTTTAGGGTTGCTTGGTTTGGATGAATAATGTTTTCTCTCTTAAATTACAGACTATGTTTGGAGCAGGTTTGGATGAATTCAAACAGTGTGGATTACTCTGTCTATCATCTTGACAGTCTCAGAGATGCTTGTATTTGTGATTTTACAGGGATGATTCACCCAAAAATGAAAGTGTACTCACGTCGTTCCAAACCCATACAATTTTCTTGCTTTTTTGCAACTCAGGAGCCATTTTACATAGTGTCCAATCAGTTCTTTTCCATCAAATAAAAGCATATAGTGACTAGATTTTTAAAAGAATGTTTATTATGTACAATTTAGTTCCCATCACAGCAAAATAACATTTTTGTTTTCCACAAATTTTCCAAAATGTACTTTTTACATGTATATTATCGGTTAAGTTTGGAATAAACCTAAAACTTTAGGTAAAACTATTTTTTTTTTTTTTTGGAAAAAATTCTGCAATTATTTGATCAAAAATATTAGAGTAATTTTATCATGTGACACTGAAGACTGGAGTAATGATGCTTTAACATCACATGAATAAATTACATTTTATGAAATAGAAAACAAATTGATTGTAATAATATTTCACAATATTACTGTTTTTACTGCATTTTTCATCAAATCAATTCAGTAGACCTCTTTCAAAAACATAATAAAAAATAAAAAAATCTAACTTTTGACTGGTAGTCTAGACATACTGATCCATAAACTGATGCATAATTAATGCAATATTTTTTTGATGAAGGGTAAGCCAAAGTACAATAGACGATCCTTAGCTGAATGTTATGTGAAAGGTAGAGCACATCACAATTTTGGTCCAGTGATTTGGCCCATGTGTTGATTATGTGGAGACAGTAGCTCATGCTGAGCCAAGGACACTCATGTAAGAATATAACAGAATACTAATGCTGTTCATTTAGACTTCCAGACAGTTCAGCTAATTCACATGCAGAAAGTCGTTGTTTTGGGTGGAGAGCTGTGCTAATAATAGATGACCTCAACCTCAATGTTGACTATTAATTTGTAAATATCAGGCCTTGAAATAAAAATGTAAATAAATGGATTTTAGCATTTGTATTTATATATCTTTATATATGCACGGTGTCAAGGGTTTGTGTACCTCAATGGGAGTCTTTCCGGCAAGATTTAATACATTTCCCTTTTGTTCCGGTCATTGCCTTGAGTTTAATTCATTTTCTGCCACTGTTGCCAAGTAATACTGCTTTCATGCCTATTAACTAATTTCTGGAATATTCTCATTTCCCCATTGGCCTAACATGACATTTGTATCAATTACATGCAGTTACGATTTTCTCGACGTAAACCAGGGCATGGAGGCCAGCCAGAAGCTGCGCCACAGAACGCTAATCAGACAAGCAGCGGGGGTGTCCAAACCATTTCATTCAAATGTACAGTTTTTGATATAATTTCATTCACTAGCTCCAGTGCATTGTTTTAGTTTGCGGATTAAGCCTTGTCAATTTAAACATTCAAGCGCAAGACGTGAAAGTCTCGGCGAGTATCTTAGCAAACATAGTAGGTTATGTCTTAAGTGAAGATAAACAGTCGAGAAAGTCAACGCATGTGTACTGGATCTGTGCATTGTGTCTTAAAGTGACAGCAGCCTCATAAACTGCTGATGTTTTTAATGTTAATCAAACAACAAAAGACAAGGAAAGCACTCACTGCTCTTGACTGAATACCTTTTGTAACTTTAATGATTATTCGTCTTTATTTAATTTATAGTGAAGTGAAGATTACATGCAATGTTGTTTTACATTTGATTTATTCAATTTCTGTACCTGAAAACTGAAGCACTCTTTAATTTAGTTGTATCTTTGCTCTATTGTATTTATCTGTGTTGTTGCTTGTAGTTTGATTATTTGTTCTTATTTTCTTTCATTTTATTTGACAGTAGTTATTTTTCTCTGAACAGCACACACCGAACCGTACCAAAATGTGACCCTAAAACAATGATAACCTGTGTGTGTGTGTGTGTGTGTGTGTGTGTGTGTGTGTGTGTGTGTGTGTGTGTGTGTGTGTATGTGTATGTGTATGTGTATATAATATAAATATATATGTGTGAACTAGTGACCGATTTCAGCCGCACCTTCAGCGTCTGTTTATAGTGTAGGGGGCGGGGCTTCAGATTCTAGAGCATTTGATTGGACAGAAGATGTGATGAGACGCTGAAGTCCGCAGTGATGTCATAAAAATCTGTGATCTGTTTTAGCGGAAGGGAGAGACTGTAAGTTTTGAATGCTTATTTCTCCTAAATGTGAATTTTGTCATTGATTTGGGGCACACCAGCTTATTCATAACCTTAAGGCTAACATAGTCATACTAAAAGCTAAAAAACTTCATTTTGATTTCAGGGGGCCTTTAAATATAGACTTTCAACATTACAGTGCAACTAAAAGCTATCAAATTCAACATTTATTATGCTTTAAAAAATATAACAACTTTTAATTTAAGTGAACTTAAAACAATCTTCACATAAACCCATTGTGTGTGTGTGTCATAGTCAGGACATTCACAGACAGTGTGTTCTCTTCTGTCTTGTCTGTCTTGAATGGTTTAAAAGCATTTGCATGAATAAGAGCATGATCATATAATGTAACGCTCGACCAGAGATGACAGAAAAACAGATGCTGTGTTAATTGTTAAATATTTTTTACCCATTAAACTGAAGGGGAAAAAAAAATCACATGCGTTAACTCAAATTTGTATATATAATGGTCAATTATGCACAAAGTGTGAAAGTTATTATTTTTGCATATTAAAGATAAATAAAATACTAGCTATGGAGTTAACCTTAGCAAGACAAATTAGTCTATTTTATTCCAAATATTTCCACCATCCTTATTTTCACCCCAGAATGTTATTAAACCTAATACACACAGTTTCAGATGTGCTGGAAATGACTCTTGGCAGCAATGTTCATGTCGTTTCAGAAAATTGTCCAAAATGATCGAATTCTCCTTTCGGATATTGTTAGAGGAGTCTGTAAATGAACTAGGGAGTAGGACAAGTCTGTTTTATTTTCTGAAAGCCCACAAAGCCTAAAGTGCCCATAGTTGAAGAAACGCCTTTAAATATTAATATCTTTTGGAAGCACAGAAGCTAAAAATGTACAAAAGGTGGTCAGTCCCATTGGAACACAGTAATCCTTGCAGTCTGGACAGCTCCATTGTTTAGGACCTGCAGCACTCTCCAGCCCCCCCACGTCATCCTTGCTGCACATCACAGGTACAGAGCTTAGGAAGGATATTGGGAGGAAGGAGAATGGATTGTGCCGGAGGCTGTGATGTGGTGTTTTCTCGCTCATCAGATTGCAGTGGTTGAGATGGGGAGGTGGGAACATTTCACATTTAGCTGCAGTGGAAGGTTAGACTCCCCTCAGGACACAAATCAGCTCCTGCCAATGGAGTTTGTCGCTCTGTAATGTGCTGGAACTCATTTGTGGGAGTTTGCGCGGGGTCTGAAGGTTCACTTACGTTCCCAATAAGCATCAGATTCCAGCTCGTAGGAGCTCTTCTGGGCTGTAATCAGGTACAGTGGTTGATTGCACTTCCGAATGAAGGACCCTCCATGTTGAAAGGAAATCATCTGCTGATAGACGTAGTTTTTCGCCTCTCAAAATGTAGCCCACCCAGGTGACAAATGTCCTCCTGGGAAAAGCTGAAATGGCCAATTTGGATGTCACGCATTGAGCTGATAGGAGCCGAGAGAATTTTGCTGTCATCTTTTTGTCGTGTGGATGATGGTTGCACCGTTTCTGCCTTCAGTTTCTTATGTTCTTTTTTCAAAGCTGTTCTATATATAAACCATTCTGGATAAGCCGTTTTTTTATAGCTATTTTTTATTTATTTTTGAAAAGATGTTATTTTGAGAGAAAAATTTTGAACTTCATTAAAATTCACTGGACATGTAAATGTATGGAAAAATATGTAAACAAGTGATAGAAGTCAGTGTATTTTAAGTAGGCAGCCATGAAGTCTCGAGCTGATATGATCTGATTTCCAAATCCAAGATACAGCAGTATTTCCAACATAGCATGGTAAAAAAAAAACACAAAAAAAACATAGTACTTTTTATGGTAAAAGACTCATTTGAAGGCGGGAAATGACTTACTATATGAATGTCACCACAATGTAAGCTTTCTAAAGATCTGGGAAATTTAGCTTTCAGCTGTCTCTGAATACCAGACTAATAACTTGACAGTGTTTTCAGCCTTTTATTAAATTAATCTGCAGACTTTTAGGCTCATGCTCACAAACCCATGACAGGAAGTTTAATGATGTCCTCAGGGAAAGAGCACATCCGAGTCAAATCTTTTCTTAAAGCACTAGCTCAACCAAAAAATTTAACTTTCTCTCTTTTTTTTAAAACTCAACCCATCATTCCATTTGTAGAATGTGGAACACAATATTCTAGAGTTCTTAAAGGGGTCATGAACTGCATTTTTGTTTTATATAATATTCTCTGAGCTCAACTTATAATGTTATCAAGATTTTTAGATGAAGAAAAAAACATCCTAATTCAGAAGTAATAAGCTATTTTCTATTCTGTTTTTGCCCCTCTCTTTCGAACACTATGCTTTAATAGGCATGCCGCATTCAAGACTTGGAACTAAACGCCCACTGCTGTGATTGGGTAACAGTTTTGCATATTAAAATATTGTCAGTGCACCACCTTGGAATTATAAGGTTCTATCTGCATTCTGAGCGGTTTTGAGATATTGAGCTTCAAAGTTTTACTCTTTTAAACTCTTTTAATTTCAGTGCATCTGAAAAGCCTGCGTCAAACTGTCTTGTTTAAAAACAAATCTGCAGTAAAATGAAGCGAACAACTGAACAGTGTTTACTTACACAATCTGACTGTAACTTCGTTAGGTTTGTTAGGATCACAAGGATGGCAATGCAAAGACTTTAAAACGTCTTGTAAACCTCAGAGGTGTCTCTATGGTTTTGTTGCTGGTGTAATCCTGTGTTTGCATCTGTCTCGTATTTACTACTACATGGCATGGTGGGGCTAAAGAGACAATGTGGTAAAAGTAGATGCATCTTCTGCAGAGGCGGTGTTTTGTCACACAATAATGTAATATGACTAAATGAAAAGCGAGTCATTTTCTGAACTTAGTCCAAAAACAGCATTTATTGAAACCAACAATGAAGTTTTGAGGCCTGGAACTTAAAGGGGTCAGAACTGAGAAATCAGATTTTCCTTGAGCTTTTGACATAAGAGGTCATCATACTATAAGACTATCCTGTATGTTTCAGAACTGAAAACTTCCCTGTGAGTCCAAAAACAGCTTTTATTGTAATCAATCCCAAAGAACGACTTGTTGTGAAATGAGCCTATAATAGATGGTGAAAGACCGGCTCTGCAGAAGATGATCAACGCCTACTTCATCATTGTAGCTTTGGCCCCGCCCACTGGTGTGTTAGTGAGATGACAAGGAGAGAAGAGCGATACAGGATCACTGGACTAAAAATAACATTACCTTCCAAAGGATCCTAATGCTAGGAATGTGCTTATTTATTTTCAACAATGTGAATGTCTCAGTTGAGCATTATTTATTTGTATTCACTACATTGCACTGTGGATTCTTTGGGAAATCAGTCGCAATTTCAGCGCAAGCTTTGCAAACAGATTTTTATGATATGGACTCGGCAGTAACGCCACAACATGTGAGTAACCGTGTTAATTCTAATGCCTGATCTGAGACCAGTGATTTCTGATATGTAATGATTCATGTACAGTCAAATGAAAATTTAAACTGTGATTTAAATTATAGATAGAAAGCAATCAAAGAACACTTACTTTACAATCGCTGGCGCTGTCAATCAGACAGTGCGAGTTTATCAGACTCGCGCCAAAGCTCGAGTTGCAATTATGCATCAGGAAACATTATAAAACCACAAAAAATGCAGTGACCCCTTTAAAGGATGTTTTAATAGTTCGATGACCTCTTATATGTCAAAGGATCAAGGAAAATTTGATTCCTCAATCTCTCTTTGCATAGAATCTTTTTAAATTCTGTATAACAGTAGTTCATAGTGACTATGGACTATCAAGTTCCAAAAGTGTATTAAAAAGTTCCATAAACACAATGCATTATATTTCATATAATAATATTATATAAAAGATTGTATTTATATTATATAACAATAAAAAAAAAGCATAAATATGAATATAACCGCATATGACTTTGGAATGACGTGAGGTGAATAAATCTTACATGAAAAAAAATCCCCTTTTGTCAGTTCTGTACTCTAAATGTCTGTACTTAATCTGAAGAGTAACGTTATGCTGTCATATAGCAGGAAGAGGTGTCTCAGGTGTCTGGTTCTGTCTGTCCCACTTCCTGTTTGGAGGCTGATAGCAGCATTAAAGCTCTTCAGCAGTCTCTGAAGGTCAGCTCTTAAACAGCTGTTTGAGGGATGAATGGAAACAGGGTTTTTTTTTTGACCATTACCTCTGCTCTGATGGCTCTGTCTGTGTCAGCTGCCTGCTGTGATCTTACAGCTATCGCTGTGCTTATTACCCTCTGCAAATACTGGTGGCATGCTTGTGGCTGGTTCAAGCCCTTGTAGAGTCAGAGAGGTTACATAAATACCTTTAGGGTGACTCAAACCTAATAAAAAAGAGAGAGAAGCTCAGCATGTTTAAGATGAGCTAACACGTCGCTTTTGACTGCCATTACTCTTAAACATTCAGATAGATGAATGAATAAATAAATATAAAGCACTCTTTTAAACCATTGATCACAGAATTTCAAAAATCATCAAAATAAATAAATATGCCATTAAATGCTAAATATGATATTTATATTTTGTTTTGTTGCAAAATTGGTTATAAGTAAAAAGTTTTAAATATTCACTGGGACCATTTTTGAGGATTTCCAACCCGATCTCACAGCAGTTTGTACGTATTTTACGAGGTGGCTAATTCATACAAATTTTTACGACCTCACTCGTATGAATTAGTAAGATTTTTGCTAAAACGTACGTATTTGACAAGTTGGTCAATTTGTATGATTTCGTATCGAATGACCTACCCCAAACCCCGCCCATAAAACCTACCCATCACTGCAGTATAGACAAATCATATAAATTCATATGAGTGAGGTAGTATGAATTCATACGAATTAGCCACCTCGCACAAATACGTACAAAGTGGTTGTGAGATGGCGTTGGGATTTCCCCCTGGATTTGGCCTACCCAAATTGAAAAGCTTCCCATACCCACATACAGTGATTTAAATACACAATTTTGGCATTGTTTTACAGGAAACCCTTTGAAGTGCTAAAAGTGATGAACATGTCAGTATATCTTGTCTGAGCTATAATAAATAAACATTATATATTGCATTTATACCACTATATATGGGTATGGGAGACTTTAGATTTGGGTATAGGCGAAAATTATATTTAAAAAAAAAAAAAGTAATATTCCTCCTTCAGATCCATTTGAATAAATCTTGCATACATGATAGACAAATTATTATTATTATTTTTTCCAGTATTTGCTGCCACCTAGTGGAAATAGACAAAACTGTCTGCAGGGTGCTAGAGCACACAGTTGCTGTTATTACAGCTCAGACAACATATACTTATCACTTTTAACAGTGTTTTATGTAAATTTTCTGTAAAATGACACCAAAATTGTGTATTTAGACTGTATGTGGGTATGGGAAGCTTTTCAATTTGGGTAGGCCAAATCCAGGTGGATATTCCAGAAATTTGATGATGTAATTTGTCTATATTCTATTATATGTATACACCTATACACAACATTAATTTAAAGGACTTCATTGTAGACTTGGATTTTCCCGTGTTCATAATTTATTTAGACCTAACCATCTCGGGGCTACACCTCCAGACATTAGGATTAAACTGCCACATTATGAATAAAACATACTGGAATGGATTCAGCACGGTCCAGAAATATTATCTGAAGTAAATCAGTGTTTTAAACAGAATTCCCTGTGGCCTCAGGTATATATTTCAGCAAAATTGAGAGAGAGAGAGAGAGAGAGAGAGAGAGAGGTACAGAAAGTCAGAGTGCATGAAACCTTTCCTCAGTTTTAACATTTTAACGTTCGATATCGAGAAATTATAGACATTCCCAAGCAAACCTGCTCTCTCTGTCTGCCTACACAGATCTTCACTGCTTTGCCGCAGAGCTGAAAATAAATAGCCTCTCTGCATCCCGGCAGACACCCATCCAGAAAAGAAAAAAACATTTAAAGAGGGCATGTATATCCTCAATGAGTGACTGCAGTGCGGAAGTTCAATATATAAAAATACATACAACTGTGATGCGTCTTTTCTTGGGCGCTTTTTGGTACCAACCATATGACACCTCTACCCTTGTGTGACAAATCGCAGAGCGGGGAAGCTTATCAGAGCAGCCCTGCCAGCTTTGCTTAGCCTGGTACAGTTTTGTCTACTTAGAAATAGCGATTTGATGCCAGAGCCCAGGCGAGATTAAGCCGTGGATGTTTATAATATCAGACAGGAGCGCGCTCAAGCATTTGGGTGCTTTAAATCAGGCATGAAATTAATTTCCAAACTCTTTTCAGCAGAGGTGCGAGTAATAAGAGGCAGATGCTTTGTATTTCACAATTGTAAGCCTTTGGAGTCATTGTTCGGCACATGTCTGTCTGACCTTAGAGGAGTTGAATCTCTTTGATCAATGCGCCAAACTACATTTTCATGAATAAGGCTGGAGTGTTATATCGAGGCCGGCTTTGTTGCCGTTATTTGGTTGATTGCCGTCTTCTTTATGTTGGAGGTATAGACCGCCAGCTTTCCTTCAAAAAGAGATGCTGCAACTAATCATATCATATATCTGCTTTAATGCTTTTTTATGGCCTTTTTCCTTTAGGAAAGTTGAGGGTGAGATTAGGGGAATTGAATCGAGATTTGATTCAGATCTGCATTCCCATGAGCACAAATCAACAGCTCCCATAAATCGGTTCAGCCTTTATTTCAGCAGTGCAGTTTTGGTGTATGTTGCACGGTGGGCTTTTTATACTTAAAATAGGACCGATTTTGAAGATTGTCCTGAATGAGGATTGTTTCATTTGATTATTTAATTATGCACAATTGTCCATGACATCTGAAGCCATATGATGGGTGATTGGGTGAAGAACAGACCGAAATGAAGTAAAACAGTTGGGTGTATGATAACAATGTGGCATTTTTGCTAAATTTGCAGTGTACAGCAAGCATAGAATAAATGTTCATGATTTATGATGATTAAAATGGTCAATATCTTGCACATTTGCAATAAATGAGTGTCCATCACAGAATATTAAAATTCAATTTTTTTTTCTTTCTCTATTTATTATTCATTCTTAATGTTAAATAGGCTACTTAATGATATACATTTTTTGTGCTGCAAAGTTGGTCTTAGATTTTTTAAATTGACCGTATAAGATATGTTTCCTCCTTTTAAACATTCAGAAAAAGTAAATAAATAAACTACTGCTGTCAAACGATTAATCATTTGTGTCTGTGTGTGTAATTATTATGTATATTTGAATACACACACATACATGTATATATTTAAGAAATATTTGTGTATTTATATATACATAATTATTATATAGTACATATATGTAAACACAAACTTTTATTCCGGATGCGATTAATTTCGTTTGACAGCACTAAAATAAACATAAAGCACCATTTTAAGCCATTAGTCACAATTTCAAAAAAATAAATAAATAAAAATCTTCTTTTGGTTTTCAAAGTCTTTTGGTTCTATAAGTTTTATAAGTTATAAACACTAAACATTCAGATACTCTGCACTAGCAAACATGTTTTTGTCTTAGATGTTATAGAAGGTGTTTGCACTGATATTATAAAGAATATACACTATATTGCCAAAAGTTTTGGTATGCCTGCCAGCTGCCTTTACAAACACATTATTTTACCTATTTTACCTTTCTTTACACACACTTTAATGACGCGCATTTGTGAGGTCAGGCACTGATGTTGGCCGAGATGGCCTGGCTCACAGTCTCCGCTCTAATTCATCCCAAAGGTGTTCTATCGGGTTGAGGTCAGGACTGGTGCAGGTGCAGGCCAGTCAAGTTCCTCCACACCAAACTCGCTCATCCATGTCTTTATGGACCGACGCTTTGTGCACTGGTGCGCAGTCATGTTAGGACAGGAAGGGGCCATCCCCAAACTGTTCCCATAAAGGCAGAGAAGCATGATTCTTGAGCTAATCTGAAGACCACACAAAGTTTGGAGGTCTGTAGCTACTGACTGCAGAAAGTTGGCGACTTCTGCGCTCTGTGACCCTCAGCATCCGCTGACCCCGCTCTGTGATTTTTACACGGCCTACCACTTCGTGGCTGAGTTGCTGTTGTTCCCAATTGCTTCCACTTTGTTATAATCCCACTAACAGTTGAGCGTGGAATATTTAGGAGTGAGGAAATTTCACGAATGGACTTCGTCGGTACCACGGTACCATACTTGAGTTCACTGAGCTTCTGAGAGCGACCCATTCTTTCACAAATGTGTGTAGAAGCGTCTGCATGCCTAGTGCTTGATTTATACACCTGTGGCCATGAAGTGATTGAACACCTGAATTCAATGATTTGGAGGAGTGACCCAATACTTTTGGCAATATAGTGTAATTATACAAATGATTTGCTGTTATGCATGACTTGCTTGTCCCTCTACTGTATTTTTTGCTGCTTTGTAGGTACATACTGTAGGTTTTTAGTGACACAGAGGCCATCTTCTCCCTTTGAAATAACTTGTCCTTTAGCATCTCATTAAGATGTTTTCCTCTTTCTTTTGTAATGCTTGCTCCTTATGTGTGAGGCTTGCTTTCTGTGATTTCCTGGGATTGTTTTATTTTAATGAATCGAATCAATTCTACACACAGTACAGTATGTAAACAGTGGCTCTAATTATACGTGGCTCGAGTCTGAAATTGATTTTGCAGGTACACAGTGTATGTTTTCACATCAATGTAAACATTTCTTCGAATAAATATTAAAGTTAATTTACCTTCACCACCTCCAGATGGTGAGAGGATTAAAATCTTTAACTGAATGCATTTTATGAATCTACACTGCTGATTGAAGCCCTCCGTTTAACTCCGATTATGACAAAATACCAGGAGCAGCAGCCGAAATCATCAATATACTGTCAAGGGCTCAAAGTAAAATAACATTTGAGGGTTTTTTTATTCAGCAAAAATCAAGTGCAATAACGGTTTAGACCATTTTGGCTTCTTGTTCATTCCTTTTGGCATACCAAATCACTGAGGGCATCATTAACAGAAAGAATTTCTGTTTTGCATATGTAATTAGTACAGTCCCTTGACTGAGACAGGAAGAAAGAGAGAGAAACTGAACATACCTGCTACTGCAGCGAGATAAAGAGAGCAATCTATCAAATCTAGGGCACATTTCACGCTGCGGCTGTTTTTGGCCACAACTTTCTCTGTAGATTTATAGTTACCAATGTTCCTTTCACTTTTTTTTAATTGTTTACTTATTTTATTTTATATAACACCTGTTTAGCGGGTTTACATTTTTTTAAGTATATTGTGTAATTTCTGCGCCACAGAAGTACAAAAAAAAAATTTCAAACCGGTTTCTTGAAATCCATCCATCCATCCATCCATCCATCCATCCATCCATCCATCCATCCATCCATCCATCCATCCATCCATCCATCCATCCATCCATCCATCCATCCATCCATCCATCCATCCATCCATCCATCCATCCATCCATCCATCCATCCATCCATCCATCCATCCATCCATCCATCCATCCATCCATCCATCCATCCATCCATCCATCCATCGTTAAAACCATTGTAATTAAGGGCAGCAAATTCCTTTCCATGACATTCAGGGTTTTTTTTGGTTGCATGCTAATTGTCAATCTAGCCATTTCTTTTATTTTTGGTCAGAATGTGAATTATGTTCACAAATGTTAAATATTCTGTATGATAGAAAGCTTTGTCTGAGTAGCCTATGTTGAGTGAAGATGTTGTTTGTCCAGTAACCAAAATTACTTTTCACCCCTCTGTTGTTGAGCAATGTTCTGCACAGCACGGGAAATTGTGTTTCAGATTGCAACCATGTATAATTTCACTCCAACAGTGCATGATATAGCTCCACAATTAGATGAAATCTGCTTTCTCTAGGGTGTAATACCTGTTGCTAGCAGCATGCAGGACAATTGATACAGTTATCCTGTGTTCTGCCGCTACAGATGATACAGCGGGCACTTTTCACTGCACTCAGCCCTCCAGCGCAGCTGCCGCCATCTGAAAGGCCTGCTTTTACACCCCTTTCCACATCTACCTTGCTAAAAATGATTCAAATTATGGTTATGGCCATGAACCAATGTAATATTCATAAAAAAGCCCTTTGTGTTAGCATTTATGGTCTGCTTGCTGCTGGTCTCAAGTGTGTGTTATTTATATTCTCTGACATGCAAGTATTGTTGCCAACTAAATGTGTATCTCTCTCACTCTCTCTCTCGCTTTTATTTTTTTCTTAGGTAAGACCTCCAAATGTGGCCCATCAGAATAAGACGTGGATGGTTTCCATGCATCTAGGTGTCAGTAGCTAAGTACCTTGCATTTCTGTTTTGCACAGCTTGAATTGCAATGCTCTGCTGTTGTGTGTGTGTTAAACAAGAACCTAAAAATGGATAAAAAGACATACTGGAGACCGCGGTCACATGGGGAAGATGCCCAATTACACAAAAAGTGGTTTTGTACATAGTTTATTTCTAGGTAAAAAAATGCTTTTTGCTTTTTCATGAATTGTTTGCGTTTCATACAGTGATTTTTACTGTTAAAAGTTTGCTCAAGAGCCTATAATATGCTGTTTAATGGCAGGTTTCATGCATGTGTTTAGTTGACTGTATCTACTTTAAGCTGCAGTAATGAATACTACACTCTTAGATATTGAACCCTATGGTTGACTCAATTTTACAGAACACTTTATGCCAAAAAGGTTCTGTATAAGGAGAAATGTCTTAAATGGCTTAATACTTTAATGTTTAATGGGTTATTTAATTTTTTTCTAGCAATAAAGTATGTTTATGAGATGTTTAATTAAATTCATAAAATGTAATTAAAATGAAAAATTATTTAAAACTGATTTAATTCATTAAACCTAAATCCAATCTCATGATGGGAACCACTAAAAAGTTCTAACCCTCATCCGTCCCTCGGGTCATTTTGACCTGGAATTAATTTTATGTTCATCAGAGTGGCCCAAGACCTTAGGACTTTTGTCGCTCTTGAACCACGACTACACACAAAAAAACTATTGACTGGATATGAGGAGTTTATGTGGTTGAAATGTAAAAAAAGTAACAAATCCTTCCCTCACGGGTCAATTTGACCCCCTTAGGAATGAATGGAATGCATTGAAAAACCTAAAAAAATGCTCAAAATTAAAAAAAATTACTACATGTGTATCTAAATGCATATTGAAGAGAAATGACTTTAGGACCCAGTGGAACAGCTCATTTGCTCCACATAGCGCTATAAGGCCATCTAGTGGCAAGAGTCATGAAATATCATGTTATTATTTTTTTTCCACAAGAGGTTGACAGAGACACCCAGTGTGAGATATTCTGAGCTAAATTAGTTTAGTTATTTTGAATTTAAGTTGAAAGAATGTGAAGAATGTGCTTAAATTATATTATTTATTGATAAAATCTAGTAATTTAAAGGGTGATTTAAAATAAAAAATTCCAAAAATGTATATTATTTTATAAAAAATATATATATATTATAAAAATTTAATTATATAAACACAAATAAAGTAGTATAATTTTAGGGATTCTGGAAATTTTAACCCGCGAGGGACTGATTTGTTAAGCTGTGTGGGATGGATGAAGGCTAAATATGAAGCACCTGACAGAACCCTTTAATGGTTTTATATAGAATCTTTTTGTATACATTTTTTGTGTGCATATACAGAAATTCTTTTGCCCTTAAGCGTGACGAGTAGCCCTGGTCTTTAGATAAATCCTGACAGTAGAGAATATTACTGTTTATTGTAGATTGATTGAAGACTTCGTCAAATATGAGAGTCATGGGACCGTTTCATGTGCTGGATTTATTGTGATCACCACAGTGATAACTCAGAACACTGAAAAAGAATTATGAATTGGTTAATTAATGGCTCTCATTGTCATTCATGATGATCAGAAGGTGTTCATCTGGTGTGATTCATGATCAGTAATAATAGCCTCTCTGATGGAGAATCCTGGCACAAGCATCTGGCAAACCAGCGGGTCTGTGCGAGGAATATATCAGCCAGACAACCGGGCAATAAAAGGTTTTATTTAGGGTGTGAAAACTGTTGATAGAAGGCTGTGGCTGTGTCCTTAGACCTGTCTCTTGGTGTGTAATTGAGAGCAAATCGCCAGTCATCCCCCTTTGAGGTCATGATGCACTATTCATGTCTGCGTTGATTAGATCTCATGGGTGGCGGTGGACACAAGCGCTATGGGAACGGCCGTTATCCTGACATGAGAAAAATTAAACGTGTAAATAATCAGTGTCCGGCAGCTGCAAAGATGATTAGGATAGCGTAATGATAGAGCTGATTAAGAACAAACACTCTAGGGCTGCAGTGATATAGATTGTAACAAGTGTCACCAATTTCTCCAATTAAGCAAAGACAGCTAACACACCAGTGTTGAGGAGTAACAAACTCAAATTTAACTATATTCTCAGTTGTCACAGTAATTCAGATGATTATAGTGCAGCTTTTCAAGCAACAAACTCATTTCAAGACAGAACTACATTTTTCACACTTTAGCTACTAACTGAATCACGTATTTGTCATGTGTTTTACTTATTTTAAACAAATTTTTGTTTTGGTTTATTTAGTATTTTAACACATTTTAAATATTTTTATTGCTGTCATATCGATTAATCACGATTAATCGCATACATTGTGTTTATAAATGAGTGTGTGTACTGTGTATAATTAGTGTGTGTGTGTATATATGCATGTGTGTGTGTGTGTGTGTGTGTGTGTGTATATGTGTATATATATATATATATACATACACAATATACATACATACATACACACACACACACACACACACACACACACACACATATATATATATAATTGTGATTAATCAATTTGACAGCACACATTTTTATATTATTATATTGTTTAATTTAAACTTATTATAAATCATAATTTTTATATTTATTATTAATGATTTTTATTTTTATTTAAAGGTGGGGTCTAATGCTATTTAGCTAATACTGTATAACAGAGTATTTTTTGCCAAAATACACTCCTTCTGGATTCAAACAAGTTTCGGAAAGTTTTTTTTTTTTTTTTTTTTTTTTTTTCTGAGTATGGCCATGCTTTACATCGAAATGGGTGGAATTCCTTGTATGGGAACTTCTCCAGGAAGAGCGTGCCCATCAATGTTCTTCGTTCGTGTTACGGGAGCCGTCGGCAGCGCTGACATTTTGTTTTTATACCACGAAATCAACAGTCACTAAAGAAGTGTGTTTCTGGTGTGAGGGAAAGATCACCTTGTTCAGCTTCCCAAATAACCCAGCGTTAAGGGAACAGTGGATGCAGGTTCTGCAAGTGTGTGTGTGTGTGTTTGTTGCCGGTCATGAGTGGAAACCGCAGGCGGAGAGTGAAACTGCATCAAATGTGTGTTTTGTTGGCAATCGGTGCGTAAGTCCATATAACGTCAACAACATGAATGTATAGTAATTAGAAAGTTATCCAGGGAGCGATAATGCCACAAATGTATTGTGTGTGTGTGTGTAGCTCCGCCCACTGCACTCGGAAAGAGCTGGTACAGCTTATCTGTCTTTTATAAATCTAATAAAACTAAAGACTTTTTTGAGATATGAAGGATGCAGTGCTATGTAGGTACTCAAGATTAACATGAGATTGGCAGAAACTCTGTGTTACCCCCCCTTAAATTAAGTGGCATTTAATTTACATTATGGGCGCCTATTTTGTTTATTTTTGTTCTATCAATGAAAATATTTACAATGCAAACCATAGAAACCATCTATTGCAAACCATAGAAATCAATTTTGTTTTGTAGACAGTGAAATGAAAAGGCGCTTACAATAGTGGTACAATAATACATAGACAATGATCAGTAATATTTCTCTAGACGCTGATTTTTTTGTTTGTTGTGTCAAATTAACAATATATTGGCTATTTTTTTTTTGATTGACTGTTTGGCACTTCTGACTAACCATCTACTCAGTCACTAATAGAGAAGAGAGCTGTAACTGGTAGTGTGCTAGAGGATATGAGTGTACTTTATATTGGTATATCAACAGCAAATGCAGCACAACCATTTTTGTAAAATATTTTTTTTTATGTCAACACCATATTTTGACACTTAAATCTTCTCAAGTACTTTGTTTACCACTGTTATAAGCTCTGTACATATGTAGATCAAATAAGAGTGGTTCAAGGGAGAACTCAGAGGAGACTTGTCCAGAGACTCATTTATGACTTTTTTTCTGATGTTTGTATAATGCTCAGTCAGAGATATGTTTACTGTGACATAGTCACTTCTCTGTACACAACTCTGTAAATAGAGAATTGAATTCATAAATAACAGCTCCATGCTGCGGAAAAGACAAGCGGTTCAAAACGGCAAAAACCATTTGATTTGATGTGTCTTTCATGAAGGCCCCTCCTGTTACTACTGATTGATGCTCCCTGGGAGAAGACAGAGATTGTGTGGATTTTTTTTTTTTGTTTTTTTTTGCTTCTGCAGTATTCAATCTCTCCTTAACTTTCCATTAGACAATAACACCTCAGGTCTAATTACCTGCAGTCCTCAAGGTCAGTGTGAATGAGAAAGTCATTAGCAGGGTTTGCTCTCCTCTGAGCTGTCTAGGTAACATAACGCAATCAGGCTATTGGAACACCAAGTGTGGGTAAACAACTCAGCACGGCTCCTGCTACAAAAACATTTCATTATTCACCACCATACACAAGATCTTATAAACACCAGTGCTGCTATTATGATGCCATTCTGGTGTGGGCATTTGAAAATGTGAGGTGGGCAACAAAAATCTAAATAATATTCCATTTTTTTTTTTTTTCTTCATCAGTGACTGTTTACATGCACCCTCATAATGCGATTAATGCAATTTAGGCAATATTGCGTTTAAACTCATTTAAACACAGTACTTTGATCAAATTGATGCAATTATGCTCATAATAGTATGTGCATATGTTGATTATAATCATAATTAACAGGCATGTAAACACTCTAATTGCATCTCTTTAAAGTGTACATGTGCTTTTGACGTACATGGATTGTCATGCACAGGTTTGTAAACATAACAGTAAAGAAGGCATCACATTTGTTCATGTTGACAATGTTGCTTGACATGACTATAATGCAGTATGTTGATGGTCGAAAACATTGTAATGACTAACAGCGCTCCTGTCCCCATGTTGAGAGAAATCGTGAGTAAGTGCAGAGGCGTTATGTGTGCTGTGTAAACATGATGCTTATGGTAGTTCCAGACTAAATGTGAGCATTTACTCATCTAAACAGATTCAGTATTCCTCAAAATTAAGTGCAAACTCAGAATATTATGCAAAACTACAATAATTAAATGTCAAATAACAGAAATATGCTTTATGGGTTTAATCTCTCTTTATTAATCAATTTTTTTGCTTCTGACCTTTGATGATCCAATTCAACCATATAAATAAGCAAAACTTACTTTAGTTAAACATGACATTTGTGCTTTTTTTTTTTTTTTTTTTTTCGTTTTTATTGAAGTAATTTTCTTCTTCTGTGACCTATTATTCTGCGATCCAGAACGGCCACACAGCTGAAAGGTGCGCCCTCTACTGTACAGGTGTCATTTTGCATTTCCTTCAGCCTGAGGTTTATTTATTTCACTTTTGGTATAAAAGGGCCTTTACATTTGCCAAAAATATAACTGTTTTTTAATTAAAAACAAGCAAGCCCAGACAAGAAAAAGTAACTAAGTAATACAGTTAGTAACTTTTTTAGGGAGTAAATTACTGTAAAATGACCAGAATGACTTGACTGGTAAATACACAAATATGCTGTTCACACAAGCAACGGTGTTCTGGCTTTTTACCGGTAAGAGACCATTCACACACGAGCAGCAAAATACGGGTAAATACTGTGATGTCAGTCACCAGAAATGATCTATAAACGCTGCACCGCTGTCTTCATTAGCCTGCATATGAAGTGTTTAGTTTCACTATCTGTTCAATATTCAACATATTTTTGACGTCTGAGTGAAAGGCATGACGGATGATCAAATAGAACGCGTGTTTGCTCTTTAAAACACGAGACTTATGTATCCAGCGCTGAAGAATGGAAAATAAGGCAGGGTCTCGAGCGTGACACATTGAAAAAGCTGTGAGACGTGGCGCAACGGTAACAAAGATGATCATTTAGTGCATATTTAAATAGAAAAACTATTAAAAACCTGAGTGCGGAGTAATCACGTCAACTACATAAGAACTTATGATTGGCCCAAAGCAGACTTGCTGCCTGAATCAATTTACCGGTATTTTTGAAAAGGTCCTGTTCCCACATGATCATTTACCGGTTATTTACCAATAATTTACTAGTAAAGACTTTGTGTGAAGGGGGCTAATAAAAGTTGCACTAATGGCCTAATTATTGAACGCCATAGAGTTTTTTTATTATTCAACTGCTGTTTGTATTGTAACTCCAAATGCCATAGCTCTCTTCAAAATGAATATGCCATGGCAAATAAGTTAAAGATTAACGTCAGAGCAACAAGTTTATTATGTGACAGACCATTTCCAAAGAAAAGCAGCTTATTTAGTGTACTAAGGCATCTCCTCTATTGCCAATTCAGGCAGAACAGCCTCTAAGTCTGCCTTTTGGGAATCCACAGTATTTTTATTCAGAGGTTATTGTCTCTATCTAGAGGAGGGTTTTTGAAAGAGTTTGGAAAATGCCATGAGCTGGACTCAAACCTTCATTTCCCAGATGAGCACCACAGCGCCACAGCTCTGTTACTTGGCAAAAGTAAATCAATCTGAAGCTTGAATTTGTCCTTTAATTCCCTGTTGTAAATCTTAATTTCTCCCTTTGCATTTGTTGGACTGAGATGAATACTCCCTAAATTAGCTTTCTAATGAATGGTTTTAATTAGCTTCTGTTCTTGTTGCCTGTGTTTGCAACATTTCTGCACAGCCTCAGATTTAAAGAGAAATGAAGGAAAGAACGAAACTATCATAAGGAGATTGCTACCTTTTTGCATCATTACTAGCAGCACAGTTATGAAGATATGGGTGAGCATACTGATGAAATAATGTGTTTGAATATTATAATTGTGTGTTTATACATTATAATTGTGTTTGCATTGGACTGAACAAATTTCCTATCAAATAGAGAGGGGTGAACAAGATGGGGTTTTAATGTTTGACATTCTAGACTCAAATCAACGTCGAAAAAAGCAGATAGCATCTCATTGATTCGTTTTAAATGGCAATGTCTCTTTCTTATCTCCTCAAGTTCAGCACACACAATATAAACCCACAGAGACTATAAACCTGTATTAGGACTTGATGATTACGTCTCAACTGCACACCTTATTTCAGAAGGTAAAAAGGTTTGAATCATGACACGTCAGGTGATTTACTAGTCTTCCACAGTCTTCCCTAAATAATCCACATTACAACTTTTTCTGCACAAGAACAGCTCACTCAGACATATCAGTGACTAATCACAGTTCATTTTGTAGTTTGTAGCGTTTAAGAGCAGGATTATCTGAAATGGATCATGATGCCACAATAGAACTGTGTGGGAAAAAATAACTAAATAGCACAGGAGCTTTTTATAAAACAGTTCTATAGAAAAAAAAAATTATAAAATGTTTTAATGCTTTATTATAATCATTTAATATATTGTAATTTGTATTTTAAATGTATAAAAATAAAAACTAATTTTCTACTAAGGTAATTTTCTGCCAGGACATTATCAAGTAATTTTACAGAAATTTCTGTCAACTCTAAAACACAACACAATGCAATGCGTCATTCAAAATGTAAATGTAAAAATAATAAAACACCTAAAAAATGTATACAGTAAATTGTGCCCTGTTTTTTACAGAGTTTTTTTTTTTTTTTTTACTACACTACAGATACTATATTGCCAAAAGTTTTGGGGTGCCTGCCTTTACATGCACATGAACTTTAATGACATCCCATTCTTAATCCGTAGGGTTTAATATGGAGTTGGCCCACCCTTTGCAGCTATAACAGCTTCAACTCTTCTGGGAAGGCTTTCCACAAGGTTTAGGAAACTCGCTCATCCATGTCTTTATGGAGCGACGCTTTGTGCACTGGTGCGCAGTCATGTTGGAACAGGAAGGGGCCATCCCCAAACTGTTCCCACAAAGTTGGGAGCATGAAATTGTCCAAAATGTCTTGATATGCTGAAGCATTAAGAGTTGCTTTCACTGGAACTAAGGGGCCAAGCCCAACCCCTGAAAAACAACCCCACACCATAATCCCCCCTCCACCAAACTTTACACTTGGCACAATGCAGTCAGGCAAGTACCGTTCTCCTGGCAACTGCCAAACCCAGACTCATCCATCGGATTGTCAGACAGAGAAGCGTGATTGGTCACTCAGCTTGTATATGGTACTTTTTGTTTTCTCAACCATTCCTGACCTGAAGTTGTGTCAGTTGGTGCTTATTTGTTGTTTGCTGTGGAAGGTCTTCAGGACTTTTCTAGAACTTTCTAAACTTACAGATGAGCTTCAGGGGTCTGGGATGCCAGAGGCTGAGATTCAGTGGCTTAGAGTGAAATCAAAGTCTTATGTCCTTTATTTCACTACTGCGCTCTGTGTGAGAACAAGGCACCTGTGTGTGTGTGTGTGTGTGTATGTGTGTGTGTGTGTGTGTGTGTGGTTGCATTGTTTGTAACCGCTGGCTTGGTAAATCCAGTAAATATTCTTAGATCGCTGTGTTCTACACACCATCTGATTGAGTGGGATGTGCACGTCAATATTTTCTCTGAGCTGTCTTTGTGCTGTAGGTACATAATCCGTTCAAACGGATGGTTTGCTGTTAATATTGAGGCGGCAGTTTTCAGCCCAACATGTTAATATTCAGCCCACTGTAATGTCTTGTTGTAAGGCAGACTTTTGTTCTGTTGTGTTCCATAAACATTGACATGAATATTTATGAGATCGATACACAAGTGCATGCTCAAAGAGCCTTTATTATTGTATACACATACACTGTGATTGCGAACTTGCTTACCCTAATACTTTATGAGTGACCGCTTGTCTTCCATACAAAGATGAAAACAGACAAGCTGTAGTTTTCATCAATCAGGCGAACAAATTATTTGAACATATTTCATCTCACATGCTATCTCCCACAAGTTGGCCCACATGGGATTCTTCTGTAATACACTGAATCTTATTGCGGGATTGCGTGTGTGTTTATATATAAGTCATATATATGGTCTGTCCGAACTCAATTCTGATTGGTTGGAATGCGTGCATTCAAAGCATGAACTGCTTTGTGTCGGGTGGTTCTTTGTCTCCATGTCATGCATTAAAATCATGTAATACACACCTAGTTATCCCTTTCATATAGGCCTACAACAAATACAACCATAATGTATACATCATTTTTACAAAAATTATTTACAAAAGTTTAATTGTATTAAATATTTAAATTGTGCATCGTGGTAAAATTTGCCATGACTTAAAAATAAAATATAAAAATTGTATAGAGTATTTTTATATTTCCTATTACTGTAATATAGTAAAAGATTACAGCATTACAGTTATGCAAATGTTATGAGAATCACCATTTTGAATGAGAAAACACACACACACACACACACACACACACACACACACAATAACTTGGAAGTACTTGTACTTGATTCTGATTGGTCAGTTGTAATGAACACCGTCTTATAAAAACATTATAATTCACTTTTGAAGTGTACTGTGCAAAGATAACTTCACTTGGTCTTTCACTACTTCAGGATCAGATGAGAAAAGCAAACCCTGTGATGAGAGGTGAATCGCACACATTTGTTCAGTGACTGATTTGAGTCAATGCTTGCATCCCCATGTGAATTACAGCCTTTCAGCCCCGCAGGCTTGACATGTTTCACTCTAACTCAAGCTCTTTTTTTCTTTCCATTCTGTACATGTAGCCATTGATAAATGTTCCACAGTTTCTTAACCTTCTGTTCGAAGCAACACCACGGCAACAGACCTTCCCTCCTGTCTGCAAGGGCACTGCACGGGTGGTGGCCCAGCCTAATGAAACAGATTTAGAGTCACTGGCGTTTATATTAACTCTGCATGGACCCTAGAAATATGCTGAAAACAAAATAAATCACGGCGCACCTTCCTCTCGCAAGGCAGCTTTAAGGTGCAGTTAATCCAAATGAGGGTGTCCTCGCCATTCATACTTCACAGATGCACTGAATTAGAAGCACAGGAAATGCATAAAGAAGTAGTGCTCTGAACAGATCAATGGCACTTAATTAAAAAGAGAGTGATGCTAAACAATGAATCTGAGCGTGTTTTCAATGGTGGATGAGCCAGACCCCCCTCCCTTATATCAATGGCAACAATGGTTGGTAAGGACTTGCCCATCGATTTTCAACTGCAGTCCTCAGTCCTTTATTTCTGACCATGGCGACGTTGATTACTAATGAGGTGCCACATCTTGCACCATTTGATGAGTTTCAGCTAATTCTTTGTCCACCTTGCACTTTAATTTGATTGATTAGGCGAATTAATTTACTTACTCAAGCTCTTTATGTGACTCCTTTGTAAGCCTGAAGTGTCTTTGATTAGTGCTGGTTTGTGGAATAATGATGCAACAGGATAATTGTGAGCCTTAACGGAATATTTAGAGTTATTTCGGGGTTGTGTTCTACTTAATACCTGTGCATTGCATGCTGTCAATTAACACGGATAGAAATTGTGTTTGCAGTCAGTACACATAAAGGAAGAGCAGCATGCCACATGTATTTTGACAGCACTTACATTGCAATAAATTTTTTCAGTTTAACGCATTTAAAATATTTAACACAATTAACGCAGCATCCCTTTTTTCTGTAATCCTTTGGCTAGCATTACATTATATGATCACGCTCTTATTCATGTAAATGCTTTTAAACCATTCAAGCGCAACAAGACAGACGAGAATGTGCTATCTGTGAATGTCCACACACACACACACACACACACACACACACACACACACACACACACACAGAAAGATGCACACCAGTATCATGCGCACAATAATTGAGTTCTTTTTCTCACTTGAACGAACACTAACACACATAATTATGCCAAAATGCCCGTTTTTGTCAAGTATTCTCATAATGGAGTCTAAAATGAGTTAAATAACGTCTTAAATTAACTTAAAGAGCTCTGAGGAAATGATATGCGCGTGACAGCATCAGATCTGCGTCAAGTTCGGCAGCAGCAGATCTTAAAGTGACAGCAGCCTAATAAACCAATCACTGTGGTTCTGTCAAAGGGGTGGTTGATTGTGATTTCACTTTTTTAACTTTAGTTAGTGTGTAATGTTGCCACTTAAACATTAACAACATCTGTAAAGTTACAATGCTCAAAGTTCAGTCCAAAGGGATATATTTTCCTTTTACAGAAATTGCTTTTTAAGGACTACAACAAACAGCTGGTAGGGACTACACAAGCTTCCTCCCAGGTTAATGACATCACTAACCCTAAAATGTACATAAATCCTGCCCCTGGGAAAATGCAACAAGGGGGTTAGGCCATGTTGGGCTGCGTTAGAGAAGAGGAAGAGTTATGTAGTAGTGTTGTTGCTTATTCTATTTATGACGTACTGACACGATGGACAAATACTTTGCAATGGGCACTTGTCGCATCCAGTGTGGACAGCCTTTAGCTGTTGCGACACAAGCAACAAACTTCTTTTTAATCCTACCAGCGAACATTGAATGTTGGCGTTTATGTGATCAGTGTAAATTATTCTTTGATTAGAGCTTTTATAGCGTTTACCCACATGCTCGTTTGGCTACAGGCACGCTAAACATAGCTCTGTGTAAACATGGTTCTTTACTGTAGTAAAGCCATGGATTAGTCTTTGTAATGTGCTCATAGTTCTGGAGACAGATATTTGGCTACACTCGTTCTATAAAGACAAAACGAATGGTGCTCTACAGTCAGTAGCAACTACTATAGATCCACAGTCTGTAATCCAAATCATCCCTCCAAGCATTTACAAATAACAGCATATCTAAAAAAATAAAAAAAAAAAAAAAAGCATACCATTCTGAAATGTCCTGTAACAGCTGTTCTTGCACAGGTTTTGACGTGTTGATCCTCTTCTCTAAAATTCACTTGATCTGATTCAGGCTCAAATTGATAAGGCAATATTGACACCATTGTTTATTACAGTACACCCGAGCACATGCAACTACCCGTAGTAAGGGGCGTGACATTTCCAGACAACGTGCACTAGGCTGAGCGAATCACAACTCACTGGGCCAGTTATCCGATCTCAGACAGAGGGAGGGGCTTCAAAGAACCAGGAAGCTATCCCGCCGTTTTTTACGAGAAGGGACACAGTGGTGTAGAATAAAGCTAAATTATGCGAAAAAAAATAAAATAATTGTTTTTGTTTTTCAAACGAAGCATGAACACTTTAGACTGCACCTCATAAACACAATCAAGCCTTCAACCAAAAGCTGATCAACCACCCCTTTAATCAAAGAACAACGATAACAGAGAAAATTGTAGCTTTAATAAGGATTAATCTCTATTTAATTTATAATTTATTCAGTTTTTATAACTTTAATCAATTTCTGTATATACCTAAAGTAAGTACAGGTAAATATGACATTTATTATAATGGGTTTATGTAACGATTGTTTTAAGTTCACTTAAATGAAAAGTTTTTTTATTTTATTTTTAAAGCCTAATAAATGTTGAAATTAAAAGCTTTCAATTATACTCTAATGTTGAATGTCTATCATTAATAATTACAGATTTTCTTTTCGATTAATTAAATTTTTTTAAATCAATTTGTCAGCACACACACACACTTTTATCGTCTCTAATTCAGCACATGTCTGTTTACCTACCCCTAACCAATAAACACTTATTATTAAACACACGTTAGATGCTTTATTTCCACTTTTCTAATATTTTCTTCATTTTTATTGGAAATAAATGCCTTTCCGATATGATATGTGATGGGAAAAGGGAGTAGAGTGAGTTCGGCAAAAGGCAGATTCGAACCTTGGATCGATTTGCGTCAAAACTTGATGCCATTTGTCTTACCCCTACACTATTGCCACTCTAAATAACACAGCGATTTCCGTTATTTTGTCTTTCCCAACCAGACGTTTAGCAAACAAGGTGGTATATTTGTACTTAATGTAAATGGCATCAACTCCAGTAAGAGGACCCACCCGCTCATGTATTTCACATAAATGCTTAACTTTCTATTTATCAAATACTCCAAAAATCTGGTGGTTTAAATTTTAAGAAGCACATCTGTTTTGAATATTGTGACATATGACACTGAAAACTGGAGTAATGATGCTGAAAATGTAGCTTTGCATCATAGAAATAAATACAATTTTAAATATATTAAAATAGAAAACATTTATTTTTAAATTGTAAAAATATTTTTCACAATATTCATGTTTTTACTGTATCTTTGATTCAATAAATGCAGCCTTGGTGAGAATAAAATACTTTTTTCGAAAAACATTAAATACAGCCAGGTACATACTGTGCGATTTTTGACCACGATTTGGCCGTCTGAGACAAATCTTGCAAATCCTAAAAGATTCCTCTGATCCTAGGCTAAAATCTGAAGTCTTTGATTGTTAGTTTGACATGCTCACCGACAGCCGATTAATGACCGATGCGATCAAATTTGACCTCAGACCAAATTCTGTCAGTGTCAGAAGATTTGGTGCACAGTCCTGCAGTGTGACTTCTCCTACGACAACCGTCAAATTATCTTCGTTTTTAAGACAAACTATGACCAAAATGAGCACTAGAGATTTCTTTGTAGCCCCCATTTCAATCCCTGCCACCAAACGCGTCATTCATTGATGATATAAAACTCTGGAAGATCAGTTGATCTTACAGTGTGACATGGCTTAAAGTGGGGATCATGTTCGTACAGTCTGACAAGAACCAATCGTAAAGGACTATTATAAATCGCACAGTGTGTACCCGGCTTAAGTGTCATTTCCCATAATCTGTGACATGCGTTATGGTTATCTTTTCAAAAAGAGTTGCCTTTGTGTATTGTATTCCATTATAAGTGTATTTACTGCAGATGTGCTTGTTATGTTGTACACTCTGAGGGATGAATCAAAAGTATTTTCAGTAGTAATCAATGACATGCCACAGATACTGTACATATTATATTACACAGATTACGACCGTCTCAGGTAATGTGTTTCAGAGCCAAGCATCGGTGCTCAGCTAAAAAGTAGAAGGACCATCAAATCTTTGATATCTCGCTGTTTTGTTTTGTTTTTGGTTTTTTTACATTGTCAAGTATGAAATAGTTACATGTGTTCAGAGTTTGACTGTGGTAATTCATCACAAGGTGATGGTGGTGTAATAATTCAACTGTAAATTGTTGCTTTGTTGCACCACCATGCTCATCAATTGAGATTATACTCTTAATTACAATGCATTCTGGGAGTAAACAGTCAGGAGAAGTCTTATGATTTTCTATAAAACAGGTTTACGGTCATGTCAGGCACCTCGTAATGATGATGACAACAACAACAAAAAATCTGCTCCACTTTCCTCCAGTTCCCTTGACAGTGTAGGAGGCATGGGACACTTTATAACAAACACGTGAGGGACGGCTCATTTTTAAATGCTTTTTCTCGTAATGCAGTTTGTAAGCGGTTCTCCCATGGCTAATGGCTTCAGTGCTGAATCTTTGAGCATAAATGTGATTTGAACCTAATAAACGGAGAGGTGAATACAAGCCTGGCTTAATAAATTTCACTTTCTGAATCTCATTACAGTGAGCAGCTCTGCACACCTTGATTAATGACTCCCTCCTAATTATACATACAGTTTTGGAAAGCATTTGATGATCTCATCTTCTTGGATATATATCTTTTTTAATTATTGCTAGGAGTCTGATAACTAGTCTCTTCATGTACTTATATAAGCTTATTCTGCATCGTAAGGTTTGATGGTTGAAGAGTGGACAAAGGGATTCCAGCTCCTAAAAGTGAGAGCTGAATATTGGGATTGTAAACTTTTTATTTTATTTTATTTTTTATGACAAGACTGAATTTAGTATCCTTTAAATAGGATGTAAAATCGATGTTGTATGAAATAGAATCTTTTTTTCATAGTAAAAAATTATGCTTTGGGCAAAATATGTTGCTAAAAGTATCAGTAGTAGCAATGAGGGTCTTCTGGGGGAAAAGGAACCTTTTTACATCATGAAATACCTAGGCAATATTTCATATTTGAGTTTTATTTGCCCCTAATGTCTGGTCCATGCAGTGATGTTAGAGAATATACAGTACAAAATTACTCCTCTATAAAAAAACTAAACGATAAAAAACAAGCAGACATGAGAACTGGTGAAAAATAAGGCAGACGTCTGTGGGAATAGGACAGTGAGGGGGCTGAAATAGTCAAGAAAGAAAGAAAGAAAGAAAGAAAGAAAGAAAGAAAGAAAGAAAGAAAGAAAGAAAGAAAGAAAGAAAGAAAGAAAGAAAGAAAGAAAGAAAGAAAGAAAGACCCCATCCTAGTCGGTGTTGGGGGTAACACATTACAAGTAACTTGAGCTATGTAATCGGATTACTTTTTCAAGTAACTAGTAAAGTAACTCATTACTTTTAAACTGACAACAAAATATCTGAGTTACTTTTTCAAATAAGTAACACAAGTTGAGTATTCCTCAAAATGAATAAAATCAGTGAAATGCAAAATCAGAATACAATGCAAACCAATAATAAAGTATCTTAAATAAAACAAATATTTTTTTATGCATGTAATCTCACTTTATTGACCAATGTATTCGCTGCTGACCTTTGATTCAGTTAAACCATAAGACTAGATTTAAAGAACAGAAAGAACTTTTGAGCTGCGCCCTCTACTGTACAGGCGTGACTTCGCATTTCCTTCAGCCTTCTTATTTCAAGTTTGATGTGAAAGGACCTTTTCATTAGCCCAAAAATATAACTTTTTTGTTATAAAAAAAACACAAACAAGCCCAGCCCATGTGAGAAAAAGTAACGCAATACATTACTTTTTTTAAAAAGTAACTAAATACCGCAATTAGTTACTTTTTAAGGGAGTAACGCAATATTGTAATGCATTACTTTTCAAAGTAACTTTCCCCAACACTGATCCCATTATCCTTAATATTCAGAACTGCCTTTGTGGCATAGATTCAACAAGGTGCTAGAAACATTGCTTCAAGATTTTGGTCCTTTTTTAGCTCATGAAAGTGCATCCACACATATGACAATGCGGTAGAAAAAGTTTTTTAGGATGATGTGGATTTTTCCCCCTATTGCCTAGACTGAAAGAAGCATGCAAGAGACCTCAAACCAAAGCATATAAAGGCTTTTTTTTCTGAGCCTGAAGGCTGCCACAAGGGTTGAGCATCTGTAGTGTGGGTGGCCTTCAATGCCAGGCCATGGCAGAACGAACCACCCGTGAGGAAGGAGACGTGATCCGAGTGACTGCAGTGTGTGGATGAAAGCGCACTCCTGTGACGTGGAGTGGGTATGGCACTGTAGTGTGGAATTCTAAATCAGAGTTTTTGATAGAATTTGAGCAATCACACTTGCATTCTGGGATAGATGCTTAGCAATTAAGTAGGACTTCAAAAGCAATCACAGATTCCTTGAAATTTCCAGACGCGACCTTGCAGGCAGATCTGAATGCTATTGATACTATTACTCAGTGCTGTTTACCATAAGCCAGTAGCAGGACATAAATCTCTGGAGAGGCTCTCATAGATTGGATCCGAATGGGCATTTAAACACCCGGACGGCTGTCGCCATAACCCCGCTCAGCCAATCCATTCTCTGCAGAATGCTTTTAAACCGCTGCTTAAATTGGCAGTAACAGCCTGGAAGGTGTGCAAGGCAACTCTTAAACCAGACTGATGCATTCGCACACGAGAGAAGACAAGTTTTTGAAAGCACGCTGCGGGTGATGTATGGTTTTAAGAGTTTATTTAATGAGTAAAGAAGTGTATACATGCCTTTTGTCTTTCAAAAACAAAAGCAATAGTGAAGTTTAAATTGAGGTGCAACCCAAATAAATAGAAAATGGCCAAACTTATATTGAAATGAAATTGGTCTGGCAGTCTATTTCATTACAAGTCAAACTTTTCAGGAAGTTTTTGGTTTTACGTGCAAAACAGAATTTAATTCAAATGACATTATCATACTAATATTATATTATATTTTATTATTAATATCTTTTATGGATTTTAGTGTGTATACAGGAATGTATTTAGCCTCTCGGGGACATGGAGGTGGAAAATGAGATGGGAGGATAAATAAATAAATAAATAAATATTTATATATATATATGTGTGTGTGTGTGTGTGTGTGTATTCTATATATATATATATATATATATATATATATATATATATATATATATATATATATATATATATATATATATATATATATATATATATATATATATATATATATATAAAAATTCCTCTTTAGGAATCTGTTCTTGGTTTTGCGTTGTCTTTTTGCTGATTTAAACTCATTCTTTTTTTCCTTTTTTTTTATCTGTCCACGGATGCTTGTAACCTTACATTACCCTGAAATCACTGCCTTATTTTGGGGATAAAAAATCCTATATTGCAATTTAAGGCACACTAATTGAAAAGCAACAATCGCAGGATCATTAACAGGGTTAAAGAGGGAGATAAAACAAATTAAATTTCCCTTTGCCATGCACGTTTCTAATGGAAAGGGAAGCCATTATACGGTGGTGAATTGCACCCTTGTCAGACTCTGATTTTTTTCAGAACATGGAATGAATGATCCATGCATAAAATTCAATTGTGCATCCAGAACTGAGAACATAACATAAAAAAAAAAAAAAAAAACTATCAAAAGCCTGAAAGAAAAATGTGTGCTCAAACACGCAGCAATGCACAATCAATTTTGTGTAATCCTGTCTAACTTGTATGTAGTGACTCTATGGTCTTTGACTTATTATACGATTATACGCAATAGCTCCGATGCACTTAATGGGTAAAGCCATGAAACCATGGTAATGTTGCTGTTGCTTATGCTTAGCACTTTTTTTTTCTGCGTGTAGCCTTGTACAGTAGTAATGAATGAGCCAAGTTAGTTAATTAAAAGGACATGCTTTATTATGCAGCTGTGAACAATTCCCATATTCGATCACAAGCTTGATTATTTCACTCACAAGCCTTTTAGGTATCTGAAGAGAAAAAGCTCATTTGGGGATAGTTACGTTCAGTGCAGTAAAGTAGATCATTGAATGCCCTATCAAAGTGACTAATAACAGTTTAGAAACAAAATGTCCTGGGACAGAGCCTTTAACCATCCAGGATAATGATAGGTAGCAATAATGGGATGCTTTATTATTTTGTTTTTCATATTTTTATTGCAGGAAATGAGTTGCCTGGAAACAGGGTTGTTATTGTTAACTAAAACTAAAGCATGTTTTAGTCGATTTAGTTGATAACTAAATAAATGTTAACTGAACTAAAATATAATATAACAAAAACCTTAAACTTCATTTCAGCTAATCATCAATGCAACATTTCTCATTTTTTGTTTACTTTTAATTTGAAGTGCTAAAATAATTCAAACTGCATAAACTAAAACTAATAAATGGACTAAAACGACTAAATGACCAAAACTTTAAGTTAAAGTGAAAAATATGGAATTCAGAAATTAACAAAAATATAGTAGTATGTCAGTGATACTAAAATAGCACTGCCTAGAACAAAGCTCATTTATACAGTTATTTACTAAATATTTTATTATACTTTATATTATACTACAGAATACTAAAATGTACTTATCTGAACATCTTTTTCCAGAAAGCGTGGTAAATAATAATTTATAAATAAATGAAGGAATATATAAATTGTTAACAATTTGTTAACATGCACTATATTGCCAAAAGTATTGGGTCACTTCTCCAAATTCAGGTGTTCAATCCCTTCATGGCCACAGGTGTATAAATCAAGCTCTAGGCATGCAGACGCTTCTACACACATTTGTGAAAGAATGGGTCACTCTCAGGAGCTCAGTGAACTCAAGCGTGATACCGTGATAGGTTGCCACCTGTGCAATGAGTCAATCCCAACACTTTTGGGATGAATTAGAGCGGAGACTGAGAGCCAGGCCTTCTCGTCCAACATCAGTGCCTGACCTCACAAAAGCCCTTCTAGAAGAATGGTCAAAAATTCCCATAAACACACTCCTAAACCTTGTGGAAAGCCTTCCCAGAAGAGTTAAGAGCTGTTATCGCTGCAAAGGGTGGGCCAACTCCATATTAAACCCTATGGATTAAGAATGGGATGTCATTAAAGTTCATGTGCATGTAAAGGCAGGCGTCCCAAAACTTTTGGCAATATAGTGTATTTAATTGGTATTAATTCACATTAATGTAGAATTGAACTGATGTGTAGTTTGACATTGTGCGGTCAGTCAATTTGAAATATATGTTTTTGAAATTTGAAATTGGAAGCAGAATAAAGGTCATCTGTCCATGCTGTTAGAGAGGTGTTTGCCATACATTCTCCTCACCTGACATTAGATCTCAATATTCCATGGTTTGTATTCTACCTTGTATTTACACAGCACTTTGTATGCAAATAAAGGTTAAACAGGTGCATTTACCTATTGTTGTGGGCTGATGGGAAATGAAAACCTTTAGATTTATCCCTACAGATGTGAACCGCCGGGTGTTGTGAGACACCCGTGTAAAAAATTCAGAATGTGCCATATGGCCAAGCTTTTCCCTTCCATCCTTCTTTCCTGCTCTGGTTTTCTTCTCTCTTTCTCTCTTGGCCTCCTCCAACCTCAATTTGAATATATTACTGTCATTTGACTTCCCATTCAATCAAGAATTCTTTCATTTGCAGAAATTAATTACAGGAAAATTAAGGCCTAATTTTTCAAGGCTAGTGGAGCAGTTATGACACCAACTAATGAGGCAGAAACTACATAAGGAGAATTTCAGTCGCTTCCATGTTTTTTTTATATTTATCTGATCCACAAGTCCTTGTCCTTTGATAGTTTCTCTCAGCAGTGGCAGAGCCAGGATATTTTCATATCGGTGGCTAGCAACCAGTCTGGGGTGGCAGTGGCACAGAAATCATTATATCTACATAAAAATTAGTTTGACTATAAAGTACTGTTTTAGTGACTACAACTGATTACACTTAGGGCCCTATTTTAATGATCTGAGTGCATGGTCTAAAGCGCATGGCACAGGTGCACGTAGGGCGTGTCTGAATCAACTTTTGCTAGTTTAACGCCAGGACAAAACGGTTGGTGCACCAGACGCATGGTCCAAAAGGGTTGTACCTAGTGTCTTAATGATTCATGGGTGTGTTTTGGGCATAATGTGCAATAAACCAATCAGAGTCTCATCTCCCATTCCCTTTAAAAGCCAGTTATGCTTGCACCATGGCTGATTTGTTATTTACATGGCGGAATTTGTGAGTGGAAAAACTGAAATCCTTTTATTTTTAAAAATGTTTGTGTGCTGCTGCAGGCTATGTGTAATAATCAGAGTGTACGCGTGATGTGCACCCCCTATAGGCGCTTATATTATTAATCACCCTTTAAATAACACAAAATACTGCAGTCATTTTTAGTTCCTCAAAATAGCAACGCGCCACAGATGATTGTGAGTGCATTTGCTATTTAAACAACGTGGCGCTGGACATGAAAATGATAACTGTATCGGGCTGAAACTAGCAAAAAACACTTCAGGAGTTGAGCCTGCCATCGCATTGCACCAGGTGCATAAGGCCCACTTAATTTGTACTTAATTATAATTGAGATGAATTACATCAAGTAATACTGAGTGAATCTGACAGTTTTTGTGTTATTTTCCACCTCTAGGCATATTAATAGGAAATAAGCTCACACTATAGCTATAAAGTTCAACTGACTCAGCTTGGTTCTGGTTCTCAAAACCCCAAATAGCTTGTTCTACATCAATGCATCCTCATGAATGAGACATGCAGATGACTACATAGTTAGTCAACCTTCTTTGAATTTTAAACAATCAATGAACTCTTCAAAATGTTGAGTTAGACTGTAAAAGGTCTGTTTCAAAAATGTGCAACTGAAAACGTAACCAGTGAATGTTTAACATTCTATTATTTGTCAAAATGAATTGATTTCAATGGTTCCATAACCACTATACCCAAATTGAAATTGAAAAAAAAAGTGTTCTCTTTTTGAATCCCCATGTGAATCATTCCGTGTCAAATCAACCAAATAACACACTCAGACAGCAGAAAGAAAAGAAAGAATTAGATACATTTTAAAGTTTTAACATTATTTGTTTTTAGTTATTCTTCTTTAAAAGAAAAATGTATCGTGCAAAGTGACCCACATTTGGTTTTTGACCACTGAAAATTAAGCTGTATTGAGATCTCCATATCTCTGGGAGGGAATCATAGAGGGCCTTTAAAATTACAATACCAAAAGGAAAGTTTAAGAACCAGAATCTAAAAGGATATTAAGATATCTTTAATACTTCTTGAGTTACAAGCATGCAAACTTGAGGGAAAAAAAACACAACCCATTTTTTTTTGTTGTTAAAATACAGCCTACTGCTATGTGAGATCACAATTTAAAGGGTTAGTTTACCCAAAAATAAAAATTCTGTCATTAATTACTCGCCCTCATGTCATTCCAAACCCATAAGACTGTAATGAGCCGGCGGTCTGCCAGAGAACTCGGAAATGTGAGCACAATCTGATGCTTTTAAACAGTAGAGCGCAGAACGGCTCTCTCACACTGTATGACATGACATACAACTAGTTGTCCAGTCCAATTCAGTTCACACAGCATGGGTTTTCCGAGAATGCGTTTGTAAGTCCTTGAAAATTTACGGGTGTGAGCTTGGTTATAGAATGTGTTGTCATTCCTGTAAATAACTGAACTGTGTGAGAACGTAACCGTATCAAAGGCTCAAATACAGGACTGACAAAACGTATTCTGTTGCTGTGTTAACATTTCTAGTTACGTTTCTAGTACATTTCTAGTTTTAACATTTATTTGTTCTTTAGATATTCCTCTTTAAAAGAAAAAAAGTATCAGCTGTATGCAAAGTGACCCACATTTGGTTTGACCACTGAAAATTAAGCCGCATTGAGATCTCCATATCTCTGGGAGTGAATAATCGAGGGCCTTTAAAATTACAATACCAAAAGGAAAGTTTGTTAAGAACCAGAATCTAAAAGGATATTAAGATATCTTTAATACTTCTTGAGTTACAGGCATGCAAACTTGAGGGGAAATCCATTTTTGAACTGTCACCGTTGGCATATTGCTTAAGTAAACAGATTATACTAATAGACCTACCAGTCTCTGTGTAAAAAAGAAAATAATGATGCTGCCATTTTTCTAAAGTCATTTTTACACCCTTCTAATTTGGCTCCAAATCTCAGGTGAAAATTGTAATTTTGACCCCCCACTACAAAATAATGGATTACTCAGTAAATATACATCTGTGACATTTTAATATTTTGGCTGGCGAACATATTCTGTTGCTGTGTAAACGTTGCTTTAGAGTGAGTGTGCAAAATGAAGTGAGGTAAAATGAAAATCTTTGCCAGGAAACTCCCCAAATACTATCATATTATACTTGGCAACATAATGGCTTCCTATTGATTTTTCATTGACAGGCAAACGGTGCAGTTCCTCAACACCAACAGTCAATAATAGGAGTATACAGAGCATTTTTGTTCTTTGCAAATCAAATTTAGTCTTCTCAATATAGTGTGATGAGTTTGCAGGACATTAACCTAGACCTGAAAGCAATGCTCACAATTACTTAGTTGGTACAATGATAAACTACAAAAGACAAACCAGATGCAGACAAGGGTGATGCATTATCTCTTACTTGTCAGCAGTTTTCTACATTTTTGTTCTTCTAACACTGTCCTACAGCAATTCCCCTAGCAATATACTGCTTTCCAAAACTTAGTCCCTTTATTTCATCCAGTAGCATAGTACAAATCCATAACTATGTATGCTTCAAGGCAAGATGAAGCAAAACTATATTTATAATACTATTTTATTCAATCATTTTTGTCTGCTTTTACTGTTAGCACATTAAACTGAGTTTCTATACAGCTCTAACCTTAAGGAAATCAGAAAGCCATTTCAGTACTGAGGAAAATTACTGCCTCATTCTTGGAAATAAATGGCAAGGATTGTTTGTTGCTTGTACAGCATTGAAGGACATTCTGTTTAATGAAAGTTTTGCGTGGCAAGATATAAAAATGAACAGTCGGTAATATATAGGCAATATTTATACTATATTTTATTCTTATTCATGAGTGTGTTTTGGGCATAACGTGTAATAAATCAATCGGAGTCTCATCTCCCATTCCCTTTAAAAGCCAGTTAAGCTTGCACCATAGCGGATTCGTTATTTACATGGCGGAATTTGTGAGTGGAAAGACTGAAATCATTTTATTTTTAATATTTAAAAATGTTTGTGTGCTGCTGCGCGTCCCTATGTGTGTAATAATTGAAGGACATTCTGTGTAATGAAAGTTTTGCGTGGCAAGATATAAAAATGAACAGTCAGTAATATATAGGCAATATTTATACTATATTTTATTCTTATTCCTTTATATTTAACTTTATATGTATGGACAAATATTTTAACAATACTACTTGTATATGGATATTCAGGCAAGTGGCACAATTGCAGGTGTGATACTGCATTATGTTTTCTATAACGGTTGCATGACTTTCACTTTGTCTATTTTTGCTCCACCAATGAAAATAGTTCCAAACAACAAAATAAACCATTGAGTCTCCAAACAACACACAGTATTGGTCTTTTGTTCCTAAATGAATCAGTGCTTTTGAACAAATTGGTTGAGTTAATGATTCAATGACTCCCAATTTGCATACTATCCGCCCCAAAATAGTATCTAGATTATAGATCTCAAATACTATTTAGGACGGATACTGTGCTATTTGGATGCGTCCTCACTCATAAAGACAGTCAGTTGTTTTGTTCCTGAATGAATCTGTGTTTTGAATGAAACGTTTGAGTAAATAATTAAACGATTCACTCATGGAGACAGCTTGAAATTGCATCTTCTCTGAGTAGGTGAGGCTAATAGCCCTTTAGTGGTCCAATCAACCACTCATTTTAGAGGTTATATATTTAGGAACATTCTCTACTTGTCATGTTGTGCATATACATACATGTAAAGAAATTTTAGTTTATGTAAATTTTAGACTCACTGGGCCCTATTTTAATGATCTGAAGCGCATGATCTGAAGCGCATGGCACAGGTGCACTTAAAAACGGGTGGCGTGCCAGGCGCATGGTCCAAAAGGGTACCTAGTCTCTTAATGAGTCATGGGTGTGTTCTGGGTGTAATGTATTACTAACGCACCCTTTAAATAACACAAAAAATGCTGCGCTATTGACTTTAGAGCAGGTTTTTGTTGGTCAGTGGCACAGTCGTTTTCAGTTCCTCAAAATGGCAATGCGCCAACAATGCTCCTGAACACACCTGGTGTTCAGACCAGCACACCCATGGGTGAACAGATGGGCACGAGTGCATTTGCTATTTAAACAATGCGGCGCAAGATGTGAAAATGAGAACTGCGTCGGGCTGAAAATAGCACAAAAAAAAACGCTTGCGTCGTGCATGGCGCTGCATTGCGCTGGGTGTATGACAGGGCCCTCTGACTGTATTCATATACAGCGATGATTTCAGTCAGTATGTGTGTGTGTTGTTTACGAGTAGCACTCCAACCAGCTGCAGTATGTGACAGTATACAAAGTATCCATGGATCTAATGTCTCGCTTTGTTCTCTGTAGATGTACACATGTAGGCAAGTACAAAGTCTTGATATTAAAGCATCCTCCATTCTGATTCCACTCTCGCAGAGAGCCACTGAAGTGTTCTGGAGTATTTCTCTGGAGAGCGATAGCACAGGAACAAGGAAATGTCATGCAAGCTTTCCCCCAAATGTCACTTCATAAATCTGTTTTGCCATATTTTCTCAGCATCGGATGGGTCCTCCCCACACACAAACACACACACACAGACAACCCAAAAGATGGTATAAATGTGACACTACTTCAGTTTTTGCTTTGTTTTTTCATTACAAATACCAGTCTTGCATTTTCAGCCAATAATGAGATTACTGGATATGTATTTTTTAAACAACTGATTTAATTTTATATTTAGTAAAACTTTGCTTTTTACATTTTAAGAAAGTACAGTGTAGATGAAAAAACAAGCAGTGTTTTCAATATGCTGTACACTAAAGAAAACTAATAAAAGTATGATTGTATTATATTTGAGCAAATGTAATGCAGCCCCAAAATAATAATGATAGCAATATTACAATTCAGGCTGATAATTATTTGCATGCTATGGTCAAAAGCGATAAATGGCGTTGAATGCTTTTGAATGTAAATTTAGACATCACAACGTTATAATGTACAGTATGAAGAATTTAAGTTAATTTTGATATTTAACTATGTTTTTAAATTATTTTTATTATTATTATACCTACACTCAATAAGGAAATGCACATGCACAATTAAAAATACAATATTGGTTGATTTTTATATATCTTATATACTGTATATACAAAACTTTCAGTTATACACTTTATTTTAAGGTGTCATTGTTACAGTGTAATTATATATTTAAGTACTGAGTAATATTAATTAACTATGTGTACTCACTATAGGGTTAGGGTAGGATTAGGGTTTGCTTGAGATTTAGTTGCATGTAATTATGCATAATTTACTGTTATGACTATGGTAAGTACGTTACATAACAAGGACACTGTAAAATAAAGTGTTACCAAACTCTCTAACATTGTCTAAAAACCTGTATGGTTCTGATTTATTAATCAAATACAATCACGCCTACAGTTTTTATTTAGCAGAAGATGGCGTGGCTAAATTAAATTTGACAGATGGAGGAAGCAACATTATGAACAGCGGTGGAGGAGAAACAGAAGTCGCTTGTACCACGGGGAAAAGAGGATGACGCTCTTGCCCTCTGAATCTTAGAAAGCTCACCGGTTACGATTGTTTAAAAGCAACTCATGGTCGTATGGAGGATGAATAGATAGTGTCTGTGTTTGTTCTCTGTCTTTTACTCTTGTATTCTTTCGGACTTTCTTGGCGCTCTTTCTCCTCTTCATTCTCTCCCCGTCCTCTATCTCTTTGGGAATTGAATCATCCATTTGCTCACTGCCACTTTCATTCCAAGGGCAGCCGGGTTTCGGAATCCCGATGTCTCACTAGGGATAAATCTGCACAGTCAATGTCATCAAACTTTAAACACCAGGCCTCCCGGTTTGGTCCGGTCAGGTCAGGTCTTTTTTTCCTCCCCATATGATTCATTTGACAGATCTGGTATTACCCATTCACTCGCTTTAAGCTGAAATCCACTTTCAAATCGACTATTGCATAAATGGAACACCTCAGCGGGGACCCACTGCCTTTACAGTGTGCGTGGGGTCTAATTAACATTCACAAGAGCACAAGAAAATGGCTACTAAAGAGCTCAAACAGTTGGATAAATTAATAAAGGCTTAGTAATCAGCTGGAGATTTAAGCTTTTCTTTGGAAGGCTGAAGTTATTTCATGATATTTACATGCGCATCATTGTTTTCAGGAAGGATTTTCTTCAGGGAATGTTTTTACTTATTTTAACCTGCCCGAATAGGTGTTAACCTTATTAAAGTCACCATGAAAAAAGACAATTCTTGTTTTAAATGTAATATTGCAGTATTTATTATAGATGATTTATTCATGCACATAATTTTTTTATTCAGATTGTCTATTCACACCAAGTGCAAATAGCGTGCCTTGTTGGCAAGTGCTATTCTCGCTAGCTCCGCTCTACAGTGGCACAATCAGTAAAACAGATGGCTAATGGATCATTGTTTTGACGAGATCAACACGGGTTCGAATCTGCCTTTTGCGGAGCTTGCTCTTATCTCTTTTTTCATCACAAATCACATTGGAAAGGCATAAGAAAATGTTCTAAATGTGGAAATAAAGTGCCAAACAAAATGTTTAATAATAATAATAATAAAAGCATTTATTGGGTAGGTTTAGGGAGGGCTTTTAGTGTCCCTTTACGCATGGAATCCATTTAATAATTTTAATAAATATAATCATTTACACTCTGTTATTATTGCATCCTGTTAATGTTCAACAATACTGAGGTGCAAATAGTATGTATCTGTCAAAATGAAGTATAAATTGCATGTAATTGTTATTTACACATATTGCAAAGAACTGCTACATTTACGTGGTGTAAATAGAATATAGAATATATTTTCACATAGTAAGTAGCATCTACAGCTATTTCATGCACTTGGTGTAAATATCATCTACCGCTAAGAAAATATGTTATTAAATAGAATCTATTGCCATTTGCACTTAGTGCAAATAGCCTCTGCCTTTTGTTTATTTTTTTTTATTAATGTGCCCTTGTGATCTTTAAAGAACTTCCTCCCTGCAACAACATCTCTTCTGTTCTCTGATGATGTGTTTACTGGAGCGAGGGTGGGGAAACCTGTCACTCACATGCCATCACAGCAATAGCAAACCACAACCATCCAATGAGACACTCAATTCCAGATGGACAAAATCAAGTCCAGCCCTACATTTGTTCTTATTCGAGAAGATGTTTCACTGATATATACATCACAGACTAGAGGGAAGGGGGAAGAAAAGACTATCACAATGTCTGTTTCATGCAGAATTTAATGAATCACCATATACCACCCTTCAAAAATGACTTCATGATTTTCATACATTTTGTTTAGTGTTCCAGGTAAATTATCTAAAAACCCTTTAAACTAGTTCTATTACTTCCTATTACTAAGACTTAAAACTAGATTGACTTCATATTACTATGCAACACTGCATAAGATGCAGTAGCAATTAGCTGCAATATAAAAGGCTGTACAAAACATAAACATATTTACATTATATGAATGAAATCCACATTAGATTACAATCTGTGATTTAAAGTGAGTTTTGAGTAAAAGCGTAATATTAATCTTTTAAATTGTGTTATGTAGCTTGATGCTAATTGTAGCTCTAAGGGACCTGTCATGCCAGGAGCTATCCTTTGCATAAACTATTTTGTAAAAAAATTCACATAAGGTCCCAAGAATATGCTCTTTTTTTGTTTGTTTGTTTTCTAGAAAGACTTCAGATGGATTAATGTACAGTGGGATGAAAGTGGTGTAGATGGGCAAGCCATAATGCCAGAATGACAAAAGAATTATGATGAAAGAATAAGGAAGATTAATTCTCATACCAGCAAAGGTATAAAAAAAAAAAAGTTTGTAGAGTGAGAACAATAGAAATGTGAATGGAGCAGTTTACCTCGTCAGACATTAGACAATAGACTGCAAATCTGTGTTTACAGGGCAATAAAATATTTTATTAGCATCTTATCAGCCTTCTCTAGAAACTCACATGACATGGTCTTAGAAAATGTTTAATACAATTCATAGTTTTAGGTATAACATCCTCAGATATGAAATGTAGCATGATCAGACTTGTGGCTTCAGCCACATTGTGTTTTTAAGCTTCTACAACACAGATAGAATCATATTTTTCTACATTTAAAATGTTTTTATGTTTGACTAACAGTCTTAGTAATTCTGATAATTGAAATGTATACTCTCAAGTATTGGCTTTCTAACTATTTGTTAGTTATGTGTCTATTCAGAAGGACTTATAAGCAGCAACCTTTTTATTTGGGTATGCCATTTATGCCTCACTGGTTAAAATGGGGTGTGTACACTGTGCAGTAAGTTGTTAAGATATTACATTCTCAGAAATTCATATTACAAGTGTATTTTGTCTTGCTTAACTGGCAGATAAAAATAAATAACAATAAATAACATCATTATATGATTTTAACCTTTGAAAGTGCACTGACCCACCTTCTGACTTATTACTTGCTGTATCATATAATCATTTTATACTTTGTACAATCAAATTAAAAATAAGTGGAAATAACTGCCAATGCAGTAAGGTCAAACACACAATATAAGGTCAAAAACAAGTCCTTATATTGTATGCAGTGTCACTTAAAATTTTGTTTTAAGGATTTTTAGACTTCTGGACAGTTCAATACTGCATTAATGAAGCAATACAGGTGAAAAACAAGAGCCAATGTTGCCTCAAAATGCCTTCTCTCATTGAAAATGAATGACATGTGAAAATGAAAGTGACAGTACTCAAACTTGCAACGTCCGTATGAGCACCACATCTCTTTCTGTACATTCTGTACATTTCATACTCTCCTGTAGCTTTCATTTATGCATGAAGATCAAGCTGAGCTGTCTCCCTTTGACATGTATGTGTTATGCTGGAATGATGCAAAGCTACTGCTCACCATGCTGAATTAGGCTTAGCCTCCGTCTTAGCTCCTCACCCTCAGCCCTGTTTCACACCCAACGCATCAGCAGCAAAGCAGGATTGCAGCGTAACTGCGGGCAGGTTCACGTTGTACTTTCACTCTGACAGCATTTCTGCTGCGTAAAACAGATGGGGTTCTGTACAGAACACAACATTATTCCTGACTTGCTTTGTTTAGTATTTACCTCGATAACAGACATGCATTCAACAATAGTTAACAGGAGCGGCCAATTGAGAAATAATACATCTTGATCTATTATACTTGATCATCTTGTTCAGTGCAATAGTAGTAAAGTAATTTAACTTTATAAAGATTCAGTCATAGGCCTATTTACTGAAAAGAAAGTGTTGCTTGTGTTCTTTTTTCAAATAGTGGGTGCATATAAAATCTTATATTGGAAAAGATCATGATAATTAGTTGAGATGCATGATATATTGGTGGCTGATGTTAGAGATGGTTTTTAATTCATATTGGTTTATATTGCTTATCTATCAGATGATCATCTAATGCTCACTTACAGTTGAAGGCACAATAGGTAATTTTCACCGCTAGAGGCCGCTCATTCAAGACAGAGGCGTAGCTTGATGGTGCTGTGAATCATGGGAGTTGTAGTCTTGACTCTTCACCTCCACAACTGATGGATTCGGGCAGAAATCCTGTTCCTGAATGAAGTGGTATGAAGCAGGGCGCGCAGAGAGCCTTTGGGAGCGAATGCTAATGAGAGACACCTGCGCCAAACACCGGTCTCTGAGCTTTTATTCTGCTTCTGCTGCAGTCGCCGCTTCTGCTCTTTTTGTAGCGGATGTGGGGTAACGCAGGGCTGTTTTACATGGTTCAAACAATCATACTAAAAACATTTGAGTGTGTTGAAAGTTATGTTATACCATTACTCTGTGTGTTTGTTCAGTGGCTGGTATGAGAGACTTGTTACACTTAGTAATTTTAGAATATATCTGGAAATCGAGGGCACACTCTAAAAAATGCTGGGTTAAAAACAACCCAAGTTGGGTCGAAAATGGAAATGAAAAATGGATTGTTTTAACCCAGCGGTTGAGTTAAATGTTTGCTTAAAACAACCCAGTTGCTGGGTGTGTCCATTTTCGACCCAACTTGGGTTATTTTTAACCCAGCATGTTTTTAGAGTGTAGCGCAGGTATGATGTAATTGACAGGCAACGTAATGACACGTCGCCTGTCAATTACATAATGACACACTGCAGCAATGCGGCGTGGCATGGAGTCGATTAGTCTGTGGCACTGCTCAGGTGTTATGAGAGCCCAGGTTGCTCTGATAGTGGCCTTCAGCTCTTCTGCATTGTTGGGTCTGGCATATCGCATCTTCCTCTTCACAATAGCCCATAGATTTTCTATGGGCTTAAGGTCATGGTCCTTAAACCAGGTACTGGTTGCTTTTGTACTGTGTGCAGGTGCCAAGTCCTGTTGGAAAATGAAATCTGCATCTCCATAAAGTTGGTCAGCAGCAGGAAGCATGAAGTGCTCTAAAACTTCCTGGTATATGGCTGCGTTGACCTTGGACCTCAGAAAACACAGTGGACCAACACCAGCAGATGACATGGCACCCCAAACCATCACTGACTGTGGAAACTTTACACTGGACCTCAAGCAACGTGGATTGTGTGCCTCTCCTCTCTTCCTCCAGACTCTGGGACCCTGATTTCCAAAGGAAATGCAAAATTGACTTTCATCAGAGAACATAACTTTGGACCACTCAGCAACAGTCCAGTCCTTTTTGTCTTTAGCCCAGGCGAGATGACACTGACGCTGTCTGTTGTTCAAGAGTGGCTTGACACAATGAATGCGACAGCTGAAACCCATGTCTTGATGTCTTGCACACGTCTGTGCGTAGTGGTTCTTGAAGCACTGACTCCAGCTGCAGTCCACTCTTTGTGAATCTCCACCACATTTTTGAATGGGTTTTGTTTCACAATCCTCTCCAGGGTGCGGTTATCCCTATTGCTTGTACACTTCTTTCTACCACCTCTTTTCCTTCCCTTCGCCTCTCTATTAATGTGCTTGGACACAGAGCTCTGTGAACAGCCAGCCTCTTTTGCAATGACCTTTTGTGTCTTGCCCTCCTTGTGCAAGGTGTCAATGGTCGTCTTTTGGACAACGGTCAGGTCAGCAGTCTTCCCCATGATTGTGTAGCCTACAGAACTAGACTGAGAGCCCATTTAAAGGCCTTTGCAGGTGTTTTGAGTTCATCAGCTGATTAGAGTGTGGCACCAGGTGTCTTCAGTATTCAACCTTTACACAATATTGTCATTTCTGAGATACTGAATTTGGGATTTTCCTTAGTTGTCAGTTATAATCATCAAAATTAAAAGAAATAAACATTTGAAATATATCAGTCTGTGTGTAATGAATGAATATAATAGACAAGCTTCACTTTTTGAATGGAATTAGTGAAATAAATCAACTTTTGATGATATTCTAATTATATGACCAGCATATAATTATATATATATATATATATATATATATATATATATATATATATATATATATATATATATATATATATATATATATATATATATATATATATATATATATATATAAATAAATAAATATAAATAGTTTTATTCATATTTATTTATTGGTTATTAACCACAACATGACAATAATTAAATTAATTTGATTTATTTAGACCAAATTGTATAAAATTAAAAATATGAATCATATTACCATTTTAATATTGGTGCATCCCTAGGTTTTCTTTACAGTTTTTGCTGAGTTCAGCTTTCTAAAAAAAAAAGGCTCTGCACCGAAGATGTGCTCTCTGCTGCAGTGTCACGCTGTAGATTCTGTAACCTGTTTATATGGACACCAAAATAAATATGCGCCGCTTATGCATGCAGTGTGAAATGGACATTGGGGCCAAAGAATCTTCAGCCAACCATTTAGGCTTAAAAAATTGCTGAACATGAAGTGTTCTTTCTTCTGCTTCCAATCCTGATAGTCCTACCTGTCCTCTCCGAGAAGTGTAGGGCCGCTGTATTCTCTCTCTCTCATGCCCGGTGGAGGAAGCAGAGATGAAGCCACAAGCAAGAGAATAAATAAATGGGTTTTCCATTGCTCCCTCGGTGAGGAGGGCAGCTTGCTGCTGCATGGCAGTGACACGCCGCTGTGCACAAAGTGCTCTGCAGCCGTGAGTTCTGTCCTTTTCCTTGAGCGTGCTGCGAGCGGGCCATCGTACAGTACCAGTGAGGAAGACTGGCAGAGTTTCAGGGCTTCAGAGAAGACAGATGAGCTAACGTTGCGGTCCATATACGCCTCAAGGGTTCTTAATATTTCTGCAAGAACATGAAAGATTTGGTTCTCCTTATGGGATCATTTCTCTTTTTTTGAAGTTGATTGTAGTTTGGTGTTTTGGGGATTTTGGCTCCGTTCCACTTTAGCCTAATTATATGATTTTTAGAACCTGAATTCCGGGTTAATGTGTTTTTAAATTGCACACAACAATATGTGGTAAACGCAATTAAGAAATGTAAGTGAATTGCTTTAACTGACCAAGTAGAAATCCAATCAGTCTAAATTGCTTGTGTCATTCATTGCTTCCTGTATAGAGCATATGGTGTTTACTGATGGGAGCAGGGACGCTGAGTGCCGCCTGGAAGGATTTTAAATGTTGTTTTATAGCGTCATCTGCTGGTCGGTGCTGGTAAATACACCTGGTGGTCTGCAGGTTAGTTTTAAGAAAACATAAGAATATTAGTCTTTTGCATAAGAAAATAATACAATTAGAATGAAATTAATGAAAATGTATACTAATGTATACTTTAAATGTACAAAATGTGTGAATAAATTAATGTTATTAATCTAATGTAATATTAATATGATATTAAGTTCAGTGTTGGGGAAAGTTACCTTTAAAAGTAATGCATTACAATATTGTTTTACTCCCTGAAAAGTAACTAATTATGTTACTTAGTTACTTTTAACTGTATTTCATTAGTTACATTTTAATCAAATGCATTTGGAAAGTATTTTAGATTAACAAAGTGATTACTTTAATGTTTAAATGAAATAAATGACATTAAAATTCAATGTAAATTAATAGATAGACTCTGACAGTCTACAAAAGCATCCTAAAGAAACGTTTGTGCTCATACGTGTCATACCCTTGCAGAATATGCCATTAATAATTTTAACAAAATAAGAGGATAAAAATTGCATGTTACTTTTATTTAGCACTGTCCCGAATAAGAATTTTCACATAATAGATGTTTACATCTCCAAAAGACAAAATGACTGAATTTATACAAATTGCCACGTTCAAAAATGCACATACCCTTGAGTCTGAACTGTCTGTTGTTACCTGATGATCCAACACTGTTTTCATGTTGCATATTAAGTCATTTAGGTAATTGCGACTTTTTATCTCACAATTCTGACTTCTTTTCTGAGAATTGTGATATAAACTCACAATTGAGAATTATAATGTCTAATTAGATTCTAGTCCTAATTGTGGGACTAGAAGGCGGTTTCGGTCGCTTGATCTTAAGCTTCTGGAAGGGGTATAGGGATGCGGCAGTTCTGACAAGTAGACAGGAACTAGGTTATGCAGACATTTATATACAAATAAAAGAATCTTAAAATCAGTTCTATGCTGAATAGGTAGCCAGTGAAGATCACGTGGTTATGTAAATGCGTTAATCCGTTTTTCTTTATCAGAGTTAAGTCATAAACAGCTTAAGCATAAACTGATCTTCACAGCTAGATTTTTGTCCCTTTTTGCCCAGCATATAAATACATTAATCTGCTTTATGTCAGATTATTAAAGTGCACATGTGTGATATGTGACAGAAGCACGTCCTCACTGTAGATTTAAGCGCACCCAGACAGAACAAGCGTTTTGCAGTAAGAGAGGAGGAAATATATCGCAAACTCAGTATTTCTTGACCCAAACATTATAAAATTGCTCTCATCTCGTGCAGTATAGAATTCAAAATGCTGCATCTGAGAGGATAATATATGAGCCGTAAGTTTCTCCACTGACATGTTGCAATACACTTCTTCGGTTTTTAATGCTTTATTTAACATCACAACTGACATAAATGAAATAGTCAGGAGTCAGATATGTAAATTAAGTTTTGATGTGTCTACCGGGAAATAACCTGATTTATTAATAAAGTCTTGTAAACGCGGTTTACTTGCGTCGTCTGGTTATTGGTTTGCATGTAAACCCGGACAACAGGTTATTTCCATTAGCTGATTTTTGTGAGTTATCAGCAAACTGGTGTGCATATAAACATGCCTAGTAAATTATTACAGGAGAGAGATGGGAAATGTTGCCACCCCCAGAGCACCACAACTGATCTTCTATTTGTGTTTTTTCTGATTTCAAAGACTTTTCTGAGCTCCAGAATCATGAATCAAGTGGTGTTGAACAACAAAGATTCACTAAAATGTCCCGACTTGATTGCTGACAACATATATAATACTTACTGTATGCTGTATACACACGATAACACGTTATAGATAGGCCTATAAATAACATCAATTACTAACTACAATGGCATGCTTGAGTTTATTTGTCAGGGAACTGCCCTAGGAGAAAAGCACATATTCTTGAGTCGTCTCTTGAGAGTGTTGGCCCACTCATATTTGGCACAGAGCGGTCCAATCCATTATGTCACATCGGCCTGTGTATTGAGAAAGCACAACATGCTAGCCAATATTTTAGCTATTAGCATAGATATAGCCTTCAGGGACACGACCAGATCAGATACTGTGTTGCAATTTATTTGAAGCGAATAAAACGCCGCTCCTGGAGTCTGGCTGAGATTGAGCTGAGAAAGAATGACTACATTTAAGCAGCAGCGCACAGTTATGTCTCTATACACAAAATGACCTTTACAGAATAGGACTAGTATATGTCTCGTAAAATATCACTTAGATAAAATCCACTTTATTCTCTCTCCGTCTTATTCAGGGACATTTTCAATTTGCACTTTGTGATCAAGAGTTATATGATGGCATAAATCACAGTCACTTACAGATCTGTTGTCCTGAATTCACATTGAACTTGCATTCTTTGTTCTGCTGGACCCATTCAAGGCTACAGAGTCAAGGCTACAGCTTTACAATGATTAGCTTACTAATTTAACAACATCTGGAGTGGCACGTAGTTTCTAGTAATGCACCCATCAGTGTTAGAGAGAAACAATGGGGATGAAAATAACTGCGACTAGTAAAAATGCTTCTATTTAGCTTTTCCCCTAATTTGAGATGTTTTTCTCATTACAAATTATATAAGTGAAAAGTTTGCTTGAAAAAATTCATAGTATTTGGTTTGTCTTCACTCGTTAAAGGTGCACTCTAATACTAATACAATTATTATTAATAGCAATGAACAATTGCTTTAAATATTATATAATAAATAAATGTAAATCAATATCTTTATAATCATTATTATTATTATTAACACCACCACCACAGATCTTTAACCATAAGCTAGAGTAAAATGCTTCATTTACACAAAACGTAAAAAGAAGAACTGTCACATAAACACCCCCAAGAGCTTCTTTGTCAATGTTTATGACGGCATTTCTAAATGATTTTTGAAGTTAGAATTATATGAGTCACACTTATTGTAATAGTAAGCAGCGACTTCACAAACCCTGATCTGTTTTGAGTCCCACTTAAACCTGAGGGAGCAAAGCCGCTTAGCAAGCCAAAAATGTATACACAATAATATGCACTGAATAACTTGAATGGGTTTAAGAAGGTAAAGCCAAGACACCGATATTATATTAAAATGTGTCTTGAAGCATTTCAAATGCTTTAGCACGCTGAATTTATTGCAGGCATGCTCTCCATAATGGATTTTCTCTCGGCGCAAGGGTGGAATAAATATGGAGCATGCATCTGAAAAACAAAATAACTTTCTATGATTAATTCCATCTCATGACATCACTCATTAGTGACGTCCTTACAAGTTCTCGTCATGTAAGAGCAATAAGCGTCAAGGGGAAAAAAGAGCTGTGTCATTCAGAAAACTTTTCTTGCTAGAATGCTAGCATGTGTAATGATATTGGTAATACTTTTAAATGTTTTTAATTGTTCACTGTCTGCTACACCCCCAGTTGTTTCCAGTGGTCGGTTATAAAGATAGCCCCGCCCCCAAACTCACGCCATTGGCTGAGCCAATGTTGCTGTTGTCAGGGCTGTTCAGGGACTTCTAATAGTGCCACAGAGACAAAGTTTTTACACATTTGAGAGGATATAGCATACAAAATCACAAATAGCTTACTTATAGTTTATATAGTACATATTAAACAGTGAAAGTATTTAAACATTAAAAATGGCCAAAACCTGAAAAATATCTCTATTAAAAGGATAGTTCACACCAAAATGTAAATTGTCATCATTTTACTCACCCTAAAGTCATTCCAAGCCCATCTGTGTAACACAAAAGAAGATATTTTGAAAGATGACAGGAATTTTGGGTGGATTATCACCTTTAAGGCCTTGTATTACAGCAAATCCTAACAGTCCCAGTAAGTTTTACTAGTATCAGTCTTCTCGTTTTAAACCTTTGACCTTTTGTGCAGCCAAACTAAACAGCAATGCCTCATTAGCATCATCTTTCCCAACCCGAGCAGAAATGAAACCTCTACAACTACGATCCCAGAGCCCTCGGCTTCTCGGAGGTCATCTGTATTTGGACAATGTTGTGTTTAAACTTCTGGTTGATTTCTAGAAAAGTGTCACTGCAAATTAAATAAAATTCATGGAGCTTTTGCAAATGCGCTTTTGTATCTAAGCAACGGCATTTGTATGCGCTGTTTAGTGAAGGTTGAATGTAAGGTTAATGGTGCAGTATAGACTTTCCCTGTGTGTCTGCTGTTATCAGCCTTTTGTGCTAAAAGTCAACCGGAACTTGGAGATTTAATGGGAATTCTTGCTCTTCTTCCTTCCCTTAATGACACATGCATCATTCTGTCACAGGATCAATGCAAATATGTATATGCCCTTTAGAGGTGAGATAGAAAGCCAGATAGAGAGAGGAGGACAAATTAGGAAGTGTGGGTTTTGGGTCTTGTGAAGGAATTGATTTGGTGTGATGCTGAATGTTGAGGTGTGATAGGAAATGTCACTATTGGTAAGATCCAAGTAAATGAAGATATATATATATATATATATATATATATATATATATATATATATATATATATATATATATATATATATATATTATTATTATTTTTTTTTTTTTTTTATTTTTTTATTTTTTATGTAGAATGAAACAGGACGTTTCTGATTGGTTAGTTGATAAATTTATGTAGCTGATGTGTAGTTAACTATATCTTCAAGTCATTGATTAGCATATTCTGTCATAATAATCTATAAATCGCTCGTGTGGGAACTGTTTTAAGATGAGCCAGAGCCAGAGAATATATGAAGATAGAACAGGTATAAATTTTAATTACGGTTATAACTTATGTTGTCATCTTGCTTTTATGACATGCTATTGCATTTGTGTTTGTACTGTATTGCAATAAATATGAAAAGACGGCTTGAGCGACTCCCAAATGTGCTCGACTACAACAACTGTTCATCTTCTCAACATGGCCTTTGTTGCATGTTCCCAGGGGCTGGGTTTTTGTACATTTTAAAGTTAGTGATGTCACTAACCCATGAATACGCTCATTGTAGTCCCTACCAGCTGTTTGTTGTTGTCCTTAAACAGCGATTTCTTTAAAAGAAAATATCTCCCTTTGCTTTGAATCATAATCAACCACCCCTTTAAAGCAGTGTCACAGTAAAAGCAAAAGGTGCTGTAGTTTAGTGCCCCTATTGTTGTGTACAGTAGTTTCTCTCTGGGGGATAAGTTGTTTGTTGTCAGGATTGTCATCTATGTGTAAGCAATAAGGTACGAGAGGCTGTGCTTTATTGTGAATAAGATAATTGAACAATACAAATATTAAAGCCAAAAAGTTTGCATCAATGCAACTTTCATGAAGTAAAATCACTAAAAGCCCCTGAATAGTCCCTGACAGCAACAGCAACAGCAGTTATATTATTACACTCTTAGATGGCGGCAAATGCTGTGTTTATGAGCGAGTCAGTCAGTAGCAAAGACTTTTATATTGAAAGGACTGAAACTTGCTGTGAACATGGGAACAAGACGCAACTGACAAATGCTTTGACTAGCGCTGTCGGTGTGAGGACACGCCACAGTGAAGCCCATTAACTGTTAAAAGGACAAGATATCATAGCGGACATTCAATGGATTTTTTTATTATGAACATAGGACAGACCTGAAAGAAAATGCTGTATCTAAATGCAGGTAATACACTCACTCGTTCTCTCTCTCACAATACTCTTCTACATAATACAGTAAGCTTAAATGAACAATATCAATTGAGAACAAACATATGTGACCCGTGCTGGCAAAATGAGTCAGAATGCGCACAGGATAATTTCAGGCTATAAGGCAAGACAAGTGGAAAAAATTTAGGTTTTCGCAAAAATTAGTTCATTAAGCCCTCGTCTAGTGATCCCAATGCTCCAAATAGCCATTAAACAGCTAAAAGTATCTTTATTTGTAGTTTTTCTGAGAGGAGTACCTTTCCTTTGTCCGTGAGAAATCTCTGCTTGCTTCACGACGACTGCCACTTCTGCTCAGCACAGGTTTGGTATCGTTGTAAAGCGCAGTATTCCAACTTTGTGAATATTCAAAGCAAATTCTCAATGGCATGAGTCTGAACTAATTAAATTAAATTAAAACCCATGATGATGTAAAGAAAACGATCTTACTCGTGCTGACTGACAGATCCGAAGCGTGCGCACAATCCCGATATACACATACACAGAATTACAGTATTTCAAAATATCTGTCTTGGCGAGTATTCACGCAAACATTATCTGTTGTGTCTTAAATGAATGTTTGGTTAACTGTTGGGGAAAAACATCTGATGTGTAGCATTATATTAGATCTGTGCGGTACAGTAGGTCTGAATATATAGACTGTCGGTCTCAATGTTAATCAAACAATTGTGGTATCATGGAAGAAAGTTTAATATATATTTTTCCTATAGATATTTGGTTTTGACTTGGTGTGTGTTAAATTTGCTGTTATTACCAGGGATTTTAAGGAATGGTTGCTGGTGATTTTTGTTTTGGAACCAGAAAACTTGAGCTACTCTATCGACTTCAAACAGGTGTAGCTCAGTCATTTTTGTCTGTTTCAACCAAATCATACATCATTTTGAAGGTTTTTTTAATAGAGAATGAAAATAATACTCGTACTCAAACTAATTTTTGAAAATTTGCTAAAAATAGGTTTTCATGCTTGAATATTCAAAAACATTTTTCACATATTTGACACTGTTGCAGCACCTCTCTTCCTAGTCTGTCAGTAATGCTCTGTTTAGTTTCTGTCTCTTTGAAGTCCCTCCTTCTGAAAAGCACAGTGTGCTCTGATTGGTCTGTTGGTCAACCGCTTCAAGCATGTTTTTTTCGGAAATGTCACACCCCATACCATAACTGTGAGTTTCAACACACTACTACTAACGCAACTCAACTAGGCCTTGCCCCTTTTTTTTTCTTTTTTTTTTTTTTTTTTTTGCATATGCCTTGGGCGGGAATTGTTTAAATAAGGAATATTGTGATGTGACCAGTATGGAAGATGGGTTATTTGTAATTGATTGGTTATTGAAAAACACATGATGGATGATAAGTTAAGAAAGCTAGTGATGGCAGCATCTGACAAAACCCACAGAGAGGAAACAAAGCCGAGACATGAGCAGAGAACACAGGAAACTAATGATGACCATTGATCACCAGCCAGTAACATCAGCTCTGACACCTGCCATGTGCATGAGGCACAGGATAGATAGACCACTGAGGAAAAGCGATGATAAGAAAAAAACAAGTGTGTTGTAAGTGACTGAACAAGCACTCTATGGTGGATTGCATTAATCTCTTCATGCAAAACTAACACAGTTGGATTTCAAAGTGATAATAAAAAGGGTAATTATCCACACACTGATGTTATAGCCCCACATTTGTTCAGCAAATACCTCTCAGGTCTCTACCGAGGTGGAAATGCCACACTTGTTGAATAAAATTTGGAACAATAATATCAGTCTGTAGATATTTAATTCTGAGACCGGGGATATGCATTTTAGCAGCACAGTTCGTTGCATGTGTACACTTTTTTCTATAATTTTTCCATGATAATAATAGTGGTGTCTATGATGCTGGTTATTTCAACCTTATCCATTCAAAGATGAAGGCCACAACTTTTACAGCAATTACTGCAGCAATTTCCCCAAAATGTCCTGTATAAATGATGGCACAGTAGAGTGAGTAGACAGCAAGAGAGACATACAGAAAGTCAGAGCGACAGACCGAATGTATTCTCAGTATTTGTCTGTATGAACAGGCAGAATACATGACACTTTGTGGTGTTTTATTGGATTGAAACTGAGCATTTATCAGCACTAGTTGACAGATATGCCTGGTGTCAAAACATTGTTTTCGTTCATTGCTTCATGAAACGTGATGTCTATTCAACTAGCAATTTATTATTGTAAGGTTCCATGTCATAGTTGGGCAGGACAAGTTGTCAGATTTTAAGAAGCAGAAATTCATTCTGTGGCTGATTTCCTTTAGTGTGCTCATTTTTATATGAAGGGGACACCAGGGCTAAAGGCCCCGTTAAGTAAAGTGTGTGTGTATATATATATATATATATATATATATATATATATATATATATATATATATATATATATATATATATATATATATATATATATATATATATATATATATATATATATATATAAGAATAAAAAACAGAATAAAAAATGTGATGGTGATTTTTTTTTTTATTTTCAGTGAATACTGTATATGCATTTTGTAAAACCATAATTAGAATTTATTTTAAATAAAATCACATTTTTCCCAGTCATAATATTTTTATTTCTCCATTAAAAAGATTTTGAAGATTTAAAAACTTGACAAATTGTACTTTTCTGAAAAATTCTTACCTACCAACCCTAGTAGTGTATACAGATTTTTATTATATTTTTGATAGAAGTCTCTCAAATGTACCAAGGCTGCATTTATTTGATAAAATAAAGAATAGCAATACTGTGAAATATTATTACAATTTTTAAAAAATCTATTTTCCTATACTGTTAAAAATCTATTTACTCTTGTGATGGCAAATCTAAATTTACTCCAGGCTTCAGTGTCACATGATCCTTCAGAAATTATTCTAATATGTCGATTTGGTGCTCATGAAACATTTATATTCTTATATAAAAAATTACAGTTGTGCCGCTTAATAATTTTGTTGAAACCATGATGCATTTTTAGTTGAAAATGTTATAATATTATTGAATAAATTACTTTTTGTTATTTCTATTAAGTGTATAAATATGAAAAGTTTTATATTCTTTGTATTTTTTGTAATTTAATTGTATGTAATACACAAACGTTTTACATGCACGTGTACAACAATCATATGTGTATATATTAATAAATTATTTATATTAATAAATACATTTTATTTATATATAATTTTATATACACATGGAATAAATTTTTCCAGTTTAACGTGTTAAAAATGTTTAAATTAATGCAGCATCTGTTTTTCTGTCATTCTTTGGCTAGTGTTACATTGTATGATCACACTCTTATGCATGCAAATGCTTGACAGAAGACAGAAGAGAACACACTGACTGTGAATGTCCTGACTATGACACACACACACACACACACACACACAACACTCAGAAAGACAGAAGAGAATGCGCTGACTGTGAATGTCCTGACTATGACACACACACACAACGCTCAGAAAGACAGAAGAGAACGCGCTGACTGTGAATGTCCTGACTATGACACACACACGACGCTCAGAAAGACAGAAGAGAACGCGCTGACTGTGAATGTCCTGACTATGACACGCACACACGACGCTCAGAAAGACAGAAGAGAACGCGCTGACTGTGAATGTCCTGACTATGACACGCACACACAACGCTCAGAAAGACAGAAGAGAACGCACTGACTGTGAATGTCCTGACTATGACACACACACGACGCTCAGAAAGACAGAAGAGAACGCACTGACTGTGAATGTCCTGACTATGACACACACACACACAACGCTCAGAAAGACAGAAGAGAACGCGCTGACTGTGAATGTCCTGACTATGACACACACACACACAACGCTCAGAAAGACAGAAGAGAACGCACTGACTGTGAATGTCCTGACTATGACACACACACGCGCTCAGAAAGACAGAAGAGAACGCACTGACTGTGAATGTCCTGACTATGACACACACACACACAACGCTCAGAAAGACAGAAGAGAACGCGCTGACTGTGAATGTCCTGACTATGACACACACACACACAACGCTCAGAAAGACAGAAGAGAACGCACTGACTGTGAATGTCCTGACTATGACACACACACGCTCAGAAAGACATGTGCCAGTATCAAGTTCTCTTTCGCTCTTGAATGAACAATAACTCAAACAATTAAGCCAAAACATCAGTTTTGTGGAGTATTCTCAAAAGAGTAGTCTTAAATAATTTAAATAATGTCTTAAATGAACTTAGAGTTGTGAGAAAATGAGACGTGTGAGATCTGCGTCATGTGCAGCAGCCACAGATCTTAAAGTGACAGCAGCCACTAATGAAGTCTGTCATTAATGTTAATCAAAGAACAAAGGGAACAGAGAAAATTACTCACTGCTGTGAAATCATTTTCATAGAGACATCAGTAGCTGTATTATTATCAGTGATACTGGCCTGCTAACATAAAAAGATGCCATTAAACAAATATTTAAAATATACTGTCTGTATGTTGTTTCTACATTCATTTATTTTTTACTGTGATTAATCACAGAAAATAATTTGTCTAAAGCCCTATTCGTACGGTAATTGTTTCTCATGGGGTCATAAGGTATTTTTATCTTTGACGGGCTAGTCCGAATGCACGAGTTTATTACTGAGGTGGCATGCACATTAATTTTTACGGACTTCCATGTAAGAAACAATCACTGTCCAAATAGGGCTTATGTAATGTAATCTAGTTTTTTACATGTGTATATATACACACATGTAAATTTGTCTGCACTTTTATTAAAAAACTTAGAGCTATTGTTTTTTTTTTACATTGTGATAATAGTGTGCACCCAGCTTCCTCATCCTTTGCAGAAAATCCATTTCGCCTCACTTATAGACACCAATTTTTTGCAGCACAGGCATTTTGTTTCTTCCTCTGCTAAACTACAATTTATTTTGGTGGCATTTTTGTTAGCAAACAGTCCAGTATAACGATAATAATTGGCTTTTGCCCTTGTGTCTTCCTGCCCTGGATCTCACAGAATCACCTGTGAAAAAATTCTGTCTGGTTCTATTTGAAGACGCTTGGCTTTTGGATTTAAAAGTAATTGAATAAGTTAATAGAATGTACACCGTACAACCAATAGAACACTTTTGCTATTAATTGAGCCATACTACGTTTTGTGCTTTGGGCGCCGACGAACACGTCGGGCTGTTGGAGGGTTCACTGAAGGACTGGCAGATTGAATACGTGCGAGTCAATGTAATCAGTAGGAGCTCATAGGTGAGTGTGTATGATTCTTCAGCGAGTAGCTTAATAAGAGCTCGTTATCGTCTCACCGCAGGACCGATAACGGGTCCACAGGGACATGCTAATTAAAAGTGAGGTTTTCAGGGGATGAATTGGACCATGGCTGAACTATCACCAAAGTTCAGCCTGGAAACAATGCATTGGGAACTCTCATTATACTCTCTTTGTCCTGTCCCTACGTTCATTCGGAACTTTTATGCCTCACCAATTTGCTGCTAAAAAACGTGAATGCGTAGTAAAGGACGTTGTTGGAAATACCTCTATATTGCCTTTGGAAACCAGTCAAATTTAATTTTCAATGACCCCTACTGTTTCCTCAATATCAGTGTTCTGTGTGTCTTCATGCACTTGGTGGCAGTAGAGACTCACAACAGGAAAAGTGACTTACCCCTCAACCCGTTTACATTTTATTTCCCAGCATCATCCAGGGATTACGCTCAAATGGTGTTTTTTATGATGGATTAGCACCAGAAAAGGTGTTGCCGAGCTTCATAGCAGTTCGTTTGTGGTTAATCAGCACTGACGATGTTGTTGATGTTGTCCCTTACCCCAAAAACCATCCTCAAACATAACCAGTGGTCACAAACAATAGTTTATTGATCAGAAAAATTAGAATAACTCCCCCCTCAGATGAGAAGGGCTTAAAAAGCAATTAATGTCAAGAGAGCTTGAGTTAGGCAGGATCTGAACAAGCAGAAAGCATGTGTGCTGTGGCAGAATTCATGAAAGATGTTCCGCATGGCCTCTGTGTGGAGTATTTGATCAGCGTGCCATATCCACGGTGCAAAGGGAGGGATACAGCAGGGAATGTACCATGCTGTCAGTCATTAAAGCCCCCAAACCTATTGTCAAGCAGAAATCAAAGCCCCCCGGCTTCATATTCATCTTAATACGGGTGCTTTTAAAAAGATTTAGAGAACCAGATCAGCCCGTAAAGTCAACTGGCTGAAGTGACATGTAGCATATTAGCTGAATGTGCCGCAGTAGGTGTCAGATATGCAAAGTTTCCTCCCACGCGGTACAGTAACATGCACGAGCGACACTGCATGTTTATTTCACTGTCAGTGCACCATCAATGGCTTGGGCAAGGGCTATTCATACACAAACCATTTCTCTTCTCGCTAAAATTGATTTAATGACAACATCTGCTGGCCACAATCGATGGCGCAGAAAGCAGCGTGCATTATGAAGAAGAGAGAACAGATAATAGAGGATCACTATGTCATTTCCATCCCACTGACAACATCCTTGAAATTAAATCCATTCTAATAGAGCAGGAGGGGGGATCTGGGAGATGCGTTCTGCCGAAAGTTCCATAATGAAACTCATCATTACAATCTGAATGGATGTTTTATTATTGCGGCGCTCCAGCGCGACTGTGTAAGAGCAGTTGTAAATTACAGGCATAATTTCATTTTGTGATTTGTATGCAGATTCTGTTTATTTCCTGTACTGGTGTTTGTGGGTAACCTGCTAACTTGGGTTAGTGTTAATGGTGAATGGAGCTCTCTGAATGCACATTCACTCTCGTTTTTCAGCAAAACAATTATTTCTGACAACATAAAATGACAGTATTGAGCAAGCTACTCAAACATGTTGCCAGCTAAATTATCAATTACTCTGAAAGTAAGCTAAGCTGAAGGCTATCAGAGAAAGCCAGTTATGCTGCATAGCTCAATGGTAAAAGTAGTAGTTAATAAACGTTATATATAAGAAGTATACTTAAAGTATACTGTTTCATGCATTCTGACTTATTTACACTGTTAAAGAGTTGATTCTCATGCTAAACATGGCCATTTTAAAATATGAGTTGCACATATGATGGAGTATTTCTGTGCCGAATACACTCCTTCTGGATTCAAACAAGTTTCGGAAAGTTATCCAGGGAGTGTGTATGCCGCCACGAGCTCGGCTATTTCCGGAAAGAATCGGTACAGCATATCTGTTTTTTCTAAATATGATAAAACTAAAGACATAATGTAACATAATAAACTATACAGTATAGTTACACAATACAAAAGTCTTTTTAATAATATTATTCTTTTTTTTTTTGTTGTTGTTGAATGAAGTGAAAACAATTGCTATGCTAATCATAGTATTGAAACTTTTTTAAAGCATCACAGGGTGAAAATAATGGGGATGGTAAAGTCAGTTTTGCTTTCGCGATACAAATACAAACCCATTGGCAAAATCAGACTCGAGCTCTCTTTAATACAGAATGAGCCTCAGTGTTTCGGAGCCTGCAGTCGAGTGTGTTTCTCATGTCATTTATCAGGCCTTCTGCGCTGGCTGCAACAGCTGGCTAATGTTTAATTAAACGTCTTGGTGGAATATAACACGGAATACTCTGCACTCTGTCAGCACTCAGCTCTCCGGCTTTCGCACATTGGCTCCTGTTGTCTGCCGTGCCTCAGTATGGGATAATGCGATCTTGCAGGATGCAGCAGCGAGGGTTCATTAGGGCCACGGCAGAGCACAGGTGCTGCGCCGGAGAACGCTGGAAGATGACTGTGATGCCGAGATATAAGCTGACACCGGAGTCCTTTTGGATGCGGGCGTGTGCATGTGAGTGAGTGTGTGTTGATCTGGTCAGATTTTATTTTGTGGACATGGCCAGATCCTCTGGTTCTCACAGCTAGAGATGGCAGTTTCTCCCCTGCACAGATGTTTGAGCTCTATATGGTCATCTTGTACCCCTTTCTTTGCCATACAGAATATTCTAGTTCCATGTGGATAAGGTGATGTGACTGATCTACGGGGTGATTGTTTGGGAAGGGTGGACAAGTCTTGAATATTGAGGTGAAATGGCAGTGGAAATGGCAGCTGGAATGAGGTAAACAAGAATTCCCCACCAACGCAGCTGGACATGGGAGTAAATCATGTAAAGCCTCAGATTTATGAGAACTCAGCCTGAGTTGAATGAAGTTCTTGTTTGTTAAATAACTTTTTTTGTTGATGTGTTGACACATTTCCCTTTCCCAGGACCTCAGCAAATGTACTTAATTTAAAATAAACAAGCTTTAAAATTAGCTAAAGTCCTAAAAATATTTGATCTGGTAGAAATTGCTTTTTGTGGGTAAACAATAATAATAATAAAAAACCTTATCATAAACAATTAACAGAAACAAACATCTATGGAATCATGGAATGTAAAAAAGTTTCAAAACTAGCAGATTTGTCATTTACATCAGAAGTACAAGAAATATCTTGGGGTCCTTTAAATATAATCTTGGAAAATGTATTTGACTGTATTAGAGGAGGAACATTCTTTATTCAAGAGATTGGACAACAGATTGGACACGCCATGAGTACAAGATGAGCAGTGTTGGGAAGGTTACTTTGGAAATGTACTATGTTACAGATTAAGTTAAATTACCTATTTGAAACGTAATAAGTACTGTAACTATTTCAATTACTTTATCAAAGTAATGTAACTGATTATATTTGAATACTTTTTGATTACTTTTCTAAATATCTAACAAATGTTTTCAAATGTTAATCATTTTCATGCAAATTCAAAAAACAAGCAAAAAAAAAGAAAACGATTCAAACAAGAGAACCAATCAAAAGCATGAGAGTAGCATCGCTTTACTAAATGGCAGGAAGCATCATGCACATCAAAAACAGGCAAAGCAACAAATTAATATTATTCAGCGTATCCTAGCTTTTTTACAGAAAATATTCATATGTAACCCCCTTTGTAACGTTAACATTTTCATAGTAGCTGTAATTGAATTACACATTTTTTCTCCGTAACTGGAACGGATTATAGTTACATTTATTTTATAATTAAATTACGTAACGCCATTACATGTAACTAGTTACTCCCGACACTGAAGAGGAGTTAACATTTTAGCTCTGTTTTCCTGAGCTAAAAATTAAATTTGTCCACTTTCTCTGTAATAGACATGGACAAAATGCAACAAAACCAATGTTATGAGAACATTAAGCACAATTTATTGACTTCCTCCTGCTAAGATGTTTCTTTGTTTCCTCAACAGTTATTATCTGTAATATCATTATTTTTTGATCATTCTTCATGCGTTTCTTATTTATTTTGACTTGTCATCTGATATATTTGTCATTATTTATCTCAAATGTAGTGAAATTGAGATACAAGTGAAACCAGGTGCATGCTGTTTCCTTTGCATACTAAAAAACAAAACAAATGCTTTTTCCTAGTTCTATCCCCTAACCCTACCCCTAAAACTTTTTACATTTTCAAAAAAAAAAAAAACATCATTCTGCATGATTTATATGTACATTTCCTTATGGGGACCAACATTTTTATCCCCACAAGGAACAGTAGGGTTTACCAGAACCACACACACACACATACACGCACACACACTGAGAAATCTTCTCTAGCTCGCTTCTTCATCTGTCTTAAACACCTGGAATTGCCCTACTGACACTAACCCAGTGTACTTGGAATCCTGGACATGGAATTCATGCTGTTTTATGCTGGATTTTTCAGAAGGGTGTTTATTGCGTATATTGTTGGCTGTGTGACTAATTGTTTTTGTTCCTGTAAGTCGCTTTGTATAAAAGCATCTGCTAATTGCATAACTGTAAATGTAAATGACTACAAAAGAAAGTCTTCTCCGGCTAGATTTGGCTTCTTATGCTGCATAAAAATAACCATGTCTGAGCATTCATATATGTGACCTTTATCCAACTCTTGCAGTCGGGTTTGGTTGACACGCGGCCTACTCCTCAGCCATCATACCACAGTAATTAGTGTAATAGAGTCATAGTTTCTTCTCAGAGCTGTGACAGTGTAAAAGGCGTCTGCGTGCAGACTGTGAGGAACCTATAAAAGATGAGCTCTTAATGGTCTCGGGCTAGCTGTAATCCAGCAAAGCTGTGAAAAAACCCCCATGAGAGTGCGGAATTAGTCTCTCAGTGGTTTCAGCGAAATTCGTGAATTATTTGTGAAAGTTTGACGAGCCGTGAGACGGCTAAGTTGCTTTTGGTCTCACCGTTGATGGTTTGGGCCTGGTGTACTGTCAGCATGTGACACATGCAAAAGAGTTTCAGCCTATTGCATCATGTTGTTAGGACATGCTGTTTTGATATGACACAAATGGACATCTTAAAGTTTCTTTTCTTTGTTCATGTGTGGATTTGTTAGATTTTTCATGCACTTCACCAGTGAACTTGTGTATGTTTGCACTGGCTTCAACATTTTTGTGTCAAAGTTGAAGAAAGTGTGTCAGTGTCTCTTCTATGCTGTTGATTCTGGTGGGATTAAAAGCCGAAATGTGTAATGTGTATTTTTTTTAAACACATTTTTTTTTTTTTTAACAAAAGTGACAGGGTTGTGCGTCGATTAGGGTGGTGATCAATAATTTTGATCCAATAATTTAATAAAAAACTACAAGTGATGAGTGTTTTTCATTTCCGTATTGAAATTCAGCATGATTGCAAGTGCAATCAAAACCAAAAGTGGTTTATACAACCGTTCAATAAACAATAAGTTAATTTTGAGTAACTTACTTTATATGCGTAATATAGCCAGTTAGGGGCCATTCACACAGAAAGTAAGGTCTAGAGATGCAGGTTTGAAAAGTTGAGCGTGGTCAAAGACATTAATCTAGTGCGTTTACAAAAAGCAGCGCAGTTGAATTCAAAAAGGCTTTGTCTATTTGTCCATTGCGCTCCTCCAAAGAGTGCAGGATTGCTCACTTCTTTCATTCCTGTATGAATAGCGAGCCATTTAAACAGAACACATTTTTGCATCGAAAAATGCAAGCAAGCAGTTGAATGAAAAAAAAAAAAAAAAAAAAAATGCATGGTGTTTTTAGAACGCCATGTCATGCCCGAGACTCTGCAAAAGACATGAGATGTGACTGCAACAACAAAAACAAGTCAAATTTACTTCATTTTTCTTTTGCACGCATTTTTTTTAAAGTAAATTTCACATATCAAATTAAGTCAACTCTACTTAACTAAGTTAAGTCAAATTAAAGAAAAGAAGTAATTTTAACATGGCCAGTAAAAGGTTGAGTAATTTCTACTTAGTTGAAGTTTCATTCGCAATACTTTTTACTCAAATAAGTAAATAACTCGATAGATATTGTGTAGACAGCATAACTACATAATAAAAGTAATGTGCCATCTGAACACAGAGACCTCAATACTTGGTACACAATGCACAGTGACTTGTTTGAGTTTGAATGTGTCATTTTAAGTAGAAAATTAACTCCAAATAGGGTGATCAGACATCACGTTTTTTCCCAGGGTAGTCCCGTATTTCAGCTCTATTTTTAGTGTCCCGACTTATGTAAAAAAAACAAAACATGTTTTGTCCCATATTTCATCTGTATAGAGCGAGTAGTAGTCTTCTGTCACGCGAGAATATACTATCAAAAGTAGCCAAGCTCATCAACAAAATGACTATCCAATCACAATTCGTTATTGATTAACTTGCAGTTGGAGAAGGTGGGATATCAGAGAGCGTGGAGGAGATTAACTCGCGAAGATGTCAAAGAAACGCGTGTGTACACTTAGCAAGGATCTTCAAAAAGAGCTCATCAAGTTATTATGTGCAGTAAGTTGAATGACATAGACCAGAAGCACTCTCTGGAAATTCAGTTCTTTTTGCGCCTGAATGATGATCAAACACACACATTTATCAAAATGACCATCTTGTGGAGTATCTGTTGTAAATACAGACGGTATGGCTTAAGAGAACGTAAACAGCTCATGAAAACTGCGGATATGTGTCAGTGTGTTAATATGCTGCCTTTAATATGTATTAATATTAATATGCTGCCCACATGCTATCGGAATTATTGTAAATACTAGTTTCTTAGTTAGATAATTGGACATGAACACCCTCTCAAGTGAAAATTTGAATGCAATGTGTGTAAGACCAATGTGTTTTTTTTTGGTGTAAAATCATTTATTCTCAATCAATGTTCCCATCAGTGTTCTATCAGCTATGGCATATTTAAATCTAGCATATTTTGTGTGTGAGCCCATACAGTAGCCTAATGAAATACATTTGACAGTTTATTTGATTAAATATCAAAAATCTAAAAGGCTGACACCAAGATGAACACTTTACGTTGGTTTTATGACTGTAGGTCATTCTCTTCAAGTGCTATTGCAGTAAGAAACGTTTTAACATGTCGAACGTAACTTTAGAGGTCCATGAATTTGCGAATACCGAACGTCCAACGTCAAGCCAACTTCATGCCAGTCCCATCAGATGCGCTGTGGTTCTGCTGGGATCTTTGTTTGAAACAATTTTCACTGCTGAAACAGAACAAAAATAGTCAATCCCTGTATGATGAGTGAATCATCGCACGTACATCTGCTTTGTTGTTTATGATGAGAGTGCAGATTTCAGTGAGAGCGCTCTGAACAAAACTCCGGCTAATCTGAACACCTCTGATTATTAGACATTGCATTCATAAGCTCAACACAATCAAGTGTGTGATTGGTTATAATGCACAGCGTGATTATAGCATATGCCTTTTGAGAAGACTACAATAAAATTCAACCCGCCAGAGTGGTTAGTGGGAGTGACTGTGTTACACGCCACAGCTGAAATCCACCCTCAAACGGCGGTTTGGTGGGTGTTAATGTCAAGCCACTACAAGTGATTCATTGACTGTCACTTGTCGCCACCTACTGCCATAACGATATAACAACTGGTAATTCCCTTCACTGTACACACATTTTTGCTCATTTTACCAAACCAAGAAATGAGTTCAGAGAGACATTATTTTCGGTAATCTACAAAATCTTCAAAATACACAAGAAAAGTGCTGCCTTCTTGCATTGCTCAACTGAGAGACCCATGCAAATATTTACTAGTAGCATAATGGCCAGAATCACTGAAAAGAAATCTCTATAATGCTCCCAGTACGCAGGGGTCTATATTTACACTGTAGCATAACCTCTCTTGCGTTAATGGGAATGAAAAGCCCTCTATGAAATGTAAATACGGGATGTCATTATGAGGATAGAGTTTGTTGTTTTCTCCTACTTTGCATTCTGTTGAAGTGCCACTTTACCAGGGTCCCATTGAGAGCAGTGACAGAGGAGGTTCGGCTCGTCTTCTTTTGCTTCCCTCTCTGTTTCTTTCTTTCTCTCTTTTCCTCTCTTTCTCCCTCTCTTTCTTCATGAATATCTCACATTAGAGCGATTGTGTGTGACAGATTATGCATCATGGGTTTTAATTGATCCCTCTGGGGTGGCTTCAGACTGTTTTGGGGATTTAAGAACAGCAAAGTTTGAACTCAACACTGTGATTCTCAGAGCCCTCGAACACAGTGTGCCTAACTCACAATGCATTACGTATTTACATCTCTGTGTTCTGACAAAACAGTTAGATAATTCAGATGAAAAAAATGGCCATTTGCACCTGAACTTTGTGTAAAGTGGGTGTGTATATGTGTCGTTACTCCCCTTCGTTGACCTTTGTTCTTTTGATATTTTTATCAAGCTATCACTTTTCTTTACCTTGAGATCTAGCCAGTAATGCAACCGAGAACAATAATGTTAGTTTCATAATAGCGTCAATAATGTCTGTCTGTCTAACACATTTGTTATTTCAATTAGGATTGAAGCTGTAGCAGAATCAGTGCTATTGTTGTTATCATAATTATTCGTATTTACAAATGAAATATACGGTTTTATATGTTTATTTAGTCTTAAGTCTTTACAGGTCATATTTATTCATTGAAAAAGCTAAAAATGGACTATAGCGAAGCAAGTCTGATTATTTTTAGATGCATTTATAAAGCAATTTGGTGCAAATGTGACACTCAACTATCCCTATATAGAAAAGGAGACTTATTATTTTGTATAAAACCTTCTTGATTCTTCCAAATTGTGAAATAGATGAAGGGAAAAAGGTCCTAATATGGGGACTGATAAATTGCTAGGCATGTTTGTCTTGTGAAATTATTTAGTTGATTATATAATCAAGGCCCTTTCCCAGGCTTCCGAGGCCTCTCACAGCTTTGGATCACAAAAACATGCATAAATAAATAACATCATAATAAATGAATACATAAAATCATCTGTCGGAATCCGTTCCATGGTGAAAGATGTTATTATAATGTCTTAAAAGTCATTGATTCGATTAATTTTGCACTCCTGACAGAGTGTGTTCACACTTTCAATTAAAACGAACTCTGGTGCGATTGCATTGTTAGTGCGGTTCATTTGAATAAGTGTGAACGTACTGTAGGTGCACCAGATTTCAACAGAACACTGGAACATACGGTTCTATAAACTATACAATCTATAAATCTTATACATCACTGACCCAATTGCGCAATGCACACAAATAGACCAGAATTGCTTTCCGATTTGTTTCTCAGTTGGTGTGTTACCGTTGTTCTACAGTGTACACATATTCTCACTTCTCTTCGTGATTTCTGGCTGAGAGATCACTTTGTGTTAAAGCCAATTTCAGGTTTGTTATGCGTGAGATGAGAACGTGTCAGCTGGTGATTGGCAACATGCAGCTCTGAAAGACACTTGATGAGTGAGGTGTGTATGAAAGGAAGTGATCTGAACCTAATCAGCTGTCATGAACATGAGCCCGTTCAAGGGCAAACACTCTGCGTGTGAGTTTTACAGCTGTTCATCATGTTGTCTGTCTGTGACCCTCAGAGAGAATCTGTGTGAATTTGATGAGTAAAACTTTTCAAACGCTGATATTTTCTGTTACAGCAATGTCAAGTCATTTCTAATTAGTGTGACATGCATAATATAATTTAAACAAATGAGTGTTTTGGAAACTATTTGATTTTATTTCTAAGATTTTAAATGCTCTATTAGGCAAATAGGTGCTAATATATTCACTACTGTTCAAAAAATACTTTTTGATACTTTTATTTTAGCAAGAATGCACTAAATTGCTCAAAAAGTAACTAGTAAAGATATTTCCGTTTCAAATAAATGCGGTTCTTTTGAACTTTCTATTCATCAAAGAATTCTGAAAAAAATGCATCATGGTTTCAACAAAATTATTAAGCGGCACAACTGTAATTTTTATATAAGAATATAAATGTTTCATGAATATTAGAATAATTTCTGAAGGATCATGTGACACTGAAGCCTGGAGTAAATTTAGATTTGCCATCACAAGAGTAAATAGATTTTTAACAGTATAGGAAAATAGATTTTTTAAAAATTGTAATAATATTTCACAGTATTGCTATTCTTTATTTTATCAAATAAATGCAGCCTTGGTACATTTGAGAGACTTCTATCAAAAATATAATAAAAATCTGTATACACTACTAGGGTTGGTAGGTAAGAATTTTTCAGAAAAAGTACAATTTGTCAAGTTTTTAAATCTTCAAAATCTTTTTTAATGGAGAAATAAAAATATTATGACTGGGAAAAATATTGTGATTTTATTTAAAATAAATTCTAATTATGGTTTTACAAAATGCATATACAGTATTCACTGCGAAATATAAAAAAAAAAATCACCATCACATTTTTTTAATCATAAGTTTATGAGTCTATATTCTGTTTTTTTATTCTTTATACACACACACACACACACACACACACACACACACACACACACACACACACACACACACACACACACACACACAGTACTGTGCGAAAGTCTAAAACAATGTTTTTAAGCCAGTTATTTATATCTTTTACTGTAGTGTGTCGGCAGGAAATATCAGTTTACATTTCCAAACATTCATTTTGCAATTAATTTTAATAATCCAGTGAGATTTTTTTGTTTAATGCACAAGAAGTCTGCCAGCAGCCGGTATGATCTGATCTCTCCATCATCGAGTCTGTCTGTGATCACATGAGGAAACAGAACAAACTGAGACGGACTAAATCCAGAAGAACTGAGGCAACGTCTCCCAGACACTTGAGGAAACCTTCCTGCAGAACTACAGGACTGAGAAAAGATTAGACACTCGTCAGAATGCTTTAAAGTGAGAATGCAGTCAAAAATAATAACATAAATAGCTTTTATTTATGAATGAACTTCTATGAACTGACGGATAAATGGATATTTGGGGTGAGCTCCTTTGCGTTTAAAAACGGCTTTAGTCACCTCATCTATTCCTACAGCTATTCATGTAGTTCTGCAGGAAGGCTTTGGAGACTCTGAGTTCTTCTGGATTTAGTCCATCTCAGTTTTTTTCTGTTTCTTCATGTAATCACAGACAGACTCGATGAAGATGAGATCAGATCTCCATGTGGAGCATAGAGACTATTGTCAGACTCTTTATGCATACAAAAATCTCACTGGATTATTAAAATTAATGGCAATTCATTTATAAATGTAAACTGATATTTCCTACTTTCCCACTATAGCAAAAGATATAAATAACCCCACTTTTTGTGTGTAAAAATACTGGCGAGCCTTAGACTTTTGCACAGTATTGTGTGTCTATATATGTGTGTGTGCGTGACATGTCATGGAATGACTTATGAAAATACTACAATGTTAACAAAAAAATTGATCATGCCTATATATTGCCTTTAGGAAAGTAATAGGGTGGTATTCCTTGAAATGGTCTTTGAGAAATATGTAATTAAGGCTGAGACCAGCCATGATCCAAGCCATCCTTGCCATACAAAATGTACACCAAGCTGACTAGACTCACCTCAGTTGACATTCAAGATTTCAAAGCCTATGCATATGTGCATATGTGTCTATGGATATATCAAAATATGTGTATTTGCGGTGTCTGCAACAGTAAATCCAGTTAAAAGAGGCAAAAACATCCCATATTCTAGCCAGGCTTGGAAAAACATCCCAGTGTGTTCACTCACATCCTTAGCCACCAGTGTCGGTAAATGTGATATGAAGTTTTCTCATGCTGTATTCACCGGAGAGAGCACATATACTGATGTATTTCACGCTGAACAGCTATCGTAAATAACACTCTCTACCATAACTGACTGCATTTCTCTGGCAAATATTACAGCTTAGCTTCATGTCATGCTAGTCTAGACATGCCAGATGCTACCTGCCAAGTTAAAACGAGTACAAAAAAGATTTATTTTCACTTGTTTTGACGTTACTTAATCCGTCAGGATAATTTTGTTAGCATTTATTGTCCCTCATTTATCATTATGAATTGAATAGTTAGCTTAAAAAATGAAAATGATCGCTTTACTTTTGAAGTGGTTTCCTTCTTAGCATCTTAAGTAGCATCTAAGTAGGGGTTCTGAGAGGTTTTTCCCCTCTACTTTCTCTACTAGTTTTTCCTTCTTCAGATTGGGTTATATCATAAGCCTGGTTATCAGGCTAAATTCCTCAGAGAGAGCGAGAGAGAAAGCTGTATATTGTGGCAGTAATTCCACATTATATGATCCACAGGCATAGCTACAGTGACACTGCTCTCCTGGTATTTTCTTTAATCCTCCCTCCTTCCATCCTTCCTTCTCTTTGAAAACTACAACAGAAAGAGAGAGAGAGAAAGAGAGCAACAGGATGAAACACTCTCTGCCATCTGCTTCCAAAGGCTAATAAAAGCAACATCGTCACACTGTTAAATTATGCCTTTTAATGATTGTGAATGTGCACTGATACTGGTGGATTCTCCTCAGGAACCCGATGAACGACTTATGACCGACCGCGAAAATAGCAGTAACTCTATTTCATATGTATTATTCACCTATAAAAAGCATAGGTCTTGAATTCAGAAAATGTTTATGTATATTTAAGGAGTAACTGACATGGAAATCAATACTCGAGGTGGTGATGCAGTCATGGTTCTGCTTATTCCACAGTTATTCTACTAACCATATCTCAATTTTTTCCAGGTATTCTTCTGTAAAATACTTCTATACTCCTAAAACTACAACATAGCTTATGTAGCTCTAATTGTTTTAGCTAATTACTTAAAGGGGTCATATGACGGTTCTAAAAAGAACATTATTTTGTGTATTTGGTTTAATGCAACATGTTTACTTGGTTTTAGGTTCAAAAAAGTCATTATTTTACACATACCGTACATGATTGTTGCTCCTCTATGCGTTTACATTTACACATTTGGCAGACGCTTTTATCCAAAGCAACTTACATTGCATTCAAGGTACACATTTTTACATTTTGTCAGTTCTTGCTTTCCCTGGGAATTGAACCCATGACCTTGGCGTTGCTAGCTCGACACTCTTATTGTTTGAGCTACAGGAAAGCTCAGCCTTTCTGAAACGCATTGATTTTTACAAAGCTCATTGCTTTGGAAAAGCGTGGTGTGCTCTGATTGGCCAGCGATCCAGTGCATTGTGATTGGCCCAAATATCTTAAGCGTGTGAAGGAAATGTCACGCCCCTTACCATATTTGGAACATCAGCTCCCAAAGCAATATTGACAGTGACGGTGTGTCGCAGAGAGATGAGACAAAGACAATATAACCCATTATAAACAAAGCATTTGTTGCATCCATTGGGGACATAATTATTGATTTATAATGACTTATACTGTCTTTTTATGCATCATGCTGCGCTACGGGGGAGAACACTATGTAAACATAAAACCATGTCTGTATTTGTGATCATAGAAACGACAAGCAAGCGCTACTCTATACTTCTCAAAACTCGTGTTTGAATGGTCAGTAGCAAATTCTTAAATGAAAACATACTTACAGGCTGTGTCTGTGAGTCAGAATCACCAGACTGATTAACCACTTTTCTAATTGTGTCCTCTTTTGGTTGGCCAAACAAAGTAGTTTATCTTCCGCAATGAAAAACACAGCGTCTTCATGACACGGCAGTGTCGGCGGCAGCAATACTACAGCGAAAATAAAAGTTGTCTTCTTTTAAAAATTACTTAATTGAAAGTTTTTTTTCCTGTGAAAAAAAATCTTAATGTCTTAGAATTGCTTGAATGTAACTCTACACCCTTGCTTCATTTAGTATGCAGAACCATGAATATGTAAATGAGCCCCGCCTCCACTCACACAAGCTCAGTTACTATAGTAACGCTGCACAATGGCATCACTCTTTACAATGTCTGACACAACCTTTTGCTTATCAAACAGCTAATAATGTGTTGCTAATGTTACACAAACCATGTTTCTGTTCGCCATCTCAGTCTTAAAACACTTTAAACATCTTAGAATGTCAATGGAGAAAGGCATATAGTTCATCATAACATCGTAATATACATCATATACATATATTTTTTCAAATCAACAGGAAAACATACCAAGATAACCTGCTTCTCTTGAGACTCCCCTCCTTCAGAGTTAATGATATGCTAAAGCCCCACCCACACGCTGACGTGATTGGTTACAAGGTAGTTTGTGACGTGTCACCAATGATTTCAAACCATGTTGTTGAGACTGTCTTTGGTTCACTGCCATTTTAAGGAGAAAATACTCCTTAAAATACTCAACTTTATGAATTTGCACATGGTTTGTCTGAAAGCATATTAAAACCCCATAGACACACAATCAACATTAAAAACTTGTACAATACACAAAATTTAAAAAAAAAAAAAAAAAACACATTTTCATCACATTTAAACCTCTAGGTCGTTTGCTAAAAATATGAAATCAAGCAGAAAAAGAACTACAGGTGCATGCCTGAAATAATGTTAAGCAGGTTTGAAAAATAGCCTCTTTTTGTCTGTTAACCGAGCTTTTAGTGTTGAATCTTGAGTTGCACCCATGTGGCCCATGGGGCATCAGCACCGCATTTCAAACAGTTAAAAGACTTGTCAGTCAAGACAAGCGCATTTTTCTTTCATTTTAGCACTTCATCTGGAAATTTGCCATTTCCCACCCTGCCGTGCTGTAGCAGACCGAGCTATGTAGGAAATCTCACCCCATAAATGCCATTTCATACCACTGCAGTCACTGAAGATGGATGGATGGACCCGTGGAGCAGCATAACCCATGCAGGAGTGCGGAGGGCGGCCGACCGAGGGCCGCCAGTGGCGGCGTGCAGCTTTTGTGTATCTGTCTCATTTTACAATACATCAGCAGTGCACGGCGTGTCATGGGGCCGTCGGCGCCACCCATCCATCATGCCCCGCCACAAAACCATCAAACCTCAGGGATCAGGCCTCATCACAGGAGCCACATTAATCCCCAGCAGCCTGCTAACACCTAATGTAGGCCTAAGAGTGATAATAAAATCATAACAGTATATCAGAGGAGCCTCCTCCGCCCCAGGGACCCACTGTGGGATTACAGATGTACCGACTGACATTATTTTCCCTCCCAGCCCTTTGGGATTCACTCGTGAATTAAATATTTGCACGTTTCACCCTCTTTTTTTGGTCTTCGCTTCACACTTCTCCCTCATGCATGCATGAATAGTTTAGGGTCTGTGAAGGCTGGCTCTGGGTTTGGAGTGGATGTGTTAAAATGTCCTTGAAAATGTCAAGTTAAGAGACTCTGGAGGGTTGTGGGGAGGTTGAAGGCCAGACTCGAACCTGAGCCACCCATGTCTGCACCATACTGCAAGATTTTTAGCATGCGTAGCATACTAATGACCTTTATGTTGATTCCTGTAGTGGAATTTCATGTTGTTGTTTTTTTTCATTATTTATTGAATTAATTAACTTAATTGATAAAAATAAGGTCTCATTTGTTAACATTAGTTGATGTGTTAACTAACATGCACCAGCCATGAGCAATACATCTGTTACTGTGTTTGTTAATCTCTGTTAACGTTAGTTAGTTAATTAAAATACAGCTGTTCATTGTTTGTTTATGTTACTTCACAGTGCATTAACTAATGTTAACAAATACAACTTTTGATTTTAAGAATGTATTAGAAAATATTGAAATTAACATTAACAAAGGTTAATAAATGCTGTAGAAGTACAGTGCATTATTACATCATGGTAACTAATGCAACCATTTAATAAATTATTGAAAACAATTAAGATTTTTTTCATTTGTTATATTATTAGCAACCATTTAAGAGCAAATCTGAATTGACATATATTCCAGACTATCTTTTTGTATGTCCACCATTTGCTTTCAAGAGATATTTCAACCAAAAATGAAAATTGTCATCTAACATTTATTCTAAACCTGTATGACTTATTTTCTTCTGTGGAACATAAAAGAAGACATTTTGAATGCCTTGAATTAGTTTTTGTTGTTCTTCATGTGATGGGGTCCAATGTTTTTTTTTTTTTTTTTTTTTTTTTGACCCCATTCACTTTCATTGTACGGTCCCAAAAAAAAAAAAAAAAAAAAAAAAAGTATTTTCTTCTTTTGTTTTCTGCAGAAGAAATAGTAATGCATGTTAGTAAATGATGGCAGAATTTTAATTTTGGCCGTACATGAACTCCACAACATTGTTCAAAACTTGATGATCCATGGACAGAGGTATTGTTCCATATAGTATTCTGTTGTGTAACCCGTTTCCGTCTTATTGTCAAAATATTGTCTTGAACAGGGAAAGATAAAAAAATCCCCAAGAAGGACAGATAAATAATGAACATGGTGGATCTTTGAGAGTGAATGATCACAGGAGCAGCACTGAGCCAAAGCAGCCCCCGAGGGCAAACATTATATTATTATCCTGAGTCACCGAGGATCATGGGTATCACTCGCATAATCTTCACGAGTATCTCTCTTCTCTGTGGCCGCATGCAGAAAAAGATTATTTTTAGGGGATGCTGATCCAAATGAATATCCCTCGCCTGCAGCGCTCCATCGCTGCCCCTGGCGACAGGATTATGGGCTGTCACCTACGGAGAGAGAGCGCGCGAACGTGGCCCCATTCAGCATTCGCCGTTCACATGTGCTGTTTTAGCACAGAGAAAAGATGAGCTGTGCAGTCTCGTCTTCCAAAATGGCATTACCCCCTCTCTTTAATCCCTCAAATGGACCTGCGGGCAGTCGATTTGCAGCCACCCGGCTGTGAAGAGAAGTAATGATGGCTTATTGACCTGTTTGCTATTTGAGCAACAAGGCCAGCAGCAAACTCAAGACTTCCTATTTCTCACGTGTCACGCCATCTACGGCGGCCCCCAGAGCCCGTTAAAGACTCACATAAATTTCAATAAAAGTTGATTCTTTTTTAGACCTGTGTGTCTAAGGTGGTCATTACATTAGGAGCGATTACCGGCCATTTTCTCAACATCTCTCAGCCTTTAGCAGCCTGTAATTAAATGGCACCTAGATGGTTTCATTCTTCATGGTTACGGAGTATTGACTTTGAGGGTAGTGATGTGTAATTTAGGGCTAGAGTGTTAAAGTTACGGACAGTGATTGAGAAGGTTTTCAAAGAGGTGAAGAAAAAGTTTCACATGATTACGTAAAACACCAGATGTAAATCATATAGCAGTATTATGTAGAGTTCACTGAACTTTATTTATTCTTGTATTTAGATGAAACTATAATGTGATAAAAACACTTTATTTTACAGTGTCCTTGTTATGTATGTTACATGTACTTACCATAGAAATAACAATAAATTATGCATAATTACATGCAACTAACCCCCAACCAAAGCCTAATCCTACCCTAACCCTATAGTAAGTACATGTAGTTATTACTCAGTGACACCTGTGTAATAAATAAGTGTAACCATTTATTTTAAGGTGTATTTGTTACACTGTAATTATACATTGAAGTACTGAGTAATATAACTACACACTAAAATATTATTTTCATGATTTGTTATCACAACATTTTTTTCTTTTGTCGAATCAACTTAGATCATTTATGTAGTTCAGATAACATAATATGTTGAGTTTCTGTTGATTAAACCAACCTCCTTCATTGTATTAACTAAAATGTTAAGGCAACCAGGTTACTTACCTTTTTAAGTTTAACCAACAATATGTACTTACTATAGGGATTAGCGTTAGGTCTGGTTTAGGGTTTGGGTGTGTTTACATGATAACAGTGTACTAAAAACAGATGACAACATTGTCAAAACGATCCCCGAATCTGCGAAAATGACTAAAAGGCTGTAATGTGCATGCCAGGCCAGTAGTCGGCGATGTCGCTTTGTCAAGAAACACCCCTCAAGCACATAATACGCATGTGTGAACATGTAGCACGCATGAGCATGATGTCACCGTTTTCACAGATTCACGTTTTCGTTGTTTACATGGAAACATTAAAGGCAGCGTTTTCAAAACCTTGCACTTAGAAACCTGTTTTCAAAAGCTTGGGTTTGCATACCCCAAAATGCTGCTGTCATTTAAATGAAAGGCCAAAACGCATAAAAAGTTTTCCATTTTCAGTTGAAAAAATGTGTTGTGTAAACATACCCTTGGTTGCATGTAAATATGCATAATTTACAGTTGTTACTATAGTAACTACATGTAACAACAATGACACTGTAAAATAAAGTGTTACAAAACATTCTCACAAGGAAACATCACTCAGGTTTTGGCATATCTTCAGTTGAAGTTGTTTATTATCCGTCCGTCCGTCCATCTGTCCGTCCATAAATCCATCCATCCATCCTTATTGAAAATCAAAAAAAATTTTCACTGTATAGCAATATTATATCAGCTACTTGTCACCTTGCTTTTGAAAAACACAGTATGCAAAACGATATGTTGGTACATATTGGTGGTGCATGGGTAAGCCCGTGTGGATATGAAGTGAAGATGTCTCAGAAATTCTACAGAAAGTCATTGAAATGTATTTACGTCAATTACATTAAGTCTCTTAATGCCGGCAAGCCATTTCGAGTAACTTGAGTGGGAGCAGAAGACGTGCAGTTAGAATGGCTGAGAAAGAGAGAGAGAGCGAGTTTCTGATATTAATATGTCATCCAGAGCAACCGTAGTATCTCTTTCTTTCCCTGTCTGTTTCAGCTTCTCTTCTTCTAATGCTGTTTATCTATCATGGGTGCCCTGGGGAGGGCAAAGGGGGTCAGAAAACTCTGTGTTACTTCCTCCTGACCATCATTTCTGCTTATGGGGCTGTCACAGTCGAACATATCCCCCACCGTCATACTGCTGTCAGCTGTCTTGGGTGCGGGGGGTATGCGGGCACAGGCTGAGAGATCCATATCCATCTGCACCGCAATGTATGAATGTCCCCCTTTGGGATTAATGATGGCATTTACCTTCATTTTGACTGCTCAGTGCAGTCCCTATAGTTTTCCTTAGGATGCTTCTTCCCCGTCAGCCCTTTAGAGACTGGAATTTCATCCTCATAGCTCATAAAAGAAATGGCTTATATATACTGCCCATCACCGTTGTTCGTCCTGAGTGCCGGTGAAGTGGATTGCATGGGCGGATATTGCCTCGCCCCGATTTGCTTTATTTAAGACAGCCAACGAAGGTCAGAGACAGTCCAATAAGCTGTGTGTCTCTCACCCATTTCACATCTGGTTGTGATAGGGAAGTTTAGGTGTATTTGCTGGCAGTAAGAGGTGTTTGAAACTGAAGAGGGAGCAGCAGCAAATTGGCCAATTTGTAATGAGCGAGAAAGCCCTGGGCTAGAATAAATCAGGAGGTGAGCCGTCCCACACATGACTCAGACTGCAGAGAGACACATAATGCAAACCTTGTCATAGACTGAATGCAAGACTGTACTTGTGCTTAAGGGTGTTTAATGTGCATTTAAGAGAAGGATCTGTAGGAGGATAAAAGTACATTGTGTTAATGTACGTTATTGTACTTACTGCAGACAATTACTTGGTTTTGCCGATTCCTCTTTGAGAACATCACATACCTTACCGACTGACAACGTGTAAAAGGGCTTTAACAAATTACTTAGAAACTAGATTCATACATTTTCTGAAGAAAATGTGAGTTCTTGAAAATCTTGCCACCTGATGCTTGTGTGGGAGTTGTTAGGTCAGTTCTAAGGTAGGTGTTTTCAGTGTTTTACTATGCGGTTGTTGGGGTGTTCTGAATGATTAGAGGATGTTGTGTGATTTTAGTGCAGTGCTATACAGTTGCTTCAACAAATGGTCTATGCAGTTGCTAGTAGTGTTGTAGTTAAGACCATCTAATCCGAGACCAAGACCAAGACTTTGAAGGGTTGAGACCGAGTCAAGACCAAGACCAGACCAGCACTCCTTAAATGTATAAAGATCCACATTACTGCATGAGAAATTACTTATTTTAATCAATAAATATAATTAGAATAAGACACTATATAGAGCTGTTACCAATCAAATAAAATCATTAACAACAAAATTTCATCTTTGCACTGCACTGTCATCTTTGCACTGTAAATTACAAATGCATAAATAATGTTTTTTTAATTTTTTTTTATTGAACGTCTGTATGAAAGCAATATCATGTTTGCAGTCATGCTCAAATTTGTAAAAAAGAAAAAAAAACCAACTCTCTTGCACTTGTGATATTGCTTAATTATATCATGTTATAATATAAAAATCCAGATACATACAAGTACTTTTTTTGCAACAATATCTTGAATTTTGTGAGCATTTGTATTAATTTTGGTGAATTTTTTGATGCAGTCCCTCATTAATTTCTGAACCGGCACAGTAAATAAGTCAAAATAGAAATAAGTTTATCTGAAGCAGTAAGTTTTACATCCAATCATATTAATGATGGTAATAAATAAATCAGACAATGCACCGGCAATTTAGTAATATCCCAGCAGTTGTGTTCTTGACCAATCTTGAAACAAGAGTCCTCTAAGTCTGAGACAGAGACAAGACCGAGTACAAGTGTGGCCAAGACCTTCAACTTAAGACCGGTCTCGAGTGCTACAACACTAGTTGCCAATGTGCTCTGAGATGATATTAGCATGTTGTCACAGTGTTTTTTACTAATATCACCTCTGCACAATCTGAAGTGTCAATGGTGCGGAGTGAGTTACATAACTACTTAACTCTTTTACCACCAGTGTTTTTTAAAAACAATTGCCAACCACCGCCAGCGTTTTTGGACATTTTCACAAAAATGTCATGGCCCCTAAAAATATTTTATTGTATGAATATCTGAACATGCAATATATCAAAAGAATGAACTGAGCCTCTGCTTTTAAACAAAAAACCTGTTTTATTCTAGCTTCATGCATTCTTTCTTTATCAATGCTTGAATGTGGGTACGTTTCATAAAAAGTACAATGAGAACACCGATGGAGTAGATAGGGTCCATCAACACCCCAAAGCTTCACAGTCCTAGAGCTCGTCCTGGGTCCACATTTCACACAGTAACATTAGGCAGTTTTGATTGATATGCTGTTTATTGTTGATGATCGCTGTAGAGAATTAGCTCAGAGGGGAAATATGAATAATTATTCATAACTCATTATGATTATTCATTATGATTGATTATGAATATTTGAATCAGTTAAATAGATTAACTTGATGTAGCTACATTAACATTACAATCAATCAATCAATCAGTTCATTTTTTGTGAACGTTCAGTATTGATTATTAATTAATTCTAAGAAGAGGATATTTTTCATAGCTACAGAAAAATAGTTCTTCCTTTGTATTTACATAAGCGCTTAAAGCACATAACAAGATCGATCATTTAAGGGACCATTTGTTTGCAGGCAGGGAGTCAGAACCAAACATATATTGTGCACAAATATTAATAACTAGATCAAACAGACATGAAACATACATACATACACAAAACATACATAACAAGAGGCGAAGTGAAAGTGGTTAGAAGAACAGAGTCAGTACAGATGGATGAAGTTATGCACAGAGTCTAAAACCTGGAGAGAAACCATCGTTTACTACAAGCACCTTTGTCTGAACAAAGGGTTTTACAGTTTTACTCACTGCACAGTCATTTGTTTTTCGTACGATACTTGCATATGGCTTGAGCCGTAGAAGACCGTCCGGGCGGAAATCGCAGGGGAAAGTTCGATGGTTTGGTCCGATGGTTTTACAACGCACGATTCCTTTCGTGTTGAGTGAAGGAACGACGGTGAACTTGCAGAGACTGCAGAGATGGTCAAAGAAGGTCCACATGAAGTGTTGGGGCCTGCTGGCACCCTCCTGGCTGTGTGGTGGCATCCTTGCTGTGTGTGTAGGCCTTAAGGAGTTTGGGCCTTCTGGCCCATGGCCTTGTGAGGCCATCAGGTTTCCTGTTCCACACACACATTTGTCTCTGTGTGTATGGAGGCACACCATGTCTGGTGGCCTGCTGGGCTGAAGCCCACAGGCACAGCGTGTCGTGTCCAAGAGGAAGAAGAAGAAGAGAAGTGAGGCTCTGGGCATCTCTTTTAAGAGTCTTAGAGAAATCCCACCCTCGATGGTTGAGTTGACCAATGGGATTGTTGGGCTTTGCCAGCGGGAATTTCCTCAGTGGGAGATTTATGGCTGTTTCGAGCAAGATTCAAAGGGACTGTGCCCATATATACTCAAATTAATGCAACAAACACATTGCCTCCGACGAAGAAGTGACATACATGAAAGTGTAAGTCGTGAAGCGAGCATTAATATGAGGTAACATGAACTAGTAAGTTGTTCATAAGACATGCATAGTTGAAATAACATATAAGGGACACTTTACAAGACAGTTATATGCGTACATACAATGTCCTGGGGTGCATGTTCATTTATAGACGTATGTCTATAACTTGAGGCAAAAGCGTGTGTTTTACAGGCTTTGTGTCTTAACTATGGCCTTTTCCATGTGGCCACATTTTTTAGGGCCATAAAACGTCTTATCAGTTGGTATCCAGGGTAACGGAGGGCCTTTTTCTGTTGTGTTGGGGGAAGGTCTGATACTAAGCACAAAGCATTTAAAACATGTTTGGTAAATGTAGCAGGTGATTATGTGTCTGATTTGCCTCAGTTGCTACATCGCATTATTTTTCATATGCATCTGCTAACTATATGAGATTGCTAGTTTCTGCTTATTTTTTCCTGTTTTGATCTGGAGATACTGTACTTGTTCTGGAGATGCGTAATAGCGCCCCCTAGCATATTACAGTGAAAACAAAGAAAGTCATAAAAACTCTCAATGGCAGGGAAGCGTTTTCTCATGAATGACGAGTCAACTTGTCAATGGCAGGGAAAGAGTTAATACTTAGGGTCAGGAATTCGAGTAAACCCCTAACCTTATGTAGTGATGCTAGTGTACAGTGAAAACAATTTCATACTTGCACTATTTCGTGATGCATTCATCAATTTTTTCCCCTCAGGATCAAAGGCTGCACTGATGCCGTGTATTTCTGCTAACGCTAGATGATGTTATCAAGCTATTTAGGACTGTTTACAGGAACACTCCAGTTTAAATCCATGCCCTAGTTTGGAGTACTATGTGTATAATTGGGTTCCTCGCATGAATAAGATAACTGACAAGTATGTTAATTGCCACCTCTCCTCCCTAAGGCAGGCAGTTATTGAGGCCTCAGTCCCAGCGGACTGCCATAAGAACCTGGCCGATATGTTCTTCACCTTCTCACAAGGTGACTTGCCCTCAATGTCACAGCCGGTGAGAGGAAATCTGAAATCACCTTGACTGCTTGCCATTTTGTGTGACAGTTTCATCACACCGCAAGTTAATTCTAGGGTTTTTTTCTGGCTATGGAGGATGTGGTCAAGTGCCGTGGCCGCTTAAGACAATCCGAGTCCTTGAATCCTCACAGTGCACTTGACTCGTGTGTCTCCTGCTTTGTAAGTGATGAGGTGGCAGCAGTTTAAAAGGCATTGATTAAACAGCTTGTCACTGAATGGCCTAGCTATCACTCACCACATGTCTGAGAGTGCACATGGACTCACTCTACACATCTCTTTTTGATTTGAGATGAGGTCAAAATGTGTTTCTGTCCTTGCCTGACTTTCTTCCCCCATTCGATTTCCTTAAAAGCACAGATGAAACACATACACGGATGTGTCATCATCTTGGCAATGTTCTCTGTTAGTAGTGCTGGGTAGTTATAAGGTAATCCATTTCATTACTTATTTAAGGTAATATAATCTGACTACTTTTTGATTACTTTTAGATTACTTTTAACCTAACTCGTTTATCACATTGATTTGAATAGGATAATGTTGTACCATATTGATATAAAATATAAAGAGAAAGAAAATATATTCAGACTCATTGCTCACGCTGGTTGCCAGATTGAGGACACGCAACAGGAATGAGCGTTACACTGTAAATTGATGAGTTGATTTTATCCGTGTTTTAATTTGCCTCTGGACATTAAGGCACTTTTTAGATGGATGCCAAGGCTTTTCAGGTCAGGTAGAATCTGCGATCTCTGACCCAGTTTGTTTGCTGGCTTCCAATACGCTCTGTTTTCAGCAACACGGGGTGTCAAAATACTATTTGGTAAATTAGCAATGGTCGGATCACAGGCAAAAATAAAAACAGACAGCTATATAGCATTGTTTTTCTGAGAAACAAGTATATGATCTAGGTATGTTTCCTAAATCTCTACAAACATACTATGGTATTTTTGTGCTTCAGTACAGTCAAAAAAGTTACATGCAGCACCTTTAGGTAATTAAATCATTAGATTTAAGATAAAACTTTTAGATAAAACTTACTGAAAAAAAAGTGTGTTTACCTGCATGTCATGCAACCAACTATTATTGGCTTAGTTTTATTATTGACCTAACTTATTAACTTAGTACTTCAAGTAAATATATTTGGTCAAAGAAGTTCAGCTGACAAAAAAGTTGGGGAAAATATAATATTGAATGGAATTATGTGAATTTTTACATGATTTAATTATGAATCAATGATTACATGTAATCATGTATCAATAAAAAAGTAACTGTGGACCCTGTTTTAAAGGTGCAGTGTCTCCCTCACTAGTGCCACCTAGTGGAGTTAAACAGTTGGTAGGTGGACCTGGTCTAAACTAACACCAGTGATTGGCAAATTTAATTGTTTACACTTTTAGTTAATAAAATAATCTTTCAAGGAGTTAACTGCATATTAAACTGTGCTTTTAACAGGAAAAAAAACAAAGGCTACTTTTTTTTTTGGGAGAAATTCCCTCCAAGAGTATTTGCCTTTGAATTCAAGCGCACAATTTGCTCCGTCATGTGGTGCTTTGAGCGAAGGCTTTGGTCGTATTACTGGCCTGTCTTACCTTTAATGCTGCTTGAAAGCCTGACTTTGATCAATTCAAAGCCTCTTCATCATGTATTCAGACAGGTAGTCAACTATTCGTATGACTGAAAAGCGAACAGCCGCCTGCCTATGTCCTCGTGAATGTGAGGAATCCCTCTTACTAATGAGAGACTTATGGAGAAAATCCGGCTTGAAATTAATGCTTTATGACAAATATTTTTAGAAATGATTAAACCCTTCTGGCAATGAGTGAGCGAGGCTGCTTATTGACTCAAGGCAACAGATAGATTTATGGCAGATTTCGAGATTTGCCATAAGTCCAGAAGTGATGTGTAATTCGCTGTTCTGGTCTTCACCTTGGATTGACTTTGTTTTGCAGATTTATTGCTTCGAATTGCCCTGGCCTGCACTTTTTTTTTAATTGAACATCATCTGACCCAGCTCACTAAGAGAAGCAGCAAGGAAAAAGAAAAATATGAAGTAGGTCAAGGATGTGGGAAAGAGAGCACTTTTAGCATACTGAGTGTGCAGTTATATTTCTTTTTGTGTGTGTGTGTGATGAAGATGGAGAGTGAAGAGCCAGTGGATCATTATTTCAAAGATTACCCTTTTAGTATTGCCTGAAGCTAATTTAAAACGTAAAATGTATGTTAATTTAAAAAAAAAAAAAAAAAAAATAGTTTACCAAAGCATTTTATTCATGCTCATTTAATTCCTTAGCCATATGCTGCTTTCTCTGAGGAACATTTTGTGAAGTGTTATATAGATATTTTACATATTATTATTATTATTATTATTATTATTATTATTATTATTATTATATACATATTATATTTACATTTGTTGTGGTATGATATATGAACACACACAGTGCCCTCCTGCTATCTGCCACTTTTGGTAAATATGAGAAAAGGTGGATGTGAAAATAAATCTGATTTGTTTATCTTTTTGATCTTGCATTAAAAAAAATTCTCAAAAATCTAACCTTTCACTGAAGTAAAACAATTGAAAGTGGGGAAACTCTCATTAGGAAATAAATGCTTTTGTCCTATGCATGTTGGCCACAATTATTGACACATATGGAAATTCTTATGAGTAAAATATCTCATATTTTATAGTAGTGAAGTATATTCACATTAATATTTAATTTTTTAGCACACCAGGGTGACTAGGAACATGAAATTGTCCAGCTATGACTTCCTGTCCCACAGGAGTATAAATATGAGGAAACACAAAGGCCAAATTCCCTTAATCATCATCACAATGAGTAAAAGCCCAGAATATAGTTCTGATGTGCTGCAAAAGATTGTTGAGCTTGACAAAATAAGAAAAGAGCTAAAGCACTGAAAATCCACCATCAGGGCAATAATTAAGAAGTTCAATCAACTAAAGCTGTTCTGAATCTGGAAGAGGACGTGTGTGTATATCGTCCTAATGCACGAGAGGAGGAGCGTTTCAGTGGACAAAGACTCTCCAAGATCACCGATGGAGAACCGCAGAGATTAGTTGAGTCTTGGGTCAGAAAGCCTTTAAAAAAAATCTAACAGCCCCTACATCACCACGTGTTGTTTCGGGAGAGATTCAAGAAAAATCCTCCTCGCTCATCCAGAAACAAACTCCAGCATATTCAGTGTCGGACACGACTGGAGCTTCAGACGGACCTGGTTCTGTGGTCACATGACACTATAAAACGTTTCCAGATGGTTTTGGTGCAAACAGGGATATAAAGTACCCCATGTCCACGGCTAAATACACAGCTGGATCTTTAATATTATTTGCTGGACGTCCTGGACTTCTTGTTCAGATTCATGGCATCATGGATTCTAGCAAATACCAACAGATAAAACATCAAAACCTGACGGCTTCAGCTAGAAATCTTATACTGGGCTGTGATTGGACAATGACCCAAAACAAACATCAAAATCAACACAAAAATGTGTCACTGAGCACAAAATGAAGGCCGTCCCAGTTCCTGAGCTGAACCCTATAGAGAATGAGCGATGAGCTGAAGAGAAGAGCTGGGAATCTGAAGGATCTGGAGAGATTCTGTATGGAGATCTCCAAACTCATCAGGCATTAGAGAAGAACACTCTGTTATCTTAGCAAAAGGGCATTACAATAATTGTGGCCAATGTGAACTAGAGAAAAACATTTATTTCATAATGAGACTCAATTGTTTTACTTCAGTGAAAGATTAGAATTTTGTGAATTTGTTTTGAATGAAAGATCAAAAGGATAAACAATGCAGATTTATTTTCACAGTCGCCTTTGCCCATATTTACCAAGGGTGCCAATATTACTGGAGGGCACTGTATATGTATTTATATGTCTTTGTAAGCTCCATATTGAGGTTTTTGTGCTGTTTATTTCTGTGTGTCAGTTGCTGTGATGGGTTCGATTTTGCATGGAAGCAAAGCCCTGCAGCTCTTTTGTACTAATGTATACTATGTACACAAAACCTGTTCTGTTTATTTTCCAGGGAGTAGGGTGAAAAAAGAACATTTTCCCTGTGTGCAGTTCATGACAGCCTTACAAATGCTGTGCTTTTCAATGCAAATGCAAAACTGCATAGCGGCTGGTCTGAGGAGGCCATGCTAATGGCAGAGTGTATTGTAGAGTTGTCATCTGTCGTCACACATTTTCCTCCCATCGGGCTCTGTTCTTTGATGTGAGTTGAGACAGTAATGTGTGTTTGGGAGAGAATGGCTGCTGCTCTCGCTGAATAGTAGAGTTGACAGCACTCAGCTGCAATTGGACATGCAGTGCAAAGCGGGTCTCTCTCCACAGCATCAGATCGCTCGCTCACTTTCTCTATCTCTCTCTCAGTCTCTCTATCTCATCCTAGCAGCTTGAGCTCTGTGCTGTATGGATTCTCCATGTAAAGCCACCGCTCGCCTCTCTTCCTTCTGGTCGGACTTCACAGAAGGACACATGCCGCAGGGCAGCTGGCGACTGCGCGGATGATCCACAGAATCTCTGACAGAATTGATATGACATCAGACATGTCTGGCAGATGTGCACAATGGTGGATTTCGGTGCTAACGAATGCAGCAAGCACAGATTAATTGTGCGCTACGGCCTATTCAGTAGGAGTGAATGTGAGAAATGTTATCTATTCTGTGAGATGATAGGGAAGGTTAATTGATGCACTGTAGCAAGGACCCTTTTTATAGAGAACTAATTACACATCCACATGCTGGCTTGATGTTGATGAAAATAACCAATTGAGCGAAACATGTAAAATATCTCACAACCAGCTATGTATAATGTGTAGCATTCACAAGTTTTACCTTTTTAGAGGTTGCCTTTTGAAACATTAATCAAGGATTTTCGACTAAAATTTACGTTTTCTTTCTTTTGTTTCTTTAAAACAATACTTCAACCAAAAAATTAACATTTCTTCATTTGAAAGTGGTCCATACAACTGGTACATTGTGTGTGACCCGCTCCATCATTTTAAGCTTTTTAACACACTTTGAGTTTTATGCACTGGATAAAAAAAGGAAAGTCTGCTTTCTAATGGTATAATTATGATAATCTGCATTTGTTAATTATTATGCTTTACTCTAGACCATTGTCGAGATATAATCATTGAAATGGTGGATGTCATAAATCAATGGATGGTAATGCTGTGTTAATGTTCCATTTAATATTCCTCTTATTATTAAGTCTGTTGATTCTGATTGGCTGTCAATGTTTTTATCGTTCATCCGCTAGAAAAAAATAATCTTTCTGATAGTGATTGCAACTATATAATTCCCCTGTTTCATTATCATTATAGTTATGTTGTGGACTTCCCTATAATCATTCACTCCAAGAAAAAAGGTACAGCGCTGTCACTGGGGCAGTACGCTAAGGTACAAAAGTGAAAAGATACATCTTTGTACACCGATCAGGCATAACATTATGATCACCTTCCTAATATTGTGTTGGTCCTCCTTTTGCTGCCAAAACAGCCCTGACCCGTTGAGGCATGGACTCCACTAGACCCCTGAAGGTGTGCTGTGGTGTCTGGCACCAAGATGTTAGCAGCAGATCCTTTAAGTCCTGCAAGTTGTGAGGTGGGGTCTTCATGGATCGGATTTGTTTGTTCAGCACATCCCAGAGATGCTCGATTGGATTGAGATCTGGGGAATTTGGAGGCCAAGTCAACACCTCAAACTCGATGTGCTCCTCAAACCATTCCTGAACCATTTCTGCTTTGTGTCAGGAGCATTATCCTGCTGGAAGAGCCACAGCCACCAGGGAATACCGTTTCCATGAAAGGATGTACATGGTCTGCAACAATGCTTAGGCAGGTGGTACGTGTCAAAGTAACATCCACATGGATGGCAGGACCCAAGGTTTCCCAGCAGAACATTTCCCAAAGCATCACACTGTCTCCACCGGCTTGCCTTCTTCCTATAGTGCATCCTGGTGCCATGTGTTCCCCAGGTAAGCCACACACATGCACCCGGCCATCCACGTGATGTAAAAGAACATGTGATTCATCAGACCAGGCCACCTTCTTCCATTGCTCCGTGGTCCAGTTCTGATGCTCACGTGCCACTGTTGGTTCATTCGTCGGTGGACAGGGGTACCCTGACTGGTCTGCGGCTATGCAGCCCTATGCGCAACAAACTGAGATGCTCTGTGTATTCTGACACCTTTCTATCAGAACCAGCATTAACTTCTGGAGCAGTCTGAGCTCCAGTAGTTCGTCTGTTTGATTGGCCCACACGGGCCAGCCTTCGCTCCCCACGTGCATCAATGAGCCTTGGCCGCCCATGACCCTGTGGCCGGTTCACCACTGTTCCTTCCTTGGAGCACTTTTGATAGATCCTGACCACTGCAGACCGGGAACACCCCACAAGAGCTGCAGTTTTGGAGATGCTCTGACCCAGTCGTCTAGCCATCACAATCTGGCCCTTGTCAAACTCGCTCAAATCCTTACGCTTGCCCATTTTTCCTGCTTCTAACACATCAACTTTGAGGACAAAACGTTCACTTGTTGCCTAATATATCCTGCCCACTAACAGGAGCCGTGATGAAGAGATCATCAGTGTTATTCACTTCACTTTAAAAGTACTAATAACTTTTTGCCTTTGTATTTTAGGGTACTGCCCTAGTGACAGCGCTGAACCTTTTTTTTTTTTCCTGACAGTGTTGAATTAAAACTTTGCTGTTATAGTTATCGTCCTTGGTGTGTACAGTACAGTACATCGGTGCGATGGCGTTGTGTGACAAACAAAATTACATTGTAGTCGCTTTTAAACATCAGTTTAGCCAGAAAGGGAGAGAGCGAGGGGACTCCAAATGGAGGTCCAGAGGTGAGCTAGTAAAGTGAGGAGCTTTCACTGGCTTCAGTTCATCTCACCTTTGAGAGATTGCCCTTTTGCCCCTCTTTCCACTTGAGCAGTGAAAGGCTTCAGATGCCTCCTACACATCTTTACTGTGTCCAGCTGAAAGCGGGCGAAAGGGTCAGGTGGAGAATAACACACTGTGATTTGAGTAGGTTTGGAGTTCTAAGAGAGAGACAGAGTGTCCAAAGGCATCTGTGGGACACTTGTACATGGGATTTGTAAAAAAAAATAATAATAATATCAGGTTAAGTAATGTTTTCCCACATAAGCATGTAAGTTCCATAATATGACATATTCGGAGTAAAAAAACAAAAATAAACAAACTGAATTCAGTTGGAAATACAATTGTGTTGATGCAGTTATCAGCCAGGTTTCCAGCCAAGGATTTTATTTGCAAAAATAGGCTTAACCCATCCAAATGTTTACCAATATAGCTAATGGAAATGCCAATTATCAATAATTTTTTGCAAATGTCAACACAATCTTTTTCCATTTAACTTTGCTAATTCTATGTCGATACTTCAAATGTTTTGGAAAAACTAGTTTGGAAACACTTTTTTTCAAGAAAAAGGGCTATAACGCAAATAAATGTAGTCACATGACAGAATTATTTTGCTCCTGTTAAAGCACCGTTTCACTGTAGTTCAAAGGTGCATTAAATCTTTTATATTCATATTATTAAATTGTATATTAAATTATTTTAATGCTATTGGTATGAATAAGATGTGCTACCACTCAAACATCATTCATCCTTATTTTTGTCATTTTGTCCGTTTTTACAATCTAATAAAAGTTCATCAGAAATATAATAGCTAACTGAACCCGTTTCTGAATATTGCTTGATCAAGTATTGATCTAAATAGTCTTTATAACGAAGTACAATAAACATGGCACTTATAAAAAAATGTATGTATACAATTTAATAGCCTAATATATAATAAAGCTTCAAAATGGATGAGGAAAATATTTTCAAATCTCTGCAGCTCGTCAAATATAAAAATGGGGCTTCTGTTAAACGAAGGAAGGCTGTTGAAGTGACTAATACTGACAAAAAGAAAAGTAAAACAAACAGCATGTTACTTCTGTGTCTGAATAAATAAAATTAATGCCATAAAAATCACGATTTCATGCAAATGAAAATCACAAGTATGACACTTTTTTTATAAAATAATAAGTGGGTTGAATAAAAAAAAAAAAAAAACGTGTCTGGCTTGACTGCATGTTCAAGGCTTATGTTAAAGATTGTTGCTATATGACCAAACATTTTACTTTAGCAATCTTTTTTATGGATATTAAAATTTAGCATACAGGATAAATGAGCTGCCCTGTGTCCAAACCCATGGGCGTCGTCACATAAAGGCAGTTACATGCAGTCCTGTCAAACAAGCTGTCCCACTTCGCTGTGATCGAATATTTCCTAATTCGTAATTATTTGTGAAAACAGTAAGCAGTAAACTGGTGAATTTCAATCTTCTCCTTACTCTCTGCATTTTACAAATATTTGGGATGCGAAAGCAGCAATATAATTTGGGCTATACGTGATGTGTTTTTTTAGGGATGATGTCATTATGCACACCATTTTATTGGTAAAAGGCCAATTGGATGGAAACAGGCTGGAGAAAGCAAATTTTTTTTTTTTTTTTTACACATTATTCACTTTGTCGATCACAAAACGTGGATGGAAACTTGGCTATTGACAGCCGATTGCTGTGTCATGTCAGTCAGGAGAGGGTGAAAAAAAGCATCAGACAGTTACAGGCTTGTGCAGTGAAGAAAAAATATCTCTGGTGTGGAAATGGTGAAAATGACAGCAGAGTTGCACTTTGCAGTTTGAAAAACTTTTATTCAGTTCTTGAATAAATAATACGCGAAAAGCATGTAATGCGACTACTAAAACACTGCCGTTATGCAAGTGCATCTGGAAAGTATTCACAGCGCTTCACTTTTTCCATATTTTATGTTACAGACTTATTCTAAAATGGATTCAATTCATTCTTTTTTCTTCAATTCTACAAACAATACCCCATAATGACAATGTGAAAGAAGTTTGTTTGAAATTTTTGCAAATGTATTTTAAAAAAAAAAGAAAAGAAAAAAAAACACTTGTACATAAGTATTCACAGCCTTTGCCATGACACTCAGCACTGAGCTCAGGTGCATCCTGTTTCCACTGATCATCCTTGATGTTCTACAACTTGATTGGAGTCCACCTGTGGTAAATTCAGTTGATTGGACATGATTTGGAAAGGCACACACCTGTCTATATAAGGTCTCACAGTTAACAGTGCATGTTAGAGCACAAACCAAGGGATTAGACCTCTGAGACATGATTGCATCGAGACACAGATCTGGGGAAGGGTACAGAGACATTTCTGCAAGGTCCCAATGAGTTGAAGAAGTTTGGAGTATGATGGTAACTCTGACAGAGCTCCAGCATTTCTCTGTGGAGAGAAAACCTTCCAGAAGAACAACCATCTCTGCAGCACTCCACAAATCAGGCCTGTATGGTAGCTATTTTTACATTTATGCATTTTTGTATGGTAAAGTGGTCAGACAGAAGCCACTCCTCATTTTTACATTTATGCATTTTTATCCAAAGCAACTTATTACAGGGACCTCATGGAGTAAAGTGCCTTGCTCAAGGCGACTGGGATTGAACCAGCAACCTTCTGCAATCTGTTCAGTGGTTTAACCCACTACAAGAGGTTGCCAAAAGGCACCTGAAGGACTCTCAGACCACGGGAAACAAAATTATCTGGTCTGATGAAACAAAGATTAAACTCTTTGGCCTGAATGTCAAGCTGGAGGAAGCCAGGCACCGCTCATCACCTGGCCAATACCATCCCTACAGTGAAGCATGGTGGTGGCAGCATCATGCTGTGGGGATGTTTTTCATCGGCAGGAACTGGGAGACTAGTCAGGATCGAGGGAAAGATGAATGCAGCAATGTACAGAGACATCCTTGATGAAAACCTGTTCCAGAGCGCTCTGGACCTCAGACTGGGACAAAGGTTAATCTTCCAACGAGCCTAAGCACACAGCCAAGATAACAAAGGAATGGCTACAGGACAACTCTGTGAATGTTCTTGAGTGGCCCAGCCAGAGCCCAGACTTGAACATCTAGACCCAGATCTGAAAATGGCTGTGCACCGACAATCTCCCCATCCAGCCTGATGGAGCTTGAGAGGTCTGGCAAAGAAGAATGGGAGAAACTGCCCAAAAATAGGTGTGCCAAGCTTGTAGCATCATACTGAAAAAGACTTGAGGCTGTATTTGGTGCCAAAGGTGCTTCAACAAAGTATCGAGCAAAGGCTGTGAATACTTATGTACATTTTATTTTTAATAAATTTGCAAAGATTTCAAACAAACTTCTTTCACGTTGTCATTATGGGGTATTGTTTGTAGAATTGAGGGAAAAGGCTATAACATAACATAACATAACATAAAATGTGAAAAAAAGTAATGGACTGTGGATACTTTCCGGATGCACTGTAATCAATGAAGCTGTCAGTCACTAAGTTCACACCACTGCTTAAACATCTCAGCAGGAGCTCACTGACTGTCTGTGTAGAGTTCTGCACTCCCTTTATAATCAACAACTCTACACTGCACAACAAATCTTATTTGTGCTCTCTATGCTTTGTTGATTATATAGTGTTCTAATTTGTCAGATCACTCGCTTGCAGTGTTATATTGAGTGTTGCACCATCTACGTCTAACAAAGCACTCCAAATCACTGCAGATGCTCCTGATTTTGGTTCTGAATCTTGTTTTTGAGTGGTGCTTCTTCAGCACTCAATTTCCACCACAAACAGAAGTGATGCATGAAACCTGTTGTCATTATAACCGGTCGTCATTACTGATTCTGTGATTGGTTCCAATGCTCAGCCGCTGCAAAAATGCAACATATTTCACACTGAGAAAATTTCAAAATGCTTTAGGTTAAATACATGTGCAAAACATGTTATCAGTTATTTCAGTTTCTTTTGAATATGTGTAATTATTAGAGTTTTGATAGAAAGTAAACTATTGGGATCAGCAGATGTTTTTCGAAGTAAATCAATATTGGCAAATTTATACATTTCAGTTCATCCCTAGAAATATTATTGGGCAGGATTTTTTCCAAAGTGATTTAATTGGATAATGTTTTCATATTGTGATATTCCTTTTTTTTATGCTGTGATGTTCTTTTTTTCCACATGGCCTTGATTATGTCCGCAGAAAAAAATGGCAGAAGATTATAAAAACAAAAATGTTTTCCCCCTTTAAATTTACATGCATTGATGAATTGCGCACAGGACAAAGAAAATATTTGCTTTGAATTTAATATTTTCTGTGAATAAGCATTATATGTTAGATAATACGCATTATGATAGTGTTTTGCAATGATTTGTTATAATTGCTAAATTTGGTATACAGTACTTATGTTAAGACTCTGTCAGAGTACTGTGAGCCACATTCAACCTTGAAGTACTAAACATTCTCCAATCGCCACTGTAGACAGCCGGGGGGAGTTTTTCTTCTCATTTTACCTTAAATACAACTAGAGAGAGGTAAACAGGAATGTGGGGTTAAACAGACAGGGAGCAGATATCAACAATGTGTCTGACAGCTTTGTGTGATACTTTGTGTGTGTGAGTGAAACAGAGAGACATTATTTGTGACAGTACTTGTATCTGTATGTGCGTGTGTGTGTGACTAGAAGCCAGAATACCTTCAAAGCCTAATGAGGCTGTATATCATCACAGCGTCTCCAGTTCGATCAATCCACAGGCGGTCCGATGTTCTGTGGGTCTGAACCTGCTCTTATCAGCCAAACGCACTAGAGCGCGACCGCACAGTCCAACCCCTCGGTTCAATACCGAGCCCAAATACTCTTTATTTTCTGGCAGATAAAGGTGCGGCTGGAGCATGACATTTTGAGCCCCTTTTCCCATTATTGAAGGTGTAATTTTGTCGTTACACATATTAGATCGTCATGCCTGGTGCGTTTCAATAGTCAGCACATTGGCTGTAAATAAAACTGCCTTAATGAGTTTCACTAATTGCTGATTTAGATTTATCGATTTGTTCCAGAGCTCATTTGCCTCTTAATTTGCACATTGAATATATTTTGTATTTGTTCTTGAGTATGCAACACAACAAAAGCAAGTGGTTCATTTTAATTACAAAATCAAAGAATAGTTCACCAAAAAACTGATGGTCATCATGTGACTGATTGCCATTTTCCTCTGTTGTATTACTTGATGTAGTGCCAAATATGCCTGTAGTTTTATCATGCATTAATGTAGGGATGCACAATATCAGTTATCAGCCAATATTTTAGTGGGGGTTTTTTGTTTTGTTTTTGTTTTTTAAATGATCATTTATCGGTAGTGGCCAGTATTGTATTTTTAATGGTGCATGCTCTATTATTCTCTGTTTTTAAATTTATATTACAATTACTGCTCTCTTAAAGATTAATAAAAAATGCTAATAATTTAATAATGACACTGTTATATCTTTATCAGATTTGACAATGAATATCCATTTTTTTATTACATGTACATTGTAATGCTGTGATGCCTAAATGTAGCATTTAAATTAGGGCTGTCAAGCGATTAATCGCATCCAAAATATAAATTTGTGTTTACATGATATATGCGTTTTTAAATATATACATGTATGTGTGTGTATTCAAATATACATAATCATTATACACTGTACATACACACATATTATGTAAGCACACACTTTTATTTTGATTGCGATTAATCGTTTGACAGCCCTAATTTAAAATAGTATAGATTATTAATAAAAACGTATCAGTATCAGCCAGGATATTAATGTCAGGGAAAATTATTGCATACATTTTGGGTGAACTATTCCTTTCATTAACATTCCATTTCATAATGATAAGCCCTTGAATAATTGTTCTCTGCTCAAATTGTGTCTTAAATCGATAAATAGATAAAGATCCATGCGTTATGTGCTTATGTGTGTGTCTCCTTCATCCATTTGCTTAGAAAAGCACTCTTTTCTTCCTGAAGAAAATACTACATGTAGGCATTGTTAATTGGCTGCACTGGCCAATTTCAGATCTTTTTCATTTTCTGACTATAAAAAGTCGTTTCTTGCTGCATATTCAGCAACCAGATGTGCCACCAGTCCAAGGTTAACCTCTGTGCCTCCACAATGTCCTTGGACAGATAATATAAGCATCAGTGATTCTGTGCAGAGATGGGCTTCTGACTTTGCCGTCCCCGAAGGAGGAATTTATTTTTAATTATCATGCCTCTTGTTTTAATGGAAATATGCTAAACAAATTTAAAACACATTCAAGTATATTTCTTTAAATAAATTGAAGTGTGTGTGTGTGTGTGTGTGTGATCCTGGTAAACCCTATAGCCATCATAAATCATACTAAGTGATGTTCTTTTGGAAATGTAAAAATGCAGAACGTTTTCTGTGATGGGTAGTTTAGGATGGTATATACATTTTTATACAGCTTGTACAAAAATCATTATGTCTATGGAATTTGCCCATAAAACATGAAAACAATGCGATGACAATGAGAAATTATTTGGGGAAAATTTAATCATAATCTCTGAAGAGGGTGTGATTGGAATGGCTTTTCAGAAAGATCAGTTATGTGCGTTTATGTGTGCTGTGTTATGCTTTTGCAGTAAAAACCCACAATGTAATCTACAATATCCTGGAGCTAACAGAATATTGTAAATTGCTCATTTTGAGTGTTTCTTTTTTAGTGTTTTCAGTGATTCAGGTAATAATAAAGGAGTTAAACTATAGTTAAGTTACACCTTACATATTGTAGCAATCAGACATGTATTTATTAGGCACAAAAACAATTGGGAAAGAACTGGGATGACAAGTTGGTTCACCCAAAAAATGACAATGCTGTCATCATTTACTCATATCATTCCAAACCTTGACTTTCTTTCTTCTGCAAAACACAACAGGAGATATTTTTAAAAATGTTGGCAGGCTAACAGTTTGGTACAGAGCCACTAAATGGACATGGGATATGAGATGAGAGGATAAAATTATATTTCAATGCTTTTGCGTTCTCTTACAAAAGTTTTGTGTTCGCTCGCAAAACTTTTGCGTTTGCTCTCGAAGTTTTGATCAGAAAATTGTTTATTTACATGCATGAACTGATGCAAAATTATTCAGACTTTCCAGTGATGCATATGAAAGAAGATATTAAATATTGTTTCAGTTCATTTGGCTGTAAAGCTGTGGTGTTAAATGACACATAACCGGAAAAAGTAACTCAATTACTGGAAAAGCTTCATGCCATCAGAACCACTGAACAAATTAGCCACTTGAAGTTAGTTATACCTAAACACTGAGAATAATAATCGAAAAACTGCACCACTGAACATACCACAGCAGGAAATCACAGCAGCAATGAAGCTCTCGATAAGCAAATTGGATGTAAAAGCATGGCGAGATGTCAATGAGTTCAATAAGTAAGCAAAACGTTAGAGTATATCGAAACGTGTTATGTGTATCGCACTAATTAGATAAAGCAAAGGAAATTGTGCCATTATGGGGCTGATAGAGAAGCACACTGGAATGGATTTCTGCTCAATTGTTTTGTGGCTGCATTTACAAATGCAATGAATTGAAAACTAATTGCATCTCAGGAATATTGTATAAATATAGATTTTGAAATGAATTTACAGTATTAACCATGTGCAGTGGAGGAAATTGTATCTGCTAAGACTATAGTTGCTGATAAATGAGACACTGATTGCTGATATAGGATTCTGAGGTCATTATCTTAAAGTGTGTTTTGCTCAGCTTTACTTTTTTTAATTATTCAGTTTGAATACAAATATAATTGCAGTATGAGTTGATGTATTTGGTTAGTGTTGACGGTATTACAGCAATAGTGAATGGGGTTAAATCTGCCCCTGACTTGAGCACTTGACTCTGGTCTATTCTCATGACACTCCATAGCAGCTATTATTTCAATTCCAATTCATTTGTGTAGCACTTTTCACGATACCCATTGTTCCAAATCAGACTTAAACAGTGAATAGTGCCCAGTGAACAAGCCACGGGTGATATTAGCCAGGAAAATCTCCCTGAGATGGTTAGACAGAATGACGAGGAAGACGGTCGGTTGGTTGGACAGTTGATTGGTTGGTTGGATGGTTGAATGGTTGGTTGGACAGTTGGAAGGACTGAATGGTTGGTTGGTTGGTGGGTTGGAAGGATTGAACAGTTGGTTGTTTGGATGGTTGAACGGCTGGTTGGTTGGACAGTTGGAAGGACTGAATGGTTGGTTGGTTGGTTGGTTGGTTGGTGGGTTGGAAGGATTGAACAGTTGGTTGTTTGGATGGTTGAACGGCTGGTTGGTTGGACAGTTGAATGGTTGGTCACTTAGATAAATGTTGAATCATCTTCAAACAACAAAAATGGTTCTAGTTGTAACTAATAATTTCTTCCTATACACTCTGATGAATGAGGTCACCCAATAGTCATGTCTTAATTAGCATAATCTGCTACTCTGTTAGATTAGATTAAAAATGAATCACTGTACTTTTTTACCTTCACATTGAGGGGGGAAAAAAACAATAGCCTTAGTCAAATAAATACACAACAGGCCAGGAGGCGCTTTATTATCTAGAAAGTCACAATTCCGGTTATGGAAATAGAAACCTTTACTGAAGATAGGAGATAAGAATATTTCAAATTAGCTGCTTATTATGTGCAAAATTATAATAAGAAAGGTCATTTAATTTAGATAGTACGTTGGCAATCAGAAATGTCCTCATAAGGGACGAGCAGAGGGTGAAGGGGAGGCGATATGCAATATATCTAAATGAATCATGCGCTGTTTGATCCGCGGCTGATATTAGATTTTCCCTCTCTCTTATTATTGGTCCTCCCTGAATTGGCCGAGTGATATAAACACTGATGACAGCTTTAGTGCCGCAGACTCTGTGCATTTACGCCTGACCTCGATGCGCTGTTGCTCAGGGAATACGAGAAGTGTCTAGCTGATAAAGCCACCTGCAATATTTAGATTTTTTTTATATGTAGCCACAGAAATGGAGCCATAATATACTTTCTGGGCCACATCTGTGAGAGAGTGGCAGTGTTAGAAGTAGTCTGCTGCACAGACCCCTGCACAGGACAAAAAATAAAGCAAAAATAGGATGATGAAAGAGAACCTGGTGGCGCTGCAGTGACATATCTCTGTTTCTAATGTCCACCCTCGAAGGGAGGGAGGCAGATATGGAAAGCCAACGGAGACGGGTGAGAGAAAGTAAGGTTGTATGCTGGTAAATCAAAGAGGAAGAGGGGAATTGTGGGTTATCGAAACAAGTAGTTTCCAGCCACAAGTAATTCACCCCACAGATGATGACTTTCATAGCTCTGGACCTGTATTCGATCCTGTGGGGATCGGTAAATCTGTCAGAGAGCGAGTAAACTCCATTCCACCCTGTAATCTCATTTGCCTTTGATGACAGCGGTGCATCACATGACGCTGGCGGTTTGGCAGGGGCGAAGTCGATCCTGGCAGTCAAACCCACCGACCACACATCAGCTGCTGCTACAGCCACAAAAAATATCCCATTATCCATTCCAGAAATCCATTATCTGCTAATGTTTTTTTTTTTTTTTTTTTTTTTTTTTGTATGTGTTATCTAGGAGTATTATATGGGCCTAATGGAGTCCTTATCTTTATTTTGCTCTGGATTTGCAAAAAAAAAAAAAAAAAAAAAAAATGTTGGCAATTACATGCTGCACTAGAGGTTTCTCGACTAATCGGTTAATGTATTTACATGGCTTTTATGAAAAAGGAAAGTGAGTTTTTGTTCGTGTGGCTGTCTTTAGAATTGTTTTAAAGGGACAGTACACTAAAAAAACCCACATAAGAATCATTTTTAAATGTTTCTGTCTATACAATGCAGTGTTAGATTTTTTTTTGTGACTCCTCCGTACAATGCTAAGGCCAATGTTAACCTTTTTCTTTCTTTTTTTTATATCTATAGCTTTTGTAATGAAAAATAGCGATATACACATTTAGAAACTATAGCTACAACACGCCACAGTTATAAATCTTTAGTGACAAATCTATTCCCTTAACAGATTATCTCTTATAAATTTAGTCAAGTTTTAGTCAAAATTTACCACAATAAATACAACAGAGTATGAACTGAATTCTGATAAATGTGGTCATGAGCTTTCTAGTTTATGTTGGTGCAGGGTGATGTTTTTTCTCTCTTTTTAGTTCATGTGGCTGGAGCATGCTGGTGAACGCACACAGAGTATACAGTGATTTGTGCGTCACTCACGCACGATTATGAACCGGGCTTCAGTCATATTGCGCAGATAGCTGGTCCGTTCAGTTTGTACAGGAACTTAGTGCTTATCAGGGATGCCGCTAGGGGGTGGGGAAAGTTAGGATGATTCTAAGGCCTCCCTCCCAGTGGCAGCATTTCACAAAAACCTAGGGTATGGCATGAGTCTTTCTGGCCATACAACAGCAACATTCCCAAATAATCACATTAGCCTATATCTAAACAAAGTGGACAAAAATCCACTAAAAGAACTTATCAACAGACTTAACAAGAATAAAAAAATCTATGCAAATACTGAAACAGCCCTACAAGCCTTCACTGTGACCTAACCAAACGTGACACGTGAGAAAAATGATCTTTCCCATGTTAATCAGGGTTTTTTGTACTAACCAGCCACAATGACGATTCAATTTTACAAACAGTTTTTATTTCTGTAGCGTTGTGGCTGGACATACAAAATATGACTATGTGCTTTATTTAATGTGAAGGGAATTTAAAGTGAGTTTGATTATCATTTTTCATAACCTTTATAGATATAGCCTTACTGAAAGCAACAATGGATAATTCACCTCAGATGTTGAAAATAAATTAAAGGAAACAACTAGGCTATGTTCGAATTGTCAACTCAAGGTTAACAAATAAGTGTATTCTGTGATTTAAAAAAAAAATGGTGTAAGATTTAAGAATTTGATATCATACGCATTCATTTTGATGTGAATGTGAACGCTTGCAGAGAGAGCCCACCCACACGTTCTTCTGATTGGCTGTGACTTTTGATTGATTGATCTTGGGTCAAGTCTGGTTTGCTGCTGAAAATCTTGTTGCATCGCATCTCTGATCTCGTCTGGTTAGGACAAGGAGTTACAGTGTACTGTACTAGCTCCCCACAAACTACGCCCCTGCCTTTCGGCCAAATAAAAGGCTTAAACATAGACATCTTAATGAGAAATTCTTCTTATTTATTTCTTCCAAGGACAATTTGACATTTTGAGTGAATCAGGGGATTGTTAGAAATAGCATAATTGGATCCTTGGGTTTCAATTTATAGTTGACATCCAAATGCAGCTTTAGGAAAAGTTGAGTGTCTTTCCAGGTAATACTCTACAATGTATTACCAAGTGTCATTTTGTTTCACTTTCATCACATAGAAAACCCATTCTGTTCATTTTAAAGTCTTCGAATGCCATACGCCTCAAACAAATGCGTATTGAATAGAAAAGGCATAATTACGGTTGGTATTTGTGAAGAAAGCACAAATGTGTTGGGTTGCTAATTTGTCTGGAGGCATATCTAATATGACAAGTCTATTTAAGTAGCTGCTGTGAATTCAATAGGAACATCTCATTACAGTCTAGCGTGCTCTTCCCCACCGAGGAGGATCACCATGGCGATTAGACAGAGAGAGCGCGAGCGAGCAAGCACATCATGTTTTGCATTAGTGAGAGACGTTGTCTACACAGCAATTTAATGCACTTGAGGTCTCCTTTAAGTCTTTAAATTACTTTTAGTGTCATTTTAGAACAGTTCTCAGATTAAGATGAGTCAACAAACAGACAAGCCAGTAACAAGGTCAACTCCAAACAAATGTGCTTCTTCATAATGTGTAAATATTATGACAATTTTTTTTATTTTAATTATTTTAAAACATTTTAAATGATAATTGCGATTCAATTCAATTTTTTCTCAGAGTTGTGTAATATAAAGTCAGAATTGTGAGATATAAAGTCAGAATTGAGTGATATAAAGTCAGAATTGAGTGATATAAAGTCAGAATTGAGTGATATAAAGTCAGAATTGAGAGATATAAAGTCAGAATTGATATAAAGTCAGAATTGAGAGATATAAAGTCAGAATTGAGATATAAAGTCAGAATTGAGAGATATAAAGTCAGAATTGAGTGATATAAAGTCAGAATTGAGATATATAAAGTCAGAATTGAGAGATATAAAGTCAGAATTGTGTGATATAAAGTCAGAATTGAGATATATAAAGTCAGAATTGAGAGATATAAAGTCAGAATTGTGTGATATAAAGTCAGAATTGAGATATATAAAGTCAGAATTGAGAGATATAAAGTCAGAATTGTGTGATATAAAGTCAGAATTGAGATATATAAAGTCAGAATTGAGTGATATAAAGTCAGAATTGTGTGATATAAAGTCAGAATTGAGAGATATAAAGTCAGAATTGAGAGATATAAAGTCAGAATTGTGTGATATAAAGTCAGAATTGAGAGATATAAAGTCAGAATTGAGAGATATAAAGTCAGAATTGAGAGATATAAAGTCAGAATTGAGATATAAAGTCAAAATTGAGAGATATAAAGTCAGTATTGTGTGATATAAAGTCAGAATTGAGAGATATAGTCAGAATTGAGTGATATAAAGTCAGAATTGAGTGATATAAAGTCAGAATTGAGAGATATAAAGTCAGAATTGAGATATAAAGTCAGAATTGAGAGATATAAAGTCAAAATTGAGAGATATAAAGTCAGAATTGAGAGATATAAAGTCAGAATTGAGATATAAAGTCAGAATTGAGAGATATAAAGTCAGAATTGAGAGATATAAAGTCAGAATTGAGAGATATAAAGTCAGAATTGAGAGATATAAAGTCAGAATTGATATAAAAGTCAGAATTGAGAGATATAAAGTCAGAATTGAGTGATATAAAGTCAGAATTGAGAGATATAAAGTCAGAATTGAGAGATATAAAGTCAGAATTGAGAGATATAAAGTCAGAATTGAGAGATATAAAGTCAGAATTGAGAGATATAAAGTCAGAATTGAGAGATATAAAGTCAGAATTGAGAGATATAAAGTCAGAATTGAGATATATAAAGTCAGAATTGAGAGATATAAAGTCAGTATTGTGTGATATAAAGTCAGAATTGAGATATATAAAGTCAGAATTGAGAGATATAAAGTCAGAATTGAGATATAAAGTCAGAATTGAGAGATATAAAGTCAGAATTGAGAGCTATAAAGTCAGAATTGAGAGATATAAAGTCAGAATTGAGAGATATAAAGTCAGAATTGAGAGATATAGTCAGAATTGAGAGATATAAAGTCAGTATTGTGTGATATAAAGTCAGAATTGAGAGATATAAAGTCAGTGTGATTAAAGTGAGATATAAAGTCAGAATTGAGAGATATAAAGTCAGTATTGTGTGATATAAAGTCAGAATTGAGAGATATAAAGTCAGAATTGAGTGATATAAAGTCAGAATTGTGTGATATAGTCAGAATTGAGAGATATAAAGTCAGAATTGAGAGATATAAAGTCAGAATTGAGTGATATAAAGTCAGAATTGAGAGATATAAAGTCAGAATTGAGAGATATAGTCAGAATTGAGAGATATAAAGTCAGAATTGAGAGATATAAAGTCAGAATTGAGTGATATAAAGTCAGAATTGAGAGATATAAAGTCAGAATTGAGAGATATAAAGTCAGAATTGTGTGATATAAAGTCAGAATTGAGAGATATAAAGTCAGAATTGAGTGATATAAAGTCAGAATTGAGAGATATAAAGTCAGAATTGAGAGATATAAAGTCAGAATTGAGAGATATAAAGTCAGAATTGTGAGATATAAAGTCAGAATTGAGAGATATAAAGTCAGAATTGAGAGATATAAAGTCAGAATTGAGTGATATAAAGTCAGAATTGAGAGATATAAAGTCAGAATTGAGTGATATAAAGTCAGAATTGAGAGATATAAAGTCAGTATTGTGTGATATAAAGTCAGAATTGAGAGATATAAAGTCAGTATTGTGTGATATAAAGTCAGAATTGAGAGATATAGTCAGAATTGAGAGATATAAAGTCAGAATTGAGTGATATAAAGTCAGAATTCAGAGATATAGTCAGAATTGAGAGATATAAAGTCAGAATTGAGAGATATAAAGTCAGTATTGTGTGATATAAAGTCAGAATTGAGTGATATAAAGTCAGAATTGAGAGATATAGTCAGAATTGAGTGATATAAAGTCAGAATTGAGAGATATAAAGTCAGAATTGAGATATATAAAGTCCGAATTGAGAGATATAAAGTCCGAATTGAGAGATATAAAGATCCAGAATTGAGAGATATAAAGTCAGAATTGAGAGATATAAAGTCAGAATTGAGTGATATAAAGTCAGAATTGAGTGATATAAAGTCAGAATTGAGTGATATAAAGTCAGAATTGAGAGATATAAAGTCAGAATTGAGAGATATAAAGTCAGAAATGAGTGATATATAAATTCAGAATTGAGAGATATAAAGTCAGAATTGAGTGATATAAAGTCAGAATTGAGAGATATAGTCAGAATTGAGTGATATAAAGTCCGAATTGAGAGATATAAAGTCAGAATTGAGAGATATAAAGTCTGAATTGAGAGATATAGTCAGAATTGAGATATATAAAGTCAGAATTGAGAGATATAAAGTCAGAATTGAGTGATATAAAGTCAGAATTGAGTGATATAAAGTCGGAATTGAGAGATATAAAGTCAGAAATGAGTGATATATAAATTCAGAATTGCGAGATATAAAGTCAGAATTGAGTGATATATAAAGTCAGAATTGAGAGATATAAAGTCAGAATTGAGAGATATAGTCAGAATTGAGAGATATAAAGTCAGAATTGAGTGATATAAAGTCAGAATTGAGAGATATAGTCAGAATTGAGAGATATAAAGTCAGAATTGAGAGATATAAAGTCAGAATTGAGAGATATAAAGTCAGAATTGAGAGATATAGTCAGAATTGAGTGATATAAAGTCAGAATTGAGATATAAAGTCAGAATTGAGAGATATAGTCAGTATTGTGTGATATAAAGTCAGTATTGTGTGATATAAAGTCAGAATTGAGAGAGATATAAAATCAGAATTGAGAGATATAAAGTCAGAATTGAGAGATATAAAGTCTGAATTGAGAGATATAAAGTCAGAATTGAGAGATATAGTCAGAATTGAGATATAAAGTCAGAATTGAGAGATATAGTCAGAATTGAGAGATATAAAGTCAGAATTGAGAGATATAAAGTCAGAATTGAGAGATATAGTCAGAATTGAGAGATATAAAGTCAGAATTGAGAGATATAAAGTCAGAATTGAGAGATATAAAGTCAGAATTGAGAGATATAAAGTCAGAATTGAGATATAAAGTCAGAATTGAGTGATATAAAGTCAGAATTGAGTGATATAAAGTCTGAATTGAGATATAAAGTCAGAATTGAGAGATATAAAGTCAGAATTGAGAGATATAGTCAGAATTGAGTGATATAAAGTCAGAATTGAGAGATATAGTCAGAATTGAGAGATATAAAGTCAGAATTGAGAGATATAAAGTCAGAATTGAGAGATATAGTCAATAAAGTCAGATTGAGTGATATAAAGTCAGAATTGAGAGATATAGTCAGAATTGAGAGATATAAAGTCAGAATTGAGAGATATAAAGTCAGAATTGAGAGATATAAAGTCAGAATTGAGAGTGATATAAAGTCAGAATTGAGAGATATAAAGTCAGAATTGAGAGATATAAAGTCAGAATTGAGAGATATAGTCAGAATTGAGTGATATAAAGTCAGAATTGAGAGATATAAAGTCAGAATTGAGAGATATAAAGTCCGAATTGAGAGATATAAAGTCAGAATTGAGAGATATAAAAGTCAGAATTGAGAGATATAGTCAGAATTGAGAGATATAAAGTCAGAATTGAGAGATATAAAGTCAGAATTGAGAGATATAAAGTCAGAATTGAGAATTGATATAAAAGTCAGAATTGAGAGATATAAAGTCAGAATTGAGAGATATAAAGTCAGAATTGAGAGATATAAAGTCAGAATTGAGAGATATAGTCAGAATTGAGTGATATAAAGTCAGAATTGAGAGATAAAGTCAGAATTGAGTGATATAAAGTCAGAATTGAGAGATATAAAGTCAGAATTGAGAGATATAAAGTCAGAATTGAGAGATATAGTCAGAATTGAGAGATATAAAGTCAGAATTGAGAGATATAAAGTCAGAATTGAGAGATATAAAGTCAGAATTGAGAGATATAAAGTCAGAATTGAGAGATATAAAGTCAGAATTGAGTGATATATCAAATTCAGAGAGATATAAAGTCAGAATTGAGAGATATAAAAGTCAGAATTGAGAGATATAAAGTCAGAATTGAGAGATATAAAGTCAGAATTGAGAGATATATAAGTCAGAATTGAGAGATATAAAGTCAGAATTGAGTGATATAAAGTCAGAATTGAGAGATATAAAGTCAGAATTGAGAGATATAAAGTCAGAATTGAGAGATATAAAGTCAGAATTGAGAGATATAGTCAGAATTGAGATATAAAAAGTCAGAATTGAGAGATATAAAGTCAGAATTGAGAGATATAAAGTCAGAATTGAGAGATATAAAGTCAGAATTGAGAGATATAAAGTCAGATTGAGAGATATAAAGTCAGAATTGAGAGATATAAAGTCAGAATTGAGAGATATATAGAAGTCAGAATTGAGAATTGATATAAAGTCAGAATTGAGAGATATAAAGTCAGAATTGAGAGATATAAAGTCAGAATTGAGAGATATAAAGTCAGAATTGAGAGATATAAAGTCAGAATTGAGTGATATAAAGTCAGAATTGAGTGATATAAAGTCAGAATTGAGAGATATAAAGTCAGAATTGAGAGATATAAAGTCAGATATAAAGTCAGAATTGAGAGATATAAAGTCAGAATTGAGAGATATAGTCAGAATTGAGATATATAAAGTCAGAATTGAGAGATATAAAGTCAGAATTGAGTGATATAAAGTCAGAATATTGAGTGATATAAAGTCAGAATTGAGAGATATAAAGTCAGAATTGAGAGATATAAAGTCAGAAATGAGTGATATATAAATTCAGAATTAGAGATATAGTCAGAATTGAGTGATATAAAGTCAGAATTGAGAGATATAGTCAGAATTGAGTGATATAAAGTCGAATTGAGAGATATAAAGTCGAATTGAGAGATATAAAGTCAGAATTGAGAGATATAAAGTCAGAATTGAGAGATATAGTCAGAATTGAGAGATATAAAGTCAGAATTGAGAGATATAAAGTCAGAATTGAGAGATATAAAGTCAGAATTGAGAGATATAAAGTCAGAATTGAGAGATATAAAGTCAGAATTGAGAGATATAGTCAGAATATAAAGTCAGAATTGAGAGATATAGTCAGAATTGAGAGATAGTCAGAATTGAGTGATATAAAGTCTGAATTGAGTGATATAAAGTCAGAATTGAGAGATATAAAATCAGAATTGAGAGATATAAAGTCAGAATTGAGAGATATATAAAGTCAGAATTGAGTGATATAAAGTCAGAATTGAGAGATATAAAGTCAGAATTGAGAGATATAGTCAGAATTGAGTGATATAAAGTCAGAATTGAGAGATATAGTCAGAATTGAGTGATATAAAGTCCGAATTGAGAGATATAAAGTCCGAATTGAGAGATATAAAGTCCGAATTGAGAGATATAAAGTCCGAATTGAGAGATATAGTCAGAATTGAGAGATATAAAGTCAGAATTGAGTGATATAAAGTCAGAATTGAGAGATATAGTCAGAATTGAGAGATATAAAGTCAGAATTGAGAGATATAAAGTCAGAGAGATATAGTAAAGTCAGAATTGAGAGATATAGTCAGAATTGAGAGATATAAAGTCAGAATCAGAGATATAAAGTCAGAATTGAGAGATATAAAGTCAGAATTGAGAGATATAAAGTCAGAATTGAGAGATATAAAGTCAGAATTGAGAGATATAAAGTCCGAATTGAGAGATATAAAGTCCGAATTGAGAGATATAGTCAGAATTGAGATATATAAAGTCAGAATTGAGAGATATAAAGTCAGAATTGAGTGATATAAAGTCAGAATTGAGTGATATAAAGTCAGAATTGAGAGATATAAAGTCAGAATTGAGAGATATAAAGTCAGAATGAGTGATATATAAATTCAGAATCAGAATATAGTCAGAATTGAGTGATATAAAGTCAGAATTGAGAGATATAGTCAGAATTGAGTGATATAAAGTCCGAATTGAGAGATATAAAGTCCGAATTGAGAGATATAAAGTCCGAATTGAGAGATATAAAGTCAGAATTGAGAGATATAAAGTCAGAATTGATATAGTCAGAATTGATATAAAGTCAGAATTGTCAGAATTGATATAAAGTCAGAATTGAGTGATATAAAGTCAGAATTGAGAGATATAAAGTCAGAATTGAGAGATATAAAGTCAGAATTGAGAGATATAAAGTCAGAATTGAGTGATATATAAATTCAGAATTGAGAGATAGTCAGAATTGAGAGATCAGAATTGAGTGATATAAAGTCAGAATTGAGAGATATAAAGTCAGAATTGAGAGATATAAAATCAGAATTGAGAGATATAAAGTCAGAATTGAGAGATATATAAAGTCAGAATTGAGAGATATAAAGTCAGAATTGAGAGATATATATAAAGTCAGAATTGAGAGATATAGTCAGAATTGAGTATATAAAGTCAATTGAGAGAATTGAGAGATATAAAGTCAGAATTGAGAGATATAAAGTCCGAATTGAGAGATATAGTCAGAATTGAGATATATAAGTCAGAATTGAGAGATATAAAGTCAGAATTGAGTGATATAAAGTCAGAATTGAGTGATATAAAGTCCGAATTGAGAGATATAAAGTCAGAATTGAGAGATATAAAGTCAAATTGAGAATTAAAGTCAGAATTGAGAGATATAGTCAGAATTGAGAGATATAGTCAGAATTGAGTGATATAAAGTCAGAATTGAGAGATATAAAGTCAGAATTGAGTGATATAAAGTCAGAATTGAGATATAGTCAAGTCAGAATTGAGAGATATAAAGTCAGAATTGAGAGATATAAAGTCAGAATTGAGAGATATAAAGTCAGAATTGAGATATAAAGTCAGAATTGAGAGATATAAAGTCAGAATTGAGTGATATAAAGTCAGAATTGAGTGATATATAAAGTCAGAATTGAGAGATATAGTCAGAATTGAGAGATAGTCAGAATTGAGTGATATAAAGTCTGAATTGAGTGATATAAAGTCAGAATTGAGAGATATAAAATCAGAATTGAGAGATATAAAGTCAGAATTGAGAGATATATAAAGTCAGAATTGAGATATATAAAGTCAGAATTGAGAGATATAAAGTCAGAATTGAGTGATATAAAGTCAGAATTGAGTAGTCATAGATATAAAGTCAGAATTGAGAGATATAGTCAGAATTGAGAGATATAAAGTGATTGAGAGATATAGTCAGAATTGAGAGATATAAAGTCAGAATTGAGATATATAAAGTCAGAATTGAGAGATATAAAGTCCGAATTGAGAGATATAGTCAGAATTGAGATATATAAAGTCAGAATTGAGATATATAAAGTCAGAATTGAGTGATATAAAGTCAGAATTGAGAGATATAAAGTCAGAATTGAGAGATATAAAGTCAGAATTGAGATATATAAAGTCAGAATTGAGAGATATAGTCAGAATTGAGAGATATAGTCAGAATTGAGAGATATAAAGTCAGAATTGAGAGATATAAAGTCAGAATTGAGATATAAAGTCAGAATTGAGTGATATAGTCAGAATTGAGTGATATAAAGTCAGAATTGAGTGATATAAAGTCAGAATTGAGAGATATAGTCAGAATTGAGATATAAAGTCAGAATTGAGAGATATAGTCAGAATTGAGAGATATAAAGTCAGAATTGAGAGATATAGTCAGAATTGAGAGATATAAAGTCAGAATTGAGATATATAAAGTCAGAATTGAGATATATAAAGTCAGAGAGATATAGTCAGAATTGAGATATATAAGTCAGAATTGAGATATATAAAGTCAGAATTGAGAGATATAAAGTCAGAATTGAGAGATATAGTCAGAATTGAGATATATAAAGTCAGAATTGAGATATATAAAGTCAGAATTGAGAGATATATGTCAGAATTGAGAGATATAAAGTCAGAATTGAGATATATAAAGTCAGAATTGTGAGATATAAAGTCAGAATTGAGTGATATAAAGTCAGAATTGAGAGATATAGTCAGAATTGAGAGATATAGTCAGAATTGAGTGATATAAAGTCAGAATTGAGAGATATAAAGTCAGAGATATAAAGTCAGAATTGAGATATATAAAGTCAGAATTGAGATATATAAAGTCCGAATTGAGAGATATAGTCAGAATTGAGATATATAAAGTCAGAATTGAGATATATAAAGTCCGAATTGAGTGATATAAAGTCAGAATTGAGAGATATAGTCAGAATTGAGATATATAAAGTCAGAATTGAGATATATAAAGTCAGAATTGAGAGATATAGTCAGAATTGAGAGATATAGTCAGAATTGAGAGATATAAAGTCTGAATTGAGAGATATAAAGTCAGAATTGAGATATAAAGTCAGAATTGAGTGATATAGTCAGAATTGAGTGATATAAAGTCAGAATTGAGTGATATAAAGTGAGAATTATGAGATATAAAGTCAGAATTGAGAGATATAAAGTCAGAATTGTGATATAAAGTCAGAATTGAGAGATATAGTCAGAATTGTGTGATATAAAGTCAGAATTGAGTGATATAAAGTGAGAATTATGAGATATAAAGTCAGAATTGAATGATATAAAGTGAGCATTATGAGGTATATAGTCAGAATCGAGTGATATGCTGCACAGACATGGATTTTCATTTCCTTCAGCCTGAGGTTTATTCATTTCGCTTATTGTTTATATTGGTGTAATTTTAAAAGTAACTTTCCCCAACACTGATAACGAGGGTGCGATGGATATTTAGCACATAGGCTAGACAACATATGGAGTCATATGCAATATTTAATTAAAATATATATATATATATATATATATATATATATATATATATATATATATATATATATATATATATATATATATATATATATAATATACACTCACCTAAAGGATTATTAGGAACACCCATTCAGTTTCTCATTAATGCAATTATCTAATCAACCAATCACATGGCAGTTGCTTCAATGCATTTAGGGGTGTGGTCCTGGTCAAGACAATCTCCTGAACTCCAAACTGAATGTCAGAATGGGAAAGAAAGGTGATTTAAGCAATTTTGAGCGTGGCATGGTTGTTGGTGCCAGAAGGGCCGGTCTGAGTATTTCACAATCTGCTCAGTTACTGGGATTTTCACGCACAACCATTTCTAGGGTTTACAAAGAATGGTGTGAAAAGGGAAAAACATCCAGTATGCAGCAGTCCTGTGGGCGAAAATGCCTTGTTGATGCTAGAGGTCAGAGGAGAATGGGCCGACTGATTCAAGCTGATAGAAGAGCAACTTTGACTGAAATAACCACTCATTACAACCGAGGTATGCAGCAAAGCATTTGTGAAGCCACAACACGCACAACCTTGAGGCAGATGGGCTACAACAGCAGAAGACCCCACCGGGTACCACTCATCTCCACTACAAATGGGAAAAAGAGGCTACAATTTGCACAAGCTCACCAAAGTTGGACAGTTGAAGACTGGAAAAACGTTGCCTGGTCTGATGAGTCTCGATTTCTGTTGAGACATTCAGATGGTAGAGTCAGAATTTGGCGTAAACAGAATGAGAACATGGATCCATCATGCCTTGTTACCACTGTGCAGGCTGGTGGTGGTGGTGTAATGGTGTGGGGGATGTTTTCTTGGCACACTTTAGGCCCCTTAGTGCCAATTGAGCATCATTTAAATGCCACTACCTACCTGAGCATTGTTTCTGACCATGTCCATCCCTTTATGACCACCATGTACCCATTCTCTGATGGCTACTTCCAGCAGGATAATGCACCATGTCACAAAGCTCGAATCATTTCAAATTGGTTTCTTGAACATGACAATGAGTTCACTGTACTAAAATGGCCCCCACAGTCACCAGATCTCAACCCAATAGAGCATCTTTGGGATGTGGTGGAACGGGAGCTTCGTGCCCTGGATGTGCATCCCACAAATCTCCATCAACTGCAAGATGCTATCCTATCAATATGGGCCAACATTTCTAAAGAATGCTTTCAGCACCTTGTTGAATCAATGCCACGTAGAATTAAGGCAGTTCTGAAGGTGAAAGGGGGTCAAACACAGTATTAGTATGGTGTTCCTAATAATCCTTTAGGTGAGTGTATATTTTGTTCTTTTTAATGCTTATATGCTGTTGTATAGACAAGAGTTGCATAGTAATTCTTAAAAATAACAGCAGATGGGAAAACACATGAAGGGGAGTAAATAATGATAACGCAATAATTTTTTTTGAGAGAGAACTCCTGTAACATTCATTTTCATACGTATTTCCGTTTCTGATTGTATAATATCTCCCAGTGACAAATGCAGTAGAGACTCCTCAGAACGCTCTCACCTCTGCAGACTTTAAATGACAAGACTCCACAGTAACCAGGTAACCAATTTTAACCTGTCAGTTAAACATGTATGAAGAGCGATTGGCTAATCTGTGCTCGTAAATTAAATATGGCTCTGCAGAAAGCCAGATGGCTCCGCGGTGTAGAGTTATTCGCGGTAATTTAGTCTCTGAATTTAAACCAGTCAACGGAAAATGAGAAGTGTCTTGATTCGCAAAATTCTTCAAGGGGTTTCTGTTTTGTGAGAGGTGTTGACACAAGATAAGAGTAATTGCTGCAAAATGTCTGTGCTGTGTGTAATGAGCGCTATCTCTCTTAAACGTCAATACTTGAGAGACGACTTTTGAAGAACAAATACTCTTTCACAGCCTCTGTTTCAAGCAGAACCGACGCTTTGAGGTATTTTGGAATCTATCCCCACCAACCAGTTTGCAATACACCTTTTGGAATGTTATGCAAATGGAATGCTCTGTTTCATAAGACCACCACAGATGAAAGCGGCCAAAAGCCAGTTTGATGTATAAAACATGAATTACTTTTGAAGGTTTCACAGGTGTACAATAGCAGCACATCCTCTATCATCCAGCAAGGCAAACATTTATGCAGACCTGATCTGATATTACCCTTTGATGTGCGATGTCCATTTTAATTAAAAGTAATTATAAATACTTTAAAAATTATTTTTAATAAATTAATAAAAGGGATAAATCCCATGGGGAAAAAAAACTCAAAAATGATAAAAGTTGCACTTTTGTTTCCTCTTACTTTTTCTGTGAGTCTCTTCAAAGTTTCAGGTAAATCATCATACAAACACTTCTCAACACTTATATTCCCTAGCCAGTGGATATTCCTTATATTAGCCACTAGTAAACGTCCCCTTTTTTCTTTTGTTTTGTTTTGTTTTGTTTATTTATTTATTTATTTATTTATTTATTATATAAAATGTATTGTATCATATATTATATTAATTATATTATATTACATTTATTATATTATATATTCTATTCTATTAATTATATTATATTTATTATATTATATTAAATGTATTATTATATTATATTATATTATATTATTTATATTCATTTTCTTTTATTTTACATTTTCTGCAAGCACGTGTCTCTGCGCCTCTTCAAAGTGTTGGTATAAATTATAATACAAATGCTTCTCTAAGCCTATAATTCCCATTAATCTGATTTTATTTTTCATAATAGCCGCTAGTAAACTTCCCCTCTGCCTCTTAGACTTTATTAAAGATCTTGTGATAGACACAATTCCCTTATCAGTGTTTCACAACAGGATTTGACTCCGTTCAAAACATTTCAGGCGGATTTGTTTTAATGAACCCAACCTCTGTTCTTGAAGGATAGATTCAGAGAGATGCTACAGTGGTTTCTTCGAATACTCATATTACACTAATTATATCAGTCCCTGCTTTCCTGTACTGCAGTCCTGTCTTTTTTTCATGCTGTTAAATTAAAATATGTATGCTAGCACATTCTTTGAGAGTAAACACTTAAGTCTTGGTCTCTAATCCATACAATATTACTTGTCCTTGAAAATACCCCTTAATGGGAGTTGTTATGGCTGTATGTTGTTACTGTACCATCATAAAATCTTGATGTGGTTTTATACTATAACAGTATACACAGACTGCTGTGAATTAAAACCCCAGAGTAGTATGACATGGTCAAGGTTTTGTGTCCTTTATAAAAAAAATGTGGTAAATGCACGCATTCTTATAATTACTGCACACTGTAAACAGTTTGTCAGGGAAAATGGAAATCTGTGTCAAAACAGATGCAAGCCAGTGGTCAGATCTTCTGCAGGGAATGTGTAAAATCTGACATATAAGAGATGTGAGTTCTGGGTAAAAAGAGAATGGGTGGAGTTTAGTTACAGTAATCGGATTTTATCACACGTCTAGATTTAATTGGCTGAATGAGGACCAATATTGACGATACAGTATTTTATCAGGCAACCTGATCTTAATGAAAGGAACTGTAATTTCTGTATTTATGAGTTATTTCAATCCTACATATGTTATGAAATGACTTTGGCTAAAATTAAATTACAGTGGCACATTGGAATGACACACATCGTACATAACCAAAAATAATAAAAAAGATTTTTTTATATATATATATATGCAAAATATGAGACAGCAAATGAACATTTTGTCCTCAAAGTTGATGTGTTAGAAGCAGGAAAAATGGGCAAGCGTAAGGATTTGAGTGAGTTTGACAAGGGCCAGATTGTGATGGCTAGACGACTGGGTCAGAGCATCTCCAAAACTGCAGCTCTTGTGGGGTGTTCCCGGTCTGCAGTGGTCAGGATCTATCAAAAGTGCTCCAAGGAAGGAACAGTGGAGAACCGGCCACAGGGTCATGGGCGGCCAAGGCTCATTGATGCACGTGGGGAGTGAAGGCTGGCCCGTGTGGGCCAATCAAACAGACGAACTACTGGAGCTCAAACTGCTCGAGAAGTTAATGCTGGTTCTGATAGAAAGGTGTCAGAATACACAGTGCATATATATATATATATATATATATATATATATATATATATATATATATATATATATATATATATATATATATATATATATATATATATATATATATATATATATATATATATATATATATATATATATATATATATATACTGTATATATATATATATGCACTGTTAGCATGGCGCAGATTTTCTGTTTGATCCGTGGCCTAGCCTGTATTGGAGAAATCGAGAGCAGCCATGGACGTAAAGGGTGCAGCAGCAAACAGAAATAGGGAAAGAAAAGGACTAACATTTCTATTCAGAAACAAGTGATGTTATAAGCTACCATTTTTTTCTGTTTAACTTTTATTAGACTCTAGGTCGAAATAAAAGAAAAAGGCGTTTTTACACTAAGCACGTTTGCTGCAGTCCATGTCCGAGCGTGATAGTTCTCGGTTTCCCCAGTCAACTTGATTCTGTTGAACCCTGGTGCATTTGCGTGCATCTTACATAATCACAAACATGCACAGGGCATGATAGAAAACAGAATGTGGGTCAATATATTGGATGAAGAGGGCTTTTTGTTGCATGCTTGCAAAGGGACTCTGAGGAGACTGCATGCACGATGCGCGAATACACTGCAAGCTCGCTCTCGCTCATATCCCAGGTACACCATCACCACTTGTTGTGTTTTATTGAACTATACATTACAATCGGCTAAAACGAATGCGTAGGTTGCTTTTCTGAACAAGAGCGCACTCGAGTCCGTGTTTCTCACACAGTTCACGTGAATCGTGGCGCAGTTCGAGTGCAACCGAACTCAGAGCACCTCCTCCAGGTAGTCTCGGGTTCGGTACCCTGGTGCGCTCCCAGGTCCTCATGACAGCATCACATTACCAATTTTTCATGCGAACCGTGCCCCGTTCTGAACTAAACTGCCAGTGTAAAATGCCCTTTATTTATATTCTTAAAATGAAAATGAGAGAAATCGCTGCTTATTCTGAGTTTTTAAGCTTAGGCTTAAGAGACATGAACAAGTTCTTTGAAAAACATCTATGAACTTTGATACATGTCTAGTCTTCATGCTCTGAGTATGGTTTCACTAATAATAAACGTACATTTGCATAAAGCATGCATATTTGTCCATATTAGATATGTTGATTAGAGTATTTAAAAACTTTTATTATAAAAATATTAATTTAAGGTAGGGTACAACAGGGCTAAAGGCTCCACGGGGTAAAAGGCTCCTTTGATTTTATTCTCCTCTAAATCACTAGAAGGCACAAAAACTTGCCTCAGCACTTTCCAAAACATCCGCTTTTCAAGATGCACGTGGAAATGTGTCTGATCCTTGACGTGATCGCGGGCAGCAGCGCAAAGTTGATTTCATTTCATTTGATCTAATATTTGATGTTTTTAAAAATGTTGTAGATTTAAGTAGCAAACAAGAATCACTAAAATGATTGAATATATTTTGAGACAAAGGTCTTGTTAATGTTTGTCAGTTTTGTTCAAGGTAATTAAAGCAACAGTTTTACAATAATGGCAGAATATGTAAAGTATGGTGTTTGGGGTAAAGGCCCCTGCTGTTGGGGCAAAAGGCTCCATATTTAACATGATCATAAACAGCCGCTGACTTTAACATGTGCTGACATGACATGATTAGATTCAGATTGTAAGTATCATATATTAAGTTGGGTGTCCACCTTATCTCCAGATAATCACCATATTTATAATGAAACCATCAGATTTAAAAATGTGATATAATCATGTCATATAATAAAATATAATTTATTGTCACTACTGTAAATCTATATTAAATTACTATGGGATCTCCTTCAATGCTTTCAGAATCTTTACTTTCTTAAATTATTTTGTTTCTATATTAACATATTTTAATGACAGCATATTTACTGATCAAACATCAAAATCAACAGAAAATAGTTCAAACTTTGCTAAAGTGATTGTTTTGAACAAGTATTAACTTAGACATTATTAAAAACACATTATTTTAGCTGAAGTATTTGTATTAATACTGTGAATTATTAGGGCTGTTGTATTAATACCCCCCTCGTCACCTCATACATTTTTAAGATTTTTGATTTTTGATTTTTGAAAATCTGTTGATGTTAAATACAAACATATATATTTTTCTGTATATCATACATTATAGGAGAAGTGAAAAGCACATTTTTCTTAAGGTGTGCCTTTAGCCCGTTTGTACCCTACATTTAGAACTGATAATAATGTGTGATTAATCGCATATAAGTTAACTCATGACAATCAAGTGATTAATTGTGATATTTTAAATATTTATATAATCAATTGACAGCCCTTATATATATATATATATATGAATATATATGAATATATATATATGAATACATGACAAAAAATAAAATAAATGTGCATAGATAATTGAGATTTAAATAATTCAAAAACAGTATTTATTAGTGTTATATTACAGATAATTTACAGATAATATATACATACACAATATGAAATGTCTTTGAAAGAAGTGGTCAAAAATAAAAGAAGCAGTAAAAACAGTAATATTGTGAAATACTGCTTAATATTTTAAGAAACCATGCAAAAAAAAAAAAAAAAAAAAAAAATATATATATATATATATATATATATATATATATATATATATATATATATATATATATATATATATATATATATAATATATATATATATATATATATATATATATATATATATATATATATATATATATATATATATATATATATATATATATATATATATATATATATATATATATATATATATATATATATATATATATATATAAATATATAAATGTATAATAGTTATAGATATATATATAATATTTTAATATATAAATGTATAATAGTTATAGATATATAAGTTTAATATATATGTGTGTATGTGTGTGTGTGTATGTATATATATATATATATACATATATATATATATACATATACATATATATATATATATATATATATATATATATATATATATATATATATATATATATATATATATATATATATATATATATATATATATATATATATATATATATATATATTCAAGATTCAAGAGTTTTATTTGTCACATACACAGTTATATACAGAATATACAACCGGCAGTGAAATGTAAATTTCATATATATATATATATATAGAATATACAACCAAGAAAGTGAAATAAAATATTAAGCAGTATTTCACAATATTACTGTTTTTACTGCATTTATTTTTGACCACTTCTTTCAAAGACATTTAATATTGTGTATGTATATATTATCTGTAAATTATCTGTAAATACTGTTTTTGAATTATTTAAATCTCAATTATCTATGCACATTTATTATTTTTTTGTCATGTATTCATTTTTTTATTTTATTTTTATTCGACTGGTATTCCAACTATATAGAAATAAACAACGACAATAAAAAAAAAAAAAAAAAAAAAAAAACTTTAGTTCTTTTGGAGGCTTGGGAGCTTTGCAATGACACTCCAATATAGAACATCTTAGAAGAAAACGCTGTTAAACAGCCAGGCAGAGACAGAAAAACATTACTAGTGTAAGACAAAGAGGAGCTCAAGCGACATCAATCTCTGGATTGGAAAATAATGGTCACTTCCACCCCAAAGAGTCGAATTGCTCTCAGCTACCGCTTTTTTCCCCTCTCTCTCAGCTCAGATTCTTCAGTTCCGGTGTATAGAGATCTGACCGATCACTCATCCCAACGTGTCGCTGTGTTAGATGAAGACAGATACTGATTTAGTGCACTAGCCTGAATGTGTACACGTGCAAACACACACTTGCACAGAGGTGTACCATTACATTCCAGTCGCAAGCCACTTGGATCTCTCACTTAAGCCATAAACACTGTTTTCACAGATCCGTGAGGACACACATTATCTCTCTCAAAGCAACATTTCAACTTGATTATTGTTTTTCAGCAGTACTCTTAACCCAGGCAATCATGGCTAGGTGTTTTGAATGCTGAAGTGGGTTGAGTTTAGCAGGCTAAAGCAAAACACTGAAAATCACAAAAGGCCCTCTATGATATATAACTGAGCTTTCATGGTGACACGATATTACATAGCCAGCAGCATTGCACCAAATCAGCTGGGAGCCCACAAACTGGGAATTGAGTTGTCGTCCCACAAATGTTATTGAAGCGCCGTGCCAATGCACTAAAGTCAACATTGCCAGCAGGGCAGAGTTTAGTAGAGCTTATGATGTCTTAGTGAGTAAGGTTTCACAGCTTTAGTTTATACAGACACCCTAACTTGTAGTGGCAAAATTTCCCTGTTGAGAAAACCTTTGGGCGGTATTTAATATATATATATATATATATATATATATATATATATACACTCACCTAAAGGATTATTAGGAACACCATACTAATACTGTGTTTGACCCCCTTTCGCCTTCAGAACTGCCTTAATTCTACGTGGCATTGATTCAACAAGGTGCTGAAAACATTCTTTAGAAATGTTGGCCCATATTGATAGGATAGCATCTTGCAGTTGATGGAGATTTGTGGGATACACATCCAGGGCACGAAGCTCCCGTTCCACCACATCCCAAAGATGCTCTATTGGGTTGAAATCTGGTGACTGTGGGGGCCATTTTAGTACAGTGAACTCATTGTCGTGGCATTTAAACGATGCCCAATTGGCACTAAGGGGCCTAAAGTGTGCCAAGAAAACATCCCCCACACCATTACACCACCACCACCAGCCTGCACAGTGGCAACAAGGCATGATGGATCCATGTTCTCATTCTGTTTACGCCAAATTCTGACTCTACCATCTGAATGTCTCAACAGAAATCGAGACTCATCAGACCAGGCAACATTTTTCCAGTCTTCAACTGTCCAATTTTGGTGAGCTCGTGCAAATTGTAGCCTCTTTCTCCTATTTGTAGTGGAGATGAGTGGTACCCAGTGGGGTCTTCTGCTGTTGTAGCCCATCCGACTCAAGGTTGTGCGTGTTGTGGCTTCACAAATGCTTTGCTGCATACCTCGGTTGTAACGAGTGGTTATTTCAGTCAAAGTTGCTCTTCTATCAGCTTGAATCAGTCGGTCCATTCTCCTCTGACCTCTAGCATCAACAAGGCATTTTCACACCACACATATATATATATATATATATATATATATATATATATATATATATATATATATATATATATATATATATATATATATATATATATA
>CM031952.1:13126080-13353580 GCA_018749465.1 Paracanthobrama guichenoti | reverse complement strand
GAAAACTGTTCTGTGGTCAGACCAATCAAAATGTGAAGTTCTTTTTGGAAAACTGGGACGCCATATCATCCGGACTAAAGAGGACAAGGACAACCCAAGTTGTTCTCAGCGCTCAGTTCAGAAGCCTGCATCTCTGATGGGATGGGGTTCATGAGTGCGTGTGGCATGGGCAGCTTACACATCTGGAAAGGCACCATCAATGCTGAAAGGTATATCCAAGTTCTAGAACAACATATGCTCCCATCCAGACGTCGTCTCTTTCAGGGAAGACCTTGCATTTTCCAACATGACAATGCCAGACCACATACTGCATCAATTACAACATCATGGCTGCGTAGAAGAAGGATCCGGGGACTGAAATGGCCAGCCTGCCGTCCAGATCTTTCACCCATAGAAAACATTTGGCACATCATAAAGAGGAAGATGCCACAAAGAAGACCTAAGACAGTTGAGCAACTAGAAGCCTGTATTAGACAAGAATGGGACAACATTCCTATTCCTAAATTTGAGCCACTTGTCTCCTCAGTCCCCAGACGTTTGCAGACTGTTAGAAAAAGAAGAGGGGATGCCACACAGTGGGAAACATGGCCTTGTCCCAGCTTTTTTGAGATGTGTTGATGCCATGAAATTTAAAATCAACTTATTTTTCCCTTAAAATGATACATTTTCTCAGTTTAAACATTTAATATGTCATCTATGTTGTATTCTGAATAAAATATTGAAATTTGAAACTTCCACATCATTGCATTCTGATTTTATTCAAAATTTGTAGTGTCCTAACTTTTTTGGAAACAGGTTTGTAAATAAAAGCAAAATCCCAAGCACAAATATTTCACTTCACAGCAGCAGCCAGAAATAGTTGCTAGCTTTAGTAGAAACAGCAGCTGTGAAATTTAAAGTTCAAACATTTAATTTTGCTCAATGTGTCACTGATGTAAAAAATAGATCTATAGTTTTTCCATTAGAAATACCTTTCTAGGCAGAACAGGCCCCTGGTGGGCAAACTGGCAAAATTCGCAGAACAGGCCCCCCCTCATCACAGGCCCCTGGTGGGCAAACTTAAATCTGAAAGGAAGGAGGAGACCATCTGGAGCACAGAGTGTGGAACCAGCCAATGAGTCTGTAAGATACATACTAATAATGCTTAAATTCAGATATGGATGGTCAGATCTGCTAATTCATTTTGCCAGCCAATCAGCAAATAAGATCATCAATAAATAATAAACAAAATCAATCTTTAAATAGGTAAGTTGCATATGTAGAGCATAATATAGTGATATATGACAGTTCATGCTTTTGCTTCATGACTGCAGAAAAATGAGTCATCCACAAATGCCCTGTGTATGAGGGCTTTCTTGTATGGTCTGTTATAACACACTGCTTCACTCAGTGCTTATATGAAAGGGAAATATATTTTGTGAAAGGAGAGTCATCTGTATGAATGCCCTAATTTCTGCTCAGAAAGATCTACTCTGCATGCAGTACTTTAGGCCACTGTCTCCTGTTGACTGAGTGATCTGAGAGTAATCTGTGAGGACACATTTGGCAGAGAGGGTCCGTCTGTCTGAGAGGGCAACATGTTGTGTTTCTTGGAGTGCTCCTCTTAAAATGTTCTGGCCGTTTTTGTCCTTCAGGAGGTAAGGCTTGTTATCAAATAAGCATCTTTGTGTGAATTGATTACTTATGGTAGCAAGGCTGATGGTATAACGTGGTAGCGGCTGGTGTCTGAGAACATTTATGAAATACATAGGACATAAGGGCCAGATTTACTAAACATGGCAAATTAGCATGAGAGCGCAATTCCAACAAAGGTGACGATGGGAGCGGAAAGTTCTGTTCATGTTCTACTGATGACGTGCAAATTGAACACAGACGCAGCCGGATCATTTCCATAATGACCAGCACAATCTACACTCTAAAACATGCTGGGTTAAAAATGACCCAAAGTGGGTTGAAAATGGACTAACTCAGCGGTTGGGTTAAATGTTTGCTTAAAACAACCCAATCTCTGGGTTAGTCCATTTTCAACCCAACTTGGGTTGTTTTTAACCCAGCATTTTTTAGAGTGTACTAAGCAGCGCAAATTCTAGACGTGCTTTGTTTGGACGTTAAATAGCTTAATGGTGCAAACACCAGCGTGAGCTGTAGTAAATCACCTCAAATGGGTTGTTTTTAACCCAGCATTTTTTAGAGTGTATGCATTGGACCTTTATCCCAGACTGTGATGACGTGTTTTAACGGTCATCAATATCGTATATCTTGCAACGTTTTTTTCTATTTTCATTTTTTTTTTTTTAATTGTATGTACATTCTTAACACTAATAGTTTGTATTATATTACTTTTGCATCAAATTACAAAAAAACAACTCACCGCTGCTGTGAGGGTGTTTCTAATACAGCGTCTATGGGAGTGATGGTAAAAATAACATCTTTCTCTCTTTTCACTGCCGTTATCAATCTCACTCTATTTTTTCCCTCTGTTCTCATTGTGTCCATACAAATGGTTTAAGCCAACTTCCAAAAAATGGTTTATGTTTTAGAAAATGAAGTTGCATGATTGTTGTAAAGATTGTGAAGGGTTTTTAGTTAAAATGTTGCGGCCAAAATCACACATTGACATTTCTGAATATACACTCACCTAAAGGATTATTAGGAACACCATACTAATACCGTGTTTGACCCCCTTTCGCCTTCAGAACTGCCTTAATTCTACGTGGCATTGATTCAACAAGGTGCTGAAAGCATTCTTTAGAAATGTTGGCCCATATTGATAGGATAGCATCTTGCAGTTGATGGAGATTTGTGGGATGCATATCCAGGGCACGATGCTCCCGTTCCACCACATCCCAAAGATGCTCTATTGGGTTGAGATCTGGTGACTGTGGGGGCCATTTTAGTACAGTGAATTCATTGTCATGTTCAAGAAACCAATTTGAAATGATTCGAGCTTTGTGACATGGTGCATTATCCTGCTGGAAGTAGCCATCAGAGAATGGGTACATGGTGGTCATAAAGGGATGGACATGGTCAGAAACAATGCTCAGGTAGGCCGTGGCATTTAAACGATGCCCAATTGGCACTAAGGGGCCTAAAGTGTGCCAAGAAAACATCCCCCACACCATTACACCACCACCAGCAGCCTGCACAGTGGTAACAAGGCATGATGGATCCATGTTCTCATTCTGTTTACGCCAAATTCTGACTCTACCATCTGAATGTCTCAACAGAAATCGAGACTCATCAGACCAGGCAACATTTTTCCAGTCTTCAACTGTCCAATTTTGGTGAGCTTGTGCAAATTGTAGCCTCTTTTTCCTATTTGTAGTGGAGATGAGTGGTACCCGGTGGGGTCTTCTGCTGTTGTAGCCCATCCGCCCACAGGACTGCCCCATACTGGATGTTTTTTCCCTTTTCACACCATTCTTTGTAAACCCTAGAAATGGTTGTGCGTGAAAATCCCAGTAACTGAGCAGATTGTGAAATACTCAGACCGGCCCGTCTGGCACCAACAACCATGCCACGTTCAAAATTGCTTAAATCACCTTTCTTTCCCATTCTGACATTCAGTTTGGAGTTCAGGAGATTGTCTTGACCAGGACCACACCCCTAAATGCATTGAAGCAACTGCCATGTGATTGGTTGATTAGATAATTGCATTAATGAGAAATTGAACAGGTGTTCCTAATAATCCTTTAGGTGAGTGTATTCTGGCTGTCAAAAATAATTAAAAAAAAAAAAAAATTCTCAGATTAACGCATTAAAATGCACAGCTAGCCGTGGATTATCCCTTACATATACAGTATGTGTGCATGTGTTGCGACGCCCTTGATTTTCTACTTAAATTGTCCTGTCATTTTCTCTGTCTAGACATCATTCCATTCAGTTCTCAAAATATGGGTTATTTGGTTTGTGATTTGTATAAGAAAGCTCAATTTTCTCTCTCTCCAGTGCTCCTTGAACGCTTGTGCTTGAATGGTAGTGGCTGCAATCAATGAATGTCGCTCATGCATTGCATTACTGCATACAATCGCCTCTGATTTTTTTGCGCTGTACTGTATGGCCCCTGCCCAGGGAGAGCGCGTCCGCCGCTGCTGCTATGACAACAGCGCACACTTCATCCAACTTGTGCGTGATTCACAGCTCCCATTCGCGGTTATCCATGAGGCTCTGAAAGAAAACGGAGCAACTAGAGGAAGTTTTTTTTTTTTTTTTTTTTTTTGGTCTGTGTATACGTATACTGTACTGCTTTTGCGAACCACAAACACCCTCCATATCTATTCAGGCACAGCTGGAGTGACATTTTGGCACGTTCACTCGCTCTCAGCTCTCCAGCCTTCACTTCTTAAAGTTTGAGACAGCGTGTCAACTGAGGGGGAAAGATGGATTTTCAGAGCGGATATTAAAGGCAATAGGATTTAAGAAACCAGAACGATTGAGGTCACCACTAAAGTGTACATTTCATTCATACGTTATTTTATTTCACCCCCATTTCCATGGCGACGGCACGGCGCGGTCATCGATAAGCGCTCTGTACTAAGTACGCGAGGGATTTTGTTGTCTACCTGGGGAGGAAATCTGGATTAACAGATGAACTGTAATGGCTAACTAACGCGTTTCTCTTTTGGACTGCTGTGAACGGATTTACACTCCGAAAACTCCGCAGATGAAGATGGTTGCGTGTGGAGGCTGCGCGGCGTCCTGGAGGAGGTGTGTGGTGATGAGTCTCAGACTGCTGTTCCTTCTCCCCGCAGGTCTGCCTGTCCGCAGTCAAGGAGAATCCCAATCCGATAACAAACAAATGGACAATATCACCATCAGACAAGGAGAGACGCTCTTCCTCAGGTAGGCGGTGATGGTTATGCATTCATCATGCTGTCATGTTTCTGCGTGAAAAGAGCAGCTGCTCTGTCAAGTGTCCTGCATGTCTGTGCATGACGTTTGTCACCTGATTAAAAAATAATCGATTTATATATAGGCTATATTAAAGAAAGAAATAACTAATGTGGCTTGGTTAGCTTCAAAATTAGTTTAAATGCCATTAAGTGTTGGTGCACAAACTCTAGACTATTTCTGCCCACTACTTGAAAACTTAAGTTTGAGTGTTGAACTAAATCTTTAATTAAATCTAACACCTGCAGTTCATTGCATGTTTCAGGCACTTACCGGTGAAGAAAAAGTAAGTTCATAAAATTACAAATTACATTTGTGGCATGGGAAAAAAAAAGTTAATGTGCAATATTAGAAAAAATATCCATCAAATATGCACCAAAGTTTGACATGTCAATGGTATAAGAAAACTGGATATTAGCCACTTAATGCTGTTTTCAAATGTAGTGCAATGCCTTCTTTGAGGCCCGGTAGTTCCCAAGTACTTTATGTTAGTCTATTAAACTTCCTAAAGGCATTGTTTATTATATAAATAATTATTTTAAGCAGTTAGTTTGTAACCAACTAATTGTGTTGTGTGTGTACATACTTAGCCATAGTTTGTGGATGAAATTGTCTCCCAAAGTGAGGTAAATGTGACACAACCTCCCTTAGGGCATGTCCTCAATTGGAAAAAAACATGCATAGCTGAGAAAGTGTGTGTGTGTCAGGTTTTGCCGATATTGGAGGGAACAAATGTCCCCACAGGGATAGTTAAACCTGAATTCAGCTACGTTGTGGGAACTAGCTAACACTTTCAGTGGGGAAAACAACTTAATGAGCATATTAAACTGTGTGTTAATGAAAATTCAGAACTGTTTCTGTGAGGGTTTGGTTTAGACTTAGAGGGAGACCGGGGGGAGTGGGGTCAGTTGTAACACTGACAGTTCATCAAGTCAGAAAAGAGCTATGGTGATGCCATCAATATCATACACTAGGGGTGGGCGATACTGCAAAATTTAGTATTGATCCGATACCAATACCGATACTTTTTACTTTTAAAAGCATGCACTTGAACTTGCATGTGCTTTCCTTTAGGGGAAAGGAGTGTGTCATGATTTATGAGGTGAATGAATCATTAATATGCTAAATCTGAATATTAATTTATTTACATATACATTACTGTAGTAAAACTGTTGTTCATTTTTGTAAAGGGCTGCCAGTGACAGGCTGTTTTATTTATTTTTTCTGACAGATTTATTAACACAATTACAAAACATAACACAATCCATTTGAACTTTTGAAAGTCCATTTAAAAAAATTTAATTACACAATCTAGCCTAATTATGTACATTAATATAAAAAAATTTGAAGTCGGTAAGATTTTTAATGTTTTTGAAAGAAGTCTCTTTTGCTCACCAAGGCTGCATTTATTTGATAAAAAATACAGTAAAAATATACTGTGAAATATTATTACAATTTAAAAGAACTGTTTTCTATTGCATATATTTTAAAATGTAATGTATTTCTGTGATCAAAGCTGAATTTTCAGCATCATTACTCCAGTCTTCAGTCACATGATCCTTCAGAAATCATTCTGATATGAGGATTTGATGCTCAGGAAGCATTTCTGATTATTACTGTATCAATGTTGAAAGCGGTGCTGCTTCATATTTTTCCTTAAAATCTTACTTTTGTGTACACTTTCTATTCGTTTATTGTTTCTCTGCCATTATAACATTGTTCAGGGCTCCCTTTCCTAAACACATCTTCAGCCTGGCTTATGATCATATGCTTATGATGCTTTTAGGAAACGCATCCGTATTTGAACAAGCACTGTGAGCGACGCGGCAGCAGCGAACGCTCTCTGTGATTGATTGGTCCCGTCACCCATCACCTTTTTTGAGCTCACGGGAGAAGTGCATGTGACTGAGCAACATTTGTAGATTTTATGACCAAAGAACTGATTGCATTTTTACATTTCACTGCCGATTGTATACCCTGTATATAACTGTGTATGTGACAAATAAAACTCTTGAAACTATAGAATAATTTGACTTGCGTAACCTAAAGTATGTTTCTCTAGTTAAATTAGATGCTTTGCATTCACTTCAACTTCAAACTCACGTGCTAAAACAGTTTTCCCTTGTCTCAAGAAATATGTGTACACACAAAACCACTGAAACCGACTCAAAATGATGTAGTATACATGCCAGGCCAGTGTGTGGCGCTGTAATTCTGCCACAGCAATACACTAAAAACGGAGAAGAAGAGTTGTGGCTAGAAGGGGTACAGCAATGGTAGGATGTGAGGCAAAATCTCACAATAAAATAACAATAAATACAACCCTAGACCTACCCTTACAATAATGCAAATACAGTAATTAAAGGACGCATGCCCAATGGCCGTAGCTGTATCCCTTCTAGTCTTTACCACGTGGTGTGATGACATCACTGTTTCACCAAATATACGGATTGGCTGTACACACGAAAACGTAAGGGTGTCGGTTTCAGATTCATCCACTTTGGGACCCGGTTTAAAAAAATACCAGTTTCAGGCTCCTAAAAAGCCAGATCCGTCTAGACGAAACGCTGATACGATATACAATTTTTACGTGTGCACCTAAACACATCTCTGTGTGGACAGGGCCTTAGTGTTTCCATCCAGGGTTTTTTTCTTAGTGATATTTCGCAAAATTCGCATAAAAATAGGTGAATGGCAACATAGCTGAATGTGACAGGAATACGTAACACACATAGTCAAAGGTTATTATTCTTTGTTTTCAATAACGTTTTTGCATAAATTTAGATTGTGTGGATCTTATTTTAGCAAATCACCTCTCATTGTTACATCTATCCCCAGCTAGTTTTCTCACCCTAGTAGTGGGGTAGGTTGTAACAACGGAAATCTTTGTATTTGACATTAACTCACATAATCTGTGATTGTGTAGTACACATCCAAGTGAGTTTAATTTCTAGTAGACGAATGTGGCTACCGTGTATCAAAGTATGAGAGATCTAGCACAAACAACCACTGAGTTACTGATGCTCAAATAAAGTGTCACCATCCCCGGTCTCCCCCTATTTCCACTAGTTCAGAACAAAAACAATAAAAGACAATGGAAAGTCCCCACAGTGACAGAAAAACAAATGTTTTCTGCATGAGTTTGTGTGCTTGTGTGGCAAAGTTGCACACACAATTAGCCAGGCTAGTAATTTTGGTCACTAATGTTTCATATGTCTTAATGGAGGACTAGTAACCTTTAGAATATTCTCATGACTAACAGGATTACACCCACTTTAATAAAGCTTAACCTCTGTGCAGGGAAAAATGTAATGAGATCACTGATTGGCAACATTTATATACAACATTTCTGGCTGTTTTTAAAAATTATTAAACATTTAGCCATGTCAGCAGTGTATGAAATTGGAGAGATGCATGTGAGGCAATAATCACAAAACAATAATCTGTGTTGCACGCAGTGAAGACATGAAGACCAAACCTTTTTTGACCGATTCAAGCATGGTTTGATTGTTGTCATCTTGGCTATACAGTAGATGCATATTTACAGTGTTTTAGGCCTGTATAAGTATATTCCCAGTAGACATAATCAAGTCCCATACTACATCACAATAGGGAAGAAAACACTATTGAAATGTCTGTTTCGTGGCAACTTTAAATAATGGATTTGCAGGCCATGATTTCACTGTTTTGAGACTGCTGCTCTAGAAAGTAGAAATTTCAAAAAGCCCCTTATTATGTTTGCCTAAAGCTGATGAAGTGATTGGTCAAGACAGTCGGCATGAATGAATTATATTTATTTGACAGCAATGCATTAAAACCTCTGACATTACACACATTCTTTTTAACAAATTAAATGTTTTCTAAATGTTCCAAATGTTACTGTATTGCTTTTAGTTATATGGCAGTTCATTTTTCAGTGAGCTGAAACAAGTACTGGGTATTTAGCTAAAATAATATTCCAGCTTCCCGTATTGTTAAATCAAATTTGTCCACACACACATATATGCATATTAGGGGTGGGCGATATACTGTAAACATGATTAACCGGTAGAAATTTGTCAACCGGTCGAGATTTTGGACTATCGTCTCTATGGCGGTTACCCTCGTGTGACGTTGCTGCGTGGTCACAACAGCTTTTCGTTTTCATGCGTTCTTAAGCATTTTAAACAGTTGAAGCATAATTAGCAGTGAAAGACATCTCATTTTGTGATATGGGAGATATCACAAAATATCTCAGCGCTGTCTGAGCGTGTAAGAACTTTTTGCCGCCTTGAACGGTTAAAGTAAACAGTCATTTATGTCTTAAGTGAACATTAGCAGTTGAGAGAGAAAACGCACAAGTATATTGGATCCGTGCAGTCGGTCTTAAAGTGACAGCGTCCACATTTACCTGCTGTCGCAAAAAGAGAGAGAAATCTCACTGCTCTTGGCTGAATCACTTTTGTAACTTTAAAAAGAATAAATGTATATTTACACAGTAAAGACTATGCATTTTATATACATTTGATTACTTTATGCATTTTATATAATATTTATTATTTCTAGTGCTTGAAGTTTTTCAGGTAGGTCTATTTTTCTTGTTTCTGTTTTTTGGCTCTTTAGTTTACTTCAGTAAGCTTATGAGTTTTTTTTTAGCCTAGTATTAGTTTTTAAATGATATTGAAAATGGTGATACGAATTATGAAATTTCAATGGTATGAACAATATCATAACCTTATTTAAAGCAAAAGAACTATATCGTGATATAGGCTATATCGTTATTGTGAAATAAAATATTGTGATATAAGATTTTGGTCATATCGCCCACCCCTATAAATATATAAACCTTGTATGAATGGTGCAGCAGTTTCACTGATACATTGGCAGTCATTGTGACAGCTACACAGTTTACAGTTATTGGTGTCACCGTACCCTGCGGCCCAAGGTGATGTTTTCAGTCATATCTTCCCCTCAGGTGAACATTAGTAGAAAACGAACTCTGGCAGCTCCAAATTAATCTTAGGCCAAAACCATAGCAAGTTATTACATTGAAAATAACATTCATTGCGCAAGTCCTCAATTGCATGGGCTAAATGAAAGCCCTCTTATGGAAATATGTGACAAAAATTGAGGGAGTTTGAGGGCAGTGAGTGGGTGTTGAAGTGCCGCACTGTCTGGAGAGGATTATGGAATATGGCAATTTATTTGATGGAAGACGAAGAGGAGAATGGTTATGGTTTACAAGGTGAAACTGACAAGCTATAGAAAGCACAAGGAACAATTAATACAAACAGACGCTCATTAACAAATGCACAAACAAGAAAAAGTGGTCACAAGAAAACACTACAGTTCAGAGATGACAGGTCAATATGATTTAAGCAATTAAAAGAAGTTAATGAGGAACACAACTTAAGCAGCCATTAAGTTCACTAGCGGTGTGAGTCTTGCAATGCTAGCTTTAGATTTGCAGTGAGTAAAGCCAGTTTTCCCTTGAGATTTGTGATTGCCATGTTTGAAAATCTGTTAGGAAAGGTACTGGGGAGACAGTATCTTTCCTGACAAATGTCTGTTTTGTTTGTTGCAAAAAAATAAATGAACTGTATCATATGAGAACAACTACCTAGGGTATATACCAACAATCCAACCACAAGCCAAACATGTCGAACTTAATGAATTTCCACATGCTGCTTCCTAGCTCTATCTCTCTGGTCGCAGTTGCCAACATTTTAAAACCAAGTACTGTAGATACGCTAGCCAACATCAAGAACCCAGATTAATAAGGAAGATTAGTGGTTTATATTAAAGAATTAGACTTAACCCTTTGACATGTACAATCACAGATTGTTATATTCAAATCTGATCCTGCGCTTTGGCTGGGGCTGAGCCAGAGATGGACTCACCCAGTGTTTTCAACATAATGACCATGATACGCTGATCTCAGAAGTCAGAAATTTTCTCTTTGAAGTAACCCGTTGTCTCTAGGTTTGCCATCCGTCCCGTGAAATATAGAATCGCCTGTATTTACAGGTAAAATGATGCACCCCGTATCAAATCAATACGGGACGCGATTTGTCCCATATTTTGCGGTGTGGTGAATACTAATGGCAAATATAAAGACATCAATTTCACAATAATTAGACTCATTTGCATGTGATTGCACTTTAGGCCCTGTCCACACGAACACGGGTATTTTCAAAACCGCAGCTTCTTCTATTCGTCCACACGCGAGCGCAGTATCCGGTCACTGAAACCAAACTTTTTTGAAAACTCCTGCCAGGCTGAAGATTTTTAGAAACTCCGGTTACAGTGCTGTCGTGTAGACAGTGAAACTGTGAAAAGAAGATTTTGGCTTGTTTCATCAGAACCAGAACCAGTAGTATCCTTTTTTCCAGGCTTCTGATTGGCCAACATGGATTTACGGTTAGGGTTATATTGCCACCTGTTTGTTTTGGCATGCTCTTGACAGCGCTTCATAGCATGTTTTTGCATTTTAATGCGACACATTTTTATTTTATTTTTAAACGGAGGAGGAAAAATTCAGTTTATAAAAATACCCGTGTACGTGTAGACTAGGCCTTAGTGGCCTTGTTTCCATAGCGATGGAGTCTCAAGTAAACTTTTTTTAAAAACATGTCAAGCTCACGTCCGCCGTTTGAACGCAGGAGGCTCTCCAGTTATAGGGCTGAATACAAAAAAAGTATCATTGGGTCTGTCCAGTAACTAATGATGAACCGAAGGCGAACTGCACACTTTGCAGAGAAGCATTTCAGTTGCTCAGACTGGCTGTCTTAAAGCAGCATACGGTGACAGACACATCCGTGCTTCTAAAGGTCTAGGCCTATTGTTTTTTTTTTTTTTTTGGATAACATATTAATATAATATTCCATACATTATCAGAGCTTGGCTGACAGATAGTTATTATATTTTTAGACATTAGACAGATTAATTAATAGATTATAGTCTAACTATTATTTATCATTTAGCTAGGCTATAGAAATCATACATAATAAATAATCCTGTCATATACAGTTTGACATTTAAAAATATTTAGATAAAAATGGGGCAAATAATTACATCATAATGTAGTCATAATTTAAAAATCCCATGCAGAAGTGTCAAAAGAAGTGATTACTGGTTAAAGGGACAGTTCACCCAAAAATAGAATCGTTTACTCATCCTCAAGTAGTTCCAAACCTGTATGGATGTCTTTGTTCTGTTGAACACATAGGAAGATATTTTGAAGAAAGTGGGAAACTGAACAGTTCTAGGGCACCATTGAATTCCATAGTATTTTTATGCCCCAAAGCGTTCTGGTTACAAATTTTCCTCAAAATATCTTCCTGTGTGTTCAGCAGAACAAAGAAATGTATACAGGTGTGGAACAACTTGAGGGTGAGTCATTATCCCCTTTCACACAGAAATCCCAGGAAATTGCCGGGAAATGACCAGAATGACTTTACCGGTAAATACACAAATATGATGTTCACACAAGCAATACCGAACAAGAGACTACCGAAAATACGGGTAAATACTGTGATGTCAGTCATCAGAAATGATCTATAATCGCTGCACCGTTGTCTTCATTCACCTGCATATGAAGTGCTTTAGTTTCACTATCTGTTCACTTTGACAACATATGTTGGATGTCTGAGTGAAAGGCATGACCATTTCCCGGTTATTTATGTGTGAAAAGGGCTAATGAAGACAGAATTTTCATGTTTGGGTGAACTTTTAAGGCACGCCAAATACTAAAGATTTCTTTAGAAATAAAGAAAATAATCAAATGTAAAATATGTGTTCTGTTGCAAGCTCACATACTTGATCTCATGTTTTGTCATGCTTTATTGTTGAGCTGTCAAGCTGTCATGTGTTGAAATAGTCAGTTCCTGACTTATTCTTTATTTGTGTCCTGGAAGTCCTGCTCATTATAAAGGTGTTTAACTGACAAAATTAGATGTTTACTTGCTCCTATTTGAGAATAGGAATATCAGATTTTTCACTATATTGGTGAATATTTTGAATAAAAAGGAAAAATGAATGAAAACTGCTTTTGTGGCTGTAATGTGTCATGTGACAAGTTTGACACATTGGCATGGGAATTATAAGGTGATGCATTAAAAATAATGGTTGTCTTAAAAGATTTTTGCCGGGGGCTCAGATAGAATCATTTAAATGTACGTGTACAAGGTTTAATTAATCCTGGCCCTTGGTGTTTTAATGTAATCACCTGGGTCTGTCGTTTTAGAGTGTGTTGGATGGAGACAGCACTCACTTTTTCACTTCTGGTGGCTGAAAGGATTGTGATTTATTGGCGTGCTGCTTGTATAGCTTGTTAATACCACAGAGGGCTGGTATGCTGGCCTTGTGCTACTTGTTGAAGCTCAGAGCAGCCAATTTCCAGCTCCCAGCATTTTCACTCTCAACATGAAGCAAAAAACATCTCCGAGATTTACCTCAGAATTTTACTATGTGCCTAAACACCATGAAAACATCCGTACTACCATCTCACGGTGGTTTCTGGAGAACATTGCTCTCGTGTTTGCAGGAGGAGTGCTCCTGACTTAGTCTTCTGTGATAAAATCTCCCAGGCACTTGTCTGTCTGTTGTTGTTGACACCTGATATATCTGCTGTCGTTATCACTAGCCTCCCAAATGCTGGTGGATAAAAGAAAATCCCTGCAATTTCCGAAGAGTCCACCAAGTTTAACCTGCATATCAATGCAATATTCCCTCTCTGTGTGGAAGTGTGTGTGTATTAGAGCTGTATTACTTGCGCAAACAATCATATTCTGATTATTTTGACAAATATTGTAAATGCAATTTGAACTGGGATATGATAAACAATTATAGCCCGATTTTGCTGGTGTTTGGGGGTATTATATTCGATCACTGATTGGATGAGTGTAAATGCCCAAGAAGCATTTTTGAAGTGCAGTATAACTCTGTTAGCAGTGTTCGGCTCGTTACTCAAAAAATTGTATTTTACTCGTTACTCCTTTCAAATGTACTTTTACTCGTTACTCCCTAACAACTGTAATTCATTACGCTACTAGTTATATTGTTATATAGTGTGTGTGCATGTGGACGTGTGTGTGAGGCAGCGTGCGAGTGTGTGTGTGTGTCTGTCTGTCTGTGCAAGGCTGCTTGCGTATGTGTGTGTATGCGAGGCTGCATGCGTGTGCGTGCGAGTGTGTGTACGTTATTGTAACTTACGTACACTATGGTTTCATGCGCTTTTAACATTTACTAGTGTTGGCTCTAAATGCTCCTGTCGTCTGCTGTGTTCAGACTTAAGTTGTGTTAGATGTTTGCTACAGTTAGGAAGTGTCTTTCTTGGAGCAGATAAAAAAGGAAATTCATATATTTGACTGCTTGTATTCATTGACAAAAATGTAGCCGTGTGCAGTAATATTGAAAAGCATCGTGATATCGTATCGAATCGTTGACATAATCACAATTGAATTGAATCGTGAGACCAGTGATGATTCACACCCATATCATTCATAAAGACAGTTACTGGATTCGTTCCTGCATGAAGCATTTGAATGAATGGCTCGATGACTCATGTCACCATTGTATCAATATAACTTGCCTAAAAATATGCACAGCAACTTATATATTTTCATGTTATTCTTTCAGTTCACGTTTCACTAAACACATTTATTGTGTCACTTTTCCAATGCAGAGATAATGTTGTACTTCACAATGTTATTAGTAACTTTTCATATCCTGAATAAAGGCTGAAATACAGTTTTGTATCGTCATAAGTGTAATATATTATCTGTCATAAAAAAAGAAAATATATCTTTTGGACTTTGTTCATCAGCATAACTTCACTTCCTGCCACTACTTTTCCCCACAAATCTCAGCTGTGATATCTAGCTATCACATATCCTGATTTTTGCAGAAAGTTCTCCTGTATTAACTGAACCGTATTGAACGATCAGATATATTGCGAATATCTGCAGCAGAGACGGGGAAGAGAATAAACGGGAGAGGTTTGAATGGACTGTGGCTTTGGAAAAAAAATAAGCTTCTTGCTGATAAGATTGAGAGGGCGCTAATTTGATTTCACAGCGAGCTGCTCAACATTATCTGTCTAATTCCACTTTCCTTTACCTTACATCAACATTCTCTTGTCTCTCATTAAAGCCTAATCATTTGAGCCACCATCACAGGGCCAGACAGGAGCACGGGGTGCTGTCATAATGAATGACCATCCAGACGATTCAGAGACCCGGGATTAATCAGTGTTTTGATATTTCAGAATTCATTTGCAATGCCAAAATGGACCTCTACTGTAGTTTGATTTATTTTTTGGCTTAAAGGAGCTTGCGTCGACCCCAGGTAAGGGGATGAAAGACTAGACGCATCTGTTAGCGAGTGTATTAGCGACAGCTGTTTGTCACTTATACTGGTTTGAGCCGCCATCAGGGCATAATGACATTGTGGCAGCTCCTTGGCCTGGCTACACACCAAATGGTCCAACACCTTGCTGTCTTTCAGACCATTTCCTTTCACCAGACTCATTAACCTTAGAGAGGAGGACGGAGAGAGAGAGAGAGAAGGAGAAACAGAACAAGGCGAAAAACACTGTGGATGTAATCACACTTGGCCTAGGTTTTTTTGGGACCTAAACCCACAAAAATTCTCTCCGCAAAAACATCTCCTTCGTCTTTTTCTCTGGCTTTCTCTCAGTAAATGTGGCCCAGATTATTCATTTCCTGACCACAAAAGTAGCATTGTGATTTTTGAAAAATTGCATGTTTTCGACAGACATTACTTCCCAGAGATGGGCCGCCTGTGCAGTCAAAATGTGGCAAATTATGCAACCTCGAAATTACAACTCTGACAGAGAATTGAGACAGGAATTTTTTTGTTTTGTTTGTTTTTGTGAATCTTTTTTGTTTTTCAGCGAATACAGTAGTAGATGTTGAAAAGCATGCTTCAGTTCTCAGTCCAGAAAACACTAGATGATACCGCTGAACAGAAATGCAACAATTTGTGCTTTGAGTGCAAATCTTTTTTTAAATGTGTTTAAATCTGTAGGCCATAAGTTCATAGTTGTTTATCTCATTTTATTGAACTAGAATTGCTAATTGCATTTTGCATTGTTCTTAGCTAGCTTATTTACCCCGCAAGTGTGAGGGCATTCATCAAGTAATCACTTCTGTGTTGTTTGCTGTTAATAACTTGTATATATTGGCATTATATTGACTGTTGGCCATGATGCTTGGTTACTGACAAACCTCTATTGACCAAGCGCTACTCAGAAGTATAAAAAATGTATCCTGTTGTATCTCCCAAAGGTCACTTGCTACTGCATGATATCAGGGGGTGCTAGAGGGTCTGTGGAAAAGTTCAGAGAAATAATATTGCAAAGAATGAAAAATAAAATAAAAAGTTAACATTTACTGAATTTGACATTCAGTAAGATTATTTTAAATAGTTTTGCCCCAGTATTAATAGTACTTAAATAGTGGGTATAATAAAAAGATATGCTGTCAGCTTAAATTTACATGTAAAAATGAAATACAAAGTAAAAATGTACTGAATTTGACATTGTTATTATTGTTGTTTTTTAAAGATGAATACAATTATCACTAGTTTTATGATTCTCTTTAGGAATAATAATTTTATGGTGCATGGTCTGAAGCTCTTAGGGTATGTGCGAATCCACTTTTGCTAGTTTAAATGATGTTTTATTAGCAAAGTTCAGGAGGAACACGTTCAAATTATCTATCCAATCATCACGTCATTCTAACCAGCTGTCAGCAATCAGCAATCATCATGTCTACCCAATCAGCACAAGTGAAGGACTATATAAATACCCAGTCAACTCACCAATTGTTCATTGACAGTTTTTCAGCATCCCTCCACCACCCCGTCTTCCTCGCTCTCACCTGGTTACTTTCCTAACCAGAGATACAGGGGGAGTACTCTGGGTTCGGGCCAAATACTGAGCTCAGAGCCCTCCCCTCGGACAGCACACCAAATACGCATACTATTGCGCATACTATTTACTATCTGATTATTTGTAAGTGTGAACTCGTGACTCGTGAACTCGACAGGTGCATGGTCCAAAAGGGTTGTACGTAGTGTCTTAATGAGTCACGGGTGTGTTTTGTGTGTAACGTGCAATAAACCAATCAGAGTCTCACCTCCCTTTCCCTTTAAAAGCCAGTTGCGCTCTCACGGATTTGCTATTTACGAATTGAATCAAATTGTTCAAGGCGGAAAGACTGAAAGCTTCTCCAGAGAGGAATCCTTTTATTTGTAATATTTGGCATGTTTGTGTGCTGCTGCATGTGTGTGTATAAGTAGTGTACTTGCGTTGTGCACCACCAATAGGAGCATATTACTAACACACCCTTTAAATAACACAAAATACTGTGCTATTGACTTTAGAGCAGGTTTGTGTTGGTTAATGGTGCAGTCGTTTTCAGTTCCTCAAAATAGCAATATTGCGCCTGAACACACCTGGTTTTCAGACCAGCACACCCATGGGTGAACAGATGAGCACGAGTGCATTTGCTATTTAAACGACGTAAAGCTGGACGTGTAAATGAAAACTGCATCGGGCTGAAACTAGCAAAAAACACTTGCACATTGCGCCATGTGTACAATATTTTAATATTTTTATATATAGTTTAAGTGGCTTTGTGTACATTCAAAATATATATTTGTGTACATTTTTAGTAAGGGTGTCATAATATTTAGGGGGTCCATTGGGGCAAAACCCCTGCCATATAAGCTTCCTTCAATTCCTTCCTTCAAGTAATAAAAGTCAGTATTGAATTCTGGACATTTATTGTATTTAACAGAAAGAATAGAACACGTACCAGCTCCTTTGAGGAGCATTTCAAAACATGGACTTTACCGAAATAATTAAAATCCTTGACCAACATTAGACAGCATGACCCAGCATTGGTTGCCAGCACTTCACTTCATTCCTAAAATGCATCTCAGCAACAAAACACATTCCTAAGACTTGATATGTTGCCCACGCACACCTATTAGAAATTTCGGAATGCCGTTTGCAGGTTATTTTATCACCTGGGCCCAGAACTAAGCGGTTGTTACCTGCATCCCCAGAGCTCATGCTAGTGGGAGAGAGATGTAGGACTCAGCTTTTATGGAATGTCACTTTTTTTTCCTGGCGGATTGCATCAGCGTGGCGTGTGGTTCAGGGCTGGCTAGCGCAGGTGTGTGGTGCTGAGTGCCTGTGTTGTGGCGTTGCTCTGAACATCTGGACCGCAGCCAAGGACTTTAGAGGTGGGAGACCAGTTTCACTGAATTAGGTGCTTAAAGGTCTAAACTCTGCTTCCGCTGAGCAAGGTTAACAAAATCAAGAGTGCGTGTGCATAAACATACACAAAACACATCTAAACACATGCAGTATGATCACGTAAACGTAAAGGAAAGGAAATGTAAAGGGATTTCTCTCACCGAGCATTTGATCGCATGCTATATTGTATATAAATCTGGGAAGGAGGGAGGAGGAGGAGAGTAATTGATTGTTTTTTTTTTACAGCTCAGGACAGCTCAGAGTTCATTAGCCATTAAAGAGAAAGCATATGTTTTTTTCTGTTCAGGTTTCTTTAATCATTCACTCCCTTGTACTCATCTATTACATGAATAATCAATGTTATGTATAGATATAGATCATCATTATTTGCTTCCCTTCATTTGCTTGAATAAAATACTCCTGAGGCCCGGGTATTTTTAGTCCGTTGACGGGACTGGGTCTGTTGTGCAAAGTGAAGCAATTTGCAAGAAGAATTTCGGTCTCTTGTTTATTTCTCTCGGGAGGGCCTGTCATTAAAGCTGCAAGATGTTACCAATCTGTCTTATAAGAGATGAAGAGGGTATTTAATGCATATTATGTCACCCTGACTTGCATTTTGTTTTGCACCAAAATTATTGAGGGACATCTTTTTATTTCTTAGGTCACTCAAAACCCCTATTCTATAAAAATTACTGAGAAATTACCTACTCTGGGGATCCTCTGAGAAATCTAGTCTTGTCCAGAGAGGAGTATGAGTGATGGCACAATCATTTTGACTTTCATTGAATGCTGTAACTAAAGCTCCCTGCTGCACCTTCATTAACCTTTATGGATTTAGAGGAGTATGATCCTCACCTTAATTTCTTGCCTTAATTGTATTTAATTGTAAACTTAATATTATGATTATATATTTAATCAAATATGCAGTATGCACACATCCAGAATCCTTTATTAATTATTGTAACTCAAACATTGTTTAGATTAATCTTGTTTGTATAGTGAAAAATTACACTATTGCTAAAAGTTTTGGGATGCCTGCATTTACATGCACATGAACTTTAATGACATCCCATTCTTAATCCGTAGGGTTTAATATGGAGTTGGCCCACCCTTTGCAGCTATAACAGCTTCAACTCTTCTGGGAAGGCTTTCCACAAGGTTTAGGAGTGTGTTGATGGGAATTTTTGACCATTCCTCTAGAAGCGCATTTGTGAGGTCAGGCACTGATGTTGGACGAGAAGGCCTGGCTCGCAGTCTCCGCTCTAATTCATCCCAAAGGTGTTCTATCGGGTTGAGGTTAGGACTCTGTGCAGGCCAGTCAAGTTCCTTCACACCAAAATCGCTCATCCATGTCTTTATGGACCAACGTTTTGTCATGTTGGAACAGGAAGGGGCCATCACCAAACTGATCCCACAAAGTTGGGAGCATGAAATTGTCCAACATGTCTTGATATGCTGAAGCATTAAGTGTTCCTTTCACTTGAACTAAGGGGCCAAGCCCAACCCCTGAAGAACAACCTCATAATCCCCCCCTCCACCAAACTTTACACTTGGCACAATGCAGTCAGGCAAGTACCGTTCTCCTGGCAACTGCCAAACCCAGACTCGTCCATCAGATTACCAGACAGAGAAGCGTAATTGCTCACTCCGGAGAACACGTTTCCACTGCTCTAGAGTCCAGTGGCGGCGTGCTTTACACCACTGCATCCCACACTTTGCATTGCACTTGGTGATGTAAGGCTTGGATGAGCTGCTCAGCCATGGAAACCCATTCCATTATGCTCTCTACGCACTGTTCTTGAGCTAATCTGAAGGCCTAAACTGCTCTTTTACATGGCCTACCACTTCGTGGCTGAGTTGCTGTTGTTCCCAATTGCTTCCACTTTGTTATAATACCACTAACAGTTGAGCGTGGAATATTTAGTAGTGAGGAAATTTCATGAATGGACTTATTGCACAGGTGGCGCAAAGCTCCCGTTCCACCACATCCCAAAGATGCTCTATTGGGTTGAGATCTGGTGACTGTGGGGGCCATTTTAGTACAGTGAACTCATTGTCATGTTCAAGAAACCAATTTGAAATGATTCGAGCTTTGTGACATGGTGCATTATCCTGCTGGAAGTAGCCATCAGAGAATGGGTACATGGTGGTCATAAAGGGATGGACATGGTCAGAAACAATGCTCAGGTAGGCCGTGGCATTTAAACGATGCCCAATTAGCACTAAGGGGCCTAAAGTGTGCCAAGAAAACATCCCCCACACCATTACACCCACCACTACCAGCCTGCACAGTGGTAACAAGGCATGATGGATCCATGTTCTCATTCTATTTACGCCAAATTCTGACTCTACCATCTGAATGTCTCAACAGAAATCGAGACTCATCAGACCAGGCAACATTTTTCCAGTCTTCAACTGTCCAATTTTGGTGAGCTTGTGAAAATTGTAGCCTTTTTTTCCTATTTGTAGTGGAGATGAGTGGTACCCGGTGGGGTCTTCTGCTGTTGTAGCCCATCCGCCTCAAGGTTGTGCGTGTTGTGGCTTCACAAATGCTTTGCTGCATACCTCGGTTGTAACGAGTGGTTATTTCAGTCAAAGTTGCTCTTCTATCAGCTTGAATCAGTCGACCCATTCTCCTCTGACCTCTAGCATCAACAAGGCATTTTTGCCCACAGGACTGCAGCATACTGGATGTTTTTTTCCTTTTCACACCATTCTTTGTAAACCCTAGAAATGGTTGTGCGTGAAAATCCCTGTAACTGAGCAGATTGTGAAATACTCAAGACCGGCCCGTCTGGCACCAACAACCATGCCACGCTCAAAATTGCTTAAATCACCTTTCTTTCCCATTCTGACATTCAGTTTGGAGTTCAGGAGATTGTCTTGACCAGGACCACACCCCTAAATGCATTGAAGCAACTGCCATGTGATTGGTTGATTAGATAATTGCATTAATGAGAAATTGAACAGGTGTTCCTAATAATCCTTTAGGTGAGTGTGTGTGTGTGTGTGTGTGTCTATATATATATATATATATATATATATATATATATATATATATATATATATATATATATATATATATATATATATAATAAATCATAATAATACATGTAGATATTATTTGTTTACTTGTTTCATAAATAATTGTAAAATATTAAAATTTAGTAATTCACTAATTTGGGTTAGTATTAATATGAACGTGTGTAGTTTAAAGTCACAAAACTACTTTGATATATTTTTTAAACATTTTAATTGCCTTTTAGCATTTCTGTATTTCACTTTAACAGCCCTAGTGTGATAAATGGATTTTTTCAAGTACATCTAATCAGTGTAGTCTCTCAATTAATATGTATGCATGTGTAATAAGTATAAAAATGAGATAAAAATGCTGTTTAAAATAATTTGGGATTAAATATATCATGTCAGACTGCAGATGAAAGCTGTCACTTCTTGAAATGTCTTGTCAGGTATCTAGTTATGATGCAGATGTGATGTCTTCAGCTGATAATTTGTTTTTTAATCTGCATCAGCTCTTTTTATGTACCCCAAAATGGTTACATCATATACATTTTGTATTGAAAACAGCTCATGTTGGAGCCATGGCCTAGTAGTTAGCACACCGAGCTTTAGTGCTTAAAGGGGCAGCACACGTTTAAATCCTCTTTGTAATGTTATCTGTTCCCATTCCCCCTCGCTCTCCTTATCATTTCATGCCTTCTCCCTACTCCTCTCTCAATATGGAGTGGCACACGGCCAAAAATAAAGAAGAAAAAAGGCAAAGAAAATAGATCTGTTAAGGAGCACCTGACTTTGTAGTTTCTTGGCGTGAGCTTCTGAGCTGCTATAATTAATTCTGAGTCACTGAACATGTAGAATGATAGACTATCGATTTTGTGTTGATGGTGAGATTGTACATCAGCCCTGAGAAGGACTGATCTTCTGTGTCCCGTCAGTCAGTCTCTTTACCCCTCATAGTAGCTGCAATTCTGCTCTATTCACCCATCCAGCGCTTTAAACGAGAGTTATGACAGGCTGCTGTGACCTTCTTTAACTTTCAAGCCACTGCTGTCTTTTGACAAGCGAGACGGGTGAGAGAAAAAAAAAAAAGGGGGTTTTCTTTTTTGCTGCTGCAGATCCAAAAATCACAAAGCCTGCTGAATCAAGAATGTTCCAAAGACTGTTATGAAGCACTATTTTTTGACGCTACGCATGACTTTCTTACACACATACGCACCTAAGAGTAGAACTCCACGCTGTATTTAAACATTTCTCAACAAATTGGAGCTTCACACTTTCAAGTCCCCTGGAAACAGAAGAGTGGGAGTTCACACGACTTAGAATCAATCTTGAATTTCCACATCATAGAAGCCCTCAGGGTTTGCGAGACAAAACTCTGATGCTGAGGTGAAGCTCTCTGTGCTCTTTTAATCAGCAAGGACTCCAGGAGAGAGACCTCGCATGCCTCCCCCCTGCATTTTCATCATGCACTAATAATGCAGTAATCAAAAAAAACTTGAAGGAACTTGCACATACCCATTCATTCCTCAATGCGTCTCTGAGTAACATAACCTAACATTAACATTATAATGATCCTAGCCAATCAGTGTTTATGCATACAGAGCTGCATGTCACTTGCTGTTGATTTCGCTGTGCATGTTTTGTAATTTAATTTTTGAATATTATAAAACAAAGCTGTTTTTGTATTGTACAAAGAGTGGTGCATATTTATAGTGGAAATCGAGTGTGCACTAAAGCATAATGTAAGTATCTTATAGTGTACACTAAAAGCAATTAAAATAGATTATAAAGGGTTTGTGCATACTAACTGGCAAGTGAATGTGTGTATTTGTGGTGTAAGTAAAAATGCACAACAAATAGTATGTGTAGTAGGGTTACGTTGGTACTACCGAATACTGATTCACATTAAATCAATCTGTGCCAAATGTCAGTACCTGAGAATACATCTGGTGATATAGACTAGTGTCTGTGAATATTAAACTGCAAAAAGACTATTTAAATATGAATCCTGCATGTCCTGGGTGTCTCTGTGTGAATGAGTGGCGCAGACGCAAGGTTTAATTTACCTCACACACACGGAATAGCGTGTGATGGTCTCGTGTTTCCATCTCATATGAGGACATGAACGCTTGATCTTCATCTCCAGAGCCGCTCTGAGAGTCACTTCATGAGCATTTTACCGTTTTATTTGAGAAAAACTACCGTCATATCATGAACACACGGACACTTAAAGGGCTTCACGGCAACCCGTCAAAATAAAAGTTTGGTTTAACTTGACAAATAAATGACTGTGGTACAGTAGAATTTATATATGTCTCAGTGTAATAATAATACTAACACAAATGTAATAATAATAAATTATCAAAACTTTAATTAATCACATTTTTCTTCTATGTTTTAATTTAAAATCAATGTCTAATGTTTAATTTAATGTCTTTATTTGATTACCAGAAAATACACAACACAGAATTTGTGGGAAATCTTTTCATAGAAATAAAATAAAATAAAATAAAATGTATGCATGTATGTATGTAAATGGTTGTCTTTATGAATTCAGTTCTTTAATTATCTAGTAGCCTACTATTTACAGGTATATTTTACAGTATGCAAACATCAGAGACAATGGCAGACAGCGACCAAGGCAGCTCTGGCATAATGTCAATAACACTTCTATAAATGACTTACAGTTGCTTTACAGTTTTTGAGGTAAACATCCCTAAAGTACTGAAAAAAGGCACCATTGGGCACCAAATTTCAGGTACCGATTAAAATGTGAACGGACCCAGGTAGAGAGCTAGACACAATATAGCTAATTTACAAGAATTGCACACACACAAAAACATGTCAATGCACTCAATGCACAATGTTCAATGCACTACCATTCAAAGTTTGGGGTCTGTAAGATCTTTTTTAAAGTCCCAGTGAACCGGAAGTAGCAAGTGAGTTTTCTTCAGTGCTGTGACGTATTGGAAGGGAATATTGAATAGAGGGCAGGGTTTCACTTCAGCGCTCCTCCTCTCCATCTCTCGCTCATAGCAGACTAACGGCTGGAGGGGAGTGGTTACGCATTTTCAAACCGAAGCCGTCAAACTGACATCATCTGAGAAGGAACGCCGTTTCCAGACTGGAAGTTACTTTTCAGATTTTGATTAAAGATTACTGCGACAAACTATTTTTTTCTGTGTATTAACTTGCACGGATTAATTGTTCACCCTAAGACCTTTAATATGTGCTAACAAAGTAAATAGGGTCAATTTTGACTTTAAACATACTTATTGACCAAGGATGCATAAAAACTTTATGAAAACTGACAGTAAAGACATGTATAATGTTGCATACAATTTCTATTTCAAATGCTTTTCATTTGAACTTTCTATCCATCAAAGAATTCTGAATAAAATTATAAATCATTAGTTCCACAAAAATATTAAGCAGCACAGCTGTTTTCAACATTGATAATAAAAAGAAAAATTTATTTAGCACCAAATCAGCAAATTAGGATCATGCGACACTAAAGACACAAGTAACGATACTAAAATTCAAAAATGTTACTAAAAGATGGCTTTGCCATCATAGGAATAAATACATTTTTGATGCACATGTAAGAGACTTCTTTCAAAAACATTTAAAAAATATTTTACGACCCCAAACTTTTGGAAAAAAAAGTATGCGATACCAAACTAATATGATCTACATTTTTGTTTTCTACAGAAATACATTACAAATATTTCAACATATAAAAAATAGATTTACAGTTTTCAGTCTCAGTAGTGCTAAAGCATCATTAGCAGGTTTTGCTGGTTGAATACGGTCTGTTTTCTATTATGTGCCATTAAACCTGTCTAATAGTGTTATGACATGATGATTTCAGAAATCATGTTTACACAGCACAGGTAACGCTAGCGCAGCCGCCTCCGCAGGATTCATAATAATGAATGTAATTCTGAGCTTCAATGACAGCGACACTTCATAAACATCACAATAAATCTCTCCTTTACCTCTAACATGCCTTGCTGGTTTATGAATATGTTTTATTGGGTTTGTCAGTAAAGATTGGCTTTGTCAGTCAAGATTCCACTAGTGTAAAATAACTCACAGGGCTGAGATGTGCTATCTGACTAGCATTAGTGGTTAAGATTTTGTTCTGAAGTGGTCTAGTCATTTTATACATTATTTATTGTGTTGAACATGATTTAGAAGAAGCTTGAAGGGTTCGTTGAGATGTTATAGTAGGTATTATGCTATAGTTTCTGTATTCATTGAGTGTAGATGAGGATTCTTGAGTTCTCTGGCCTTTTCATAATTCAAAGGCAATTTCAGCTCACCCGAATGTGATTTGTAGTACTCAAACCCATTTTTGGGTTTGCCAGCTTTGCTTTTAGACCTCTAGGCATCAGTAGTGATGTATATTTATATATCAACTGGTGATGGAGGATTTGCTGAAATGGTTTTGGAATATGGTTTTGGAATTTATCATTGTCTGCGATGACAACACATTCAACACATATTCATCAGCGATTGTTTTGTAGTCTATGTACACATTTGAATTTGAGCATGTCTGCTAACACATGTGAGACTCTAGATCAGTGGGTCCAGTGCTGTATGGATGACCTACTTATAGTGTTGAAATCCAATTAGCCCTCTCTAATAATCTAGACTAAGTCCTGTGTGGACAGCACAGATCTGCAGTGTAAGACGTGTCGGGCTGGCTGAGCAGATTCAAAGTCCAGGACTGTGATGGGAACGAGAACTCTGCCTGATTTAATTCAAGTCAAAACATGATGAAAGGGACGGGTAAATTACCCATCAGTTTTAAATATTGCACACGGGTGAGAAGCCTCTTGACCTATAAGACATTATGACACACTCATAAAGCTAAAATAGACATAAAGAATGTCATTAATTTAGCTGAGGAAGAGCATGCATAACTTATGCAGCGATATCAGACAGATAGCATAGCTACTAAATTAGTAAATATATTGTCGACATACACTATATTGCCAAAAGTTTTGGGACGCCTTCCTTTACATGCACATGAACTTTAATGACATCCCATTCTTAATCCGTAGGGTTTAATATGGAGTTGGCCCATCCTTTGCAGCGATAACAGCTTCAGCTCTTCTGGGAAGGCTTTCCACAAGGTTTAGGAGTGTGTTGATGGGAATTTCTTATCATTCTTGTAGAAGTGCATTTGTGAGGTCAGGCACTGATGTTGGCCGAGAAGGCCTGGCTCACAGTCTCCGCTCTAATTCATCCCAAAGGTGTTCTATCAGGTTGAGGTCAGGACTCGCCAGGAGCGACGCTTTGTGCACTGGTACGCAGTCATGTTGGGACAGGAAGGGCCGTCCCCAAACTGTTCCCACTAAGTTGGGAGCATGAAATTGTCCAAAATGTCCAAAAGGGGCCAAGACCAAACCCTAAAAACGACCTCACACAATAATCCCCCCTCCACCAAACTTTACACTTGGCACAATGCAGTCAGGCAAGTCCCGTTCTCCTGGCATCTGCCAAACCCAGACTCATCCATCAGATTGTCAGACAGAAAATGTGATTGGTCACTCAGAGAACACGTCTCCACTGCTCTAGAGTCCAGTGGCGGTGTGCTTTACTCCACTGCATCCCACGCTTTGCATTGCACTTGGTGATGTAACTTGGATGGCTTGGATGAGCTGCTCGACCATGGAAACCCATTCAATGAAGCTCTCTACACACTGTTCTTGAGCTCATCTGAAGGCCACAGAAGTTTGGAGGTCTGGAGCTATTGACTCTGCAGAAAGTTGGCGACTTCTGCGCTCTGTGACCCTCAGCATGCGCTGACCCTGCTCTGTGATTTTACGTGGCCTACCATTTTGTGGCTGAGTTGCTGTTGTTCCCAATTGCTTCCACTTTGTTATAATCCCACTAACAGTTGAGCGTGGAATATTTAGTAGTGAGGAAATTTCATGAGACTTATATCACGGTACCACGCTTGAATTCACAGAATGTTATACACCGCTTTTCTTTTTTTTTTTTTTTTTTTTTTTTTTTAAAGTAAAACTTTTTTGCTGTGATTACAGGTAAAAGGGCAGTGATTGGAACACCTGAATTCAATGATTTGGAGGGGTGTCCCAATACTTTTGGCAATATAGTGTATATGCATACTTGCTTACTCATCCATCCATCCATCCATCCATCCATCCATCGTCTGTCTGTTCTTCGCTTATTATTTTGATGTTATATGTATGATATATTTTATGTATTTATTTGTAATGTATCCAGCTGTCTTCCGTCTCTAGTTCTTCGTTCCTCAAATCCCTTATAAATCATAAAATAATATATAATACTATACGTATTATATATTATTATGTTTAATATATGTATTTATAATATCATTTTATTATCATTACAAAATAATACATAATTATTATTGTTATTATTTTTCACGCTTCTGATTTATTATTTTCTATAAATAATATTTTCTATTATAATTTATTAGCATAATATATTACTCTTTATATGATTCTTAACAGTGGTACTGTATCCCTCTTAACATACTATAGATCCACACAACACCGTTGCGTCACCCTTGTGGATTTCCTGCTAGCTTTTCACGACCATTACACGTTGCGTTCAAACAGCTCCACGGCTGATTAACAAATAGCCGTTTTTGTTTGTACATCTGTTTTTTTTCATGTGCTTAATTGGAAGTGCTGAGGGCATCAGTTCAAACAGAGCATCACAATGGCAGGCCCAGGATTTAGCCAAGTCCCTGGTGCCCTTTCTGTCACTGTTAATTGTACGCTGGTTAATGGGGGAAATCAGTGCTGTAGCCTTCTGTGCTGTACCGTTGGCCAGTTTGTGGATTGGTTCATCAGCTGTTCGGCTTGTCATTATAAGACAAATAAGAAGCACTTAAATGGCACCGGCTCCTATTACAGTCACTTAACCACTGGCAATAAATGGCTGTACATTTCATTTTGCTTTTCTGCCAGCTCCAGCGGTTCTCTCTCTTCATCAGCTTCAGTGGCAGGGAGGTTTGCTTTTGTCCGTGACTGGAGGCACTTAGTGCCAGTTCAACTGGAGCTTTATGTGTGGGTCTAAGATCAAACCCTGTTATGTGCACCATCTCAGTACTCACTTGAGAGCTGGAAACACATGAGATGTTTTAAATTTACCCTACATGACACAGTATAATCTCAGCGTGTATGACGGCATGTGCGTCCGTGCCAGGAAAGAAATCATCTAAGGCAAAAAAGGGATCCCGCTGGTGTTGATTGTTTGTTTTCCCTCTGTATGAATTTGTGATGCATGTGCTCTTGCATCTGATGTTTCTGTCTGAAACGCTCTCCCACGCTGTCGCATGATGCCCAACAAAGGCGTGTTCATAGGCTGACGCTTCTCTGATATCGCTGGATCACACGTCAATGGGATCTTTAAAGCTTTGCTTTGCAATCATAATGTTCTTCTTTGCTCCCACTATACCTCAATTTAAATCCACTTCTGACAGGATTTTATGAGAGGGCTTACAAAGTAGACCCAGTTAAGCATTTTGCTATAACCATAGTGCATCAAAAATTAAAAAATAGTATGCACTCTTTCTGGGCTGATGACAAAACCAATAACTTACTTTTTATTTAAAAACTCACTTGACAAAAGTTATTTGACGACCCAGTTGAATCATAATGTGAGGGTTTGTTTATTTGTTTATTATATAAATTTGTCTTTTACTTCTTTGAAATGGACCAAAAATATTATTTATAATATAAAAATATTATTATTTCATTTTCCCAGTTATTGATGAATATCATAAATCAATATTTTAAAATAATCGTAGTATGATAATAATAATGTTATTATTATTATTTACACACATATCTGTTATTGAAAAATACAGCAAAACACATTGTTGATTCATTGCTGTGAATATTAATAAACATTTTGCTTTATAAAAGTTTTTCTCTGCCTCTGCCACACTTCTAACAGTCATGACCGTCATTCATTAATATCATATTTTCTCTAAACAAATCCATGAAAAAGGAGGTCACGCCCTTAACAGCGGCTCGTCTGTGATGTGAAACGCCTGCTGTGGACTCTTATCTCATCTTTGCTTTGTATGGTCAGCAGGACCTTATCATATAAACAGGCCAGTGGTGTCTGTCTTTTTTAATTTCAAGCTTATTAGGAGAGGTTGAAATGCAGATTGAAAATGAAAGGCTACATTTAGCGGCCTCATATGATCCTGTGTGAAATAGCCACAGGAAACAACAGCTGAAATGCCTCGGGTTCCACATTCGCATGCAGCTCGCTTGTGCTTTGTTGACATGTTTGTGTGTTGCTATTTGAAATCTGTTAAACGTGCACACGCAAGATCTTAAGGTACCAAACATACATGTGTGGGTTTTTTTCTTTCTCCGTGTAGGAACAGCAAGTGAGTCTTTTGTAGTTAAACAGCTGTGATTTGTCAGAGGATTGTGGCGGCTTTAAAGTGCGACACTGCATTGTGAGAATGAGGGCTGAATCAACATGCCATTCAACACGCTGATGATTCTTCAGGGACAATTCACAAAACACTCTTTCATGATTGCAGCATTTCTATGGCATTCTTGAACATTCTCCTCTTGCTTTTCACATTCCAAGAAAGCCATGTTCAGGAGCAAATGTAGTTATAAACCCAAAGACATGGTGCAGTAAATAAAACGTGATACTCAAGTGATGCTTGTGCGAAACTCACCTTCACATGACTATATGTTGGTCTCTAGATATGTTTTCTGTAAGGCATTTTTTAAAGTAAATACTAAGTCAAAATTAATAAATGTTTTCAAATTCAAATTAAATTAAAAACAAATCCTCTTGTTGGATCCATGCAGTTAGTAAAAATTCTCCAGACGCATTGAGGCTGGAGCTGCGCAGAGGCTGAACGGGGACTTCAAAGGCCACACCCTCGGAGTCTGCAAAGGTCGAAGCGAGCATTATTAAATGGGATGGTTTAGCTCTTGTCACCTAGCAACTGAGACAGCTGACATTGACAAGTGGCTTTATTCAACTGTCTGAAAACAAAAACAGGGTAAACATGTTCACCATGGTCCATTTGTGTACAGTAATAAAGAGTATAAACTACACCCTTAAGAAAAAATGGTTTTAAACCATAGAAATTTAGGGTTCTATGGCTTGTAACAATAGCAGAACCCTTTTATTGTGCTAAATAGAACCCTTTTATAAGTTTCCATAAAGAAACATGCTTTGAATGTCAACTGTTTTTTTTTTTGTTTTTTTACATTTGTGTCATTAGATATTTGAGTAGGTTGAAACCCAATACCTACATTTAAAAATGTAATCTGACATTTTCTCTCAAATCGCATCACTCTGACGCAATCCCTCCTTTCTGAGAGCTACTCTGTTGTGATTGGTCTACCGTGTACAGCACGCATTTCAGAAGCTAAACGCCCATCACCATAACTGAACTTCAGCTCCGTCTGGAGGCTTCCTAAAGCTCAGTGATTGCACACACTGTAAAGACAGTAACGATGACGCCGATTTGACCATATCAATCCGAGCGCGAATCTGAATCAATGAAACATTGGAAGAACTAGTTATTCAACCCGAACCTTGAGCAGATGTTTCTCAGTGATACGCTACTCATTTTGAGGTTCATTATGAGATGTTGCAGCTGTAATTCCTCACCATCAGCGTTAACAAGTGTGTGTCCATCAACTAACCCATGTGTGTGTTCCTGATTTATTGTGGCGCACATGCGGGAACTGTATCAATAACAGCACATACGTTAGCCCAGCGCTAATGTGAATGACTGATGGAACATAAATCTTGCTCCATCCTTTATCTTTACTCACAGTAGTAAGAACGACAGACGATCTGCATTAATACACACAGTTTTAGGTAATAGTGGCCACAGCTGAAGTACATTGCCTTTGTCCTCCATTGCGCCATTGAACAGAGTCATGTGATCACGGTTGGCGTCATTCACCACTGTCGCTTTTTCAGTGGTGTAAGACTGATGGAAATATCCGATCTGTCTGGCTTAGCTAAAACAAGGACATGCGCTAACTCACCACAGTGGTCGACAGTACTCGACGAGGGACCATGGCAAACATGAGGACTTAAATACACAAGGACTAATGACTAAACAAGACACACCTGTGAACAATCCAGACAATGAACCAATGACAACATGACACAAGAGACTAGGGAAGCACATGACATGATCACACGAGGGCGCAATGGAATCACGATAAACCAGGAAACATGACATTGAACATGAAACAAAAACAAAACACACCGTGACACTTACACGTTCGTGGGTCATATCCAATCTGTGCCACATGGAAGGAAAAACGGAATTGGTCACTTGAACTACGTAATATAAATGTTGATCACAACACTGGAGCTGAGAGGACCATGAATTGGCATCGCACACACAGTGACTGGAATTTAAAACTGTCTAGAAATAAGTCTCAATAAACTTTTGAATAGATATACAGTGACACAGGGAGTTGTGCTCACAATATCTCTTCTCTTTGTGCCCTGAACTTTTGAATGCAGAGCGCTGCTCACTGTGAGTCATGTTGCTTTAAGCATATCATTCTGCACCCGGGATATGCATAAGCAATGTGTGCTGCTCTGGATTGGACTGGTGCATTTATATTATGATAGTTTTGCTCACCAAAAGATTATTAATAGATCTTGTTCTATCTGTCCTTGCCCCATTAAAAGCTGTGCAATAAATTTTAAATAAATGTCTTTTAATTTTATAGCATTTGCATACAAATTGTTTTTCATTAATATATTTTTAAAGAATAAAAATAGTAATATGTTTTTTATTAACATTTTAAGTTCAATTTTATTTTAAGGTGACATAGTACTACATGCACTTACTATAGTAATAACAGTAAATGATGCATCATTACAAGTAACTAACCCTAAACCAAACCCTATCTGTAACTCATCAGCTTCACACACAGAGGTTAGATATTCTGCAATGATCAAGAAAAAACAGCACTGGTATCAGATTGGGATCGGTCGATATCCAGTATTTTGGGTATTAGAATCGGATCGCTTTTAGAAAAAATGGTATCAGTGCATCCTGTGGCGAGAGGAGCAATGACAGACACAGTGGGTGTGGTGTCAGGCCTCGGAGAGGTGTTTATTAACAAAATAATATACATAAAATGTCCATGAAGGGGAATAAAGTGTCCACTGGATAAAAGTGTCCAAAATAAACAGGGGATCTTTTGTCCTCATTGTGCTGGGGCACATGCAGGGAAGGTAGTGCTCAGATGGGTTGCAGGGCTCCAGACTGCGACCTTTTTTCCTGCTGGTGCAAGAAAATTTTGTTAGCGGTCACACTGGTGTGACGACCACGGTGGCCAACTGATTTCTGGAAAGTGGAACGGAACTGCGGTACTCGTTTGAGCTGCGCTGCGTGGACCGTTTATCAGCTCAGAGCAATAATAGACAGTGCAGCGCAAGCTCAGACCAGATTTACTCATGGGCCAATCTCGATCACTCGACACCGTTACTACACAGCGCTGGGAGATAATGTTTGAATTCACCACTGAATTAATCAAATCTAGTGGGAAACGTTCGGCACAGAATTCTCTGTTATAAACCATAGATATCAGATCAAACAGCGCTGACATAGAAACAGGAGCATTGTGCCATGAATGAAGTTAAGGGGTTTCAGTCCACAAATCACCAACATTCACCATGTGTTTAATGTAGTAACACCACATGGTACTGTGGAAGAAATAGTCCAAAAAATATATATTTTTATCATTATTCATCTCAGGGTTTGTACAACCTTTCGAGAGTGAAATTCAAGCACTTTTCAAGGGCTTTCAAGTGCTTCACACTTTTTCCAGCTCTTGAAAGCTCTAAATATTATTCAGTTTTAATGTTATTTAATTTTAATGTGGTGATTTGTAAAGCTAAAAGTTTAAAGGTTCAGGAAAACTAACACTGTGGCAAACAAGCACTTTTATTTAAAGAGGCATATAATAACCAGTAGATGGCGGCAGAGGAGCACTTATTAGCCATCTACTCCCTAATATAAGTATGGAAAAAAGTTGGAAGTCTCATAAACAAAAACTATTCTTTAAATTGTGACTGAATTGCACAGAAAACAAGTGAAGACTTTTATTATCACTGAAGCTGTCGGTCAGTTCAGTGTGATACAATATAAGAACAATGGTACTTTTAATAAGAGTAGAATATTAAAATTGAAATTTACCCTGTAAAAAAATAGGTTTTACACATTACTGTTGTTAATAAAAGTTAATTTTATCTGCATATCAAGTGCTTCACTGTTAAATTTTCAATAAACAAACATGTAATATTATTAGTAACTGCTCTTATTAACAAAACAACGCGAAACAATGGTAATTTTATTATTAAATTAACTTTGATACATTTTCCTTCAGCGGCACCAAATCAGGTGTTGGCACCACCATCTGTAGAACTTTGTGGCGCTGGTGCCACTGCTCTCAAATGTTAGTCTGGAGCCCTGGGTTGGTCCAGATAATTGGAGCGGGGTCCCAGGGGCTGCCATCTTCCCAAGGGCGTGGCGCTTGAGGGGCAAGGCGGCCCTGTCATTCTCAGCCTGACGGCGGTGATGCGTGCATCCCTGCACGGGTATATGGGTCTGATGACTCACGGCTTGGCTGCGCGAGAACCCCTCCCCGTTCCCCTCCTGGACCTACGAGGACAGCAGTGTGCATGCACAGGGGAAGAGACCGGTCTCATGAGTAGAGCTGCACTCGTCAATTAACAGCGGCGGTGACAGGGCTTCATTCGATTCAGGTGTTCCTCATCACGCGCCACCAGCCCTGGTTGTTACCGCGTCCCTCCTCTCACTCACACCCACTCCTGTCGGGAACCTGGCGAAGGGCTGCGATTTAAGGGACGGGGTGGCGCTGATAATAAGGGGGAGGCAGGCGTTCTGTCACATTCCTTATATAGTGCTTACATGGGTTTAAATCCTAGCAATTATTTTTGGTTTAAAAAACCCAGCAAAAAGACCCCCAAAACCATTCTTTTTTTCTTCTTTCAGGCTCTCACACCACGACAGTCATTTGCTGAGTTAAAACATACTTGCACCCCTGTGAGGCAGAAAAGACAATGCATTCCTTAGCATGACACACAGTCCTGTTGATGCATGGGATCTGATCTTTTAAGCACTTTCTCTCACTTAACACATTTTTGCACAGATGTTTTGGGAGTTGACGCAGGCGGCTTGATCAATGTTCTTCCTCTAACTCTCTTCGGGTGTTTGAATAATCACACTCGCACTGAAAAAAAGAAAGCCTCTCGTCCTAGATTTCCCTGATGGAATGTTATGCAAATGATAAAGATCAGAGTCTCACGCCAGAGTCTGTATTTGTGGAACTCTACCAGTGCAAAAAAAGAAAAATCTATTAGAGAATCACTCAGTTATGCAAATTAGGCATCCGGATTTATTCATCATTCCGATTTATTTAAACAAACAAACTCAGAAGATGCTGATGTTAGAGCTGACCTCATTTTTGGTGGAGTGAGCTGAGGACAGCGGTCAGCAATGCATCTCGTGTAATTTCAATTGTGAACAATTGAAACGTAATTGTAATCCTTATGTGACCTAAAAACACACTTATGTTTCAGAATATTATGACATATTTGTACTTGTCAGAGGACTGTGTTCAGTGATTCGTTGTGTTAATCTTCATACTATAGATCTGTGTGGTTTCAGGCTGTTTTTTCATGTACTTCTTTCCAGAGATGTTGTGTTTCTGGTCGACTGCTTGTTTCCTGTAAATCTAGGCAGCGATGCGTGATGTAAAGTGATACAGTTTCGTCTCAGTGGTCATTGTTTGGATGTCTGAAAACATGCTTGTTACTTCTTAAATCAGAGTGGGTTTTGCTCAGAATAGAGTTGTTTTTGTTGTTGTTTTTTATGTAATAAACAAAAAGGAAGTAATTCAATCAAAATATGTCAATCAAAAATCTAAATTAAAACTTTTGTAAATGATTTACAGTACATGAATAATTATTAGGTAAGTTGATATTCTGATCATATCAGAGCACATTTTCCTCATTCCAAACCACTTCAGTCTTAATAACTACAATTAATAGGTGATATTTGTAATTGCTGGTGAGGGAAGGTGTGGCTTAAAGTAAAACATGCCATATACACATTGACAAAAATTGGTGTAAAATCAATTTTCAGTAAATTTCACAATTCATTACAAAGAAATGGCAAGTAATATGTTGAATTTTACATGCAATTAAGTAGTATTCGTTGTAAAAATATTCCAATAATTTCTACTGCTAAAATGGGCCAAAAGGATTTAACTGACAAAAGTTAAAGTCCAAAATTATGAAATACCCATTAGAAGGGTGCAACACTATAGAAGTTTCAAATTAAGCCATGGCCATCGGACAATGAAATACCAGCAGGGTCAACAGGTTGAAAAGAAAAGACACACATTAACTGCAAAAGACTAAGGCAAAGAGTTAAGTGTGAAACCACCGGGAATGCTTTAATCTCCAGTGCCACTGTTTCCAGAACAGAATCTCCATAAGTACTGTACCAAAGTGTCAGGTTCTCCGAGACTGAAATGACTGAAAAATCACAAGCTGAAATGTCAAAATATATGCGGAAAACATGGACGGAATCGTGGAATCCAGTCATAAAAACGGAATTTACTGTATAACACGAAATTTCACGGAATTTGTAAAATCTTGGATGAATAAATCAGAAATATTTTTTCTTCCATGTTTTAATTTTAACAGCTCTGTTGTGCAGCACTTCACAAAAAAAGTTTAATTGCATATGATTAAAAGATAAATTAATGTTTTATGCCTTTTAATAAAAAAATTTCAAACACAACACAGAATTTCTGAAGAAGAAAAAAACATTTAATATAATTGATTTTTAAATAAAAATGCAATTAAACCCTTAAAATGGAATCCAGAAAACTTAAAGCAGAAAACACAGAATTTGATAAAAAAAAAGAAAAAAATGGAATCTGAGAAAAACTAATTTCATAGGGCTTTAGCATCAAAAAAACTTTTAATAAATAAATAGTATAAGTTTCATTATTTCAATTAAGACATTCTAAAATGTATTTTAATCGTTAAAATGGGAGTCCAAAAAATTTTAATGGAAAAAAACGGAATTTGAAAAAAACCCCAAACGGATTTCATAGGGACTCGTGACCAATGGCCCAATGGAGGACGAAGGCAATGTTTTTTGACTGTTGAGGGACCAGGATGACTTTTGTACCACTGTTTGAAGAATGTATATCTTCCAGAAACTGCCAGTAGTTTTGTGAGTTAATTTTAAGCCCATCGTATCTCCTAACCTGAAAGGTCCGTCTCATTATGAACAGCAGCTCACACCATTACTCACTCACAACCTTGAGCTTTTCTGACTCTAACTGGTGCTGGTCCTTCAAGATTCACTCTCAACCTACACTGTACCTACATTTTCAGCCAGGACATTGAGCTATTTTTACAGACATTTCCAACAGCTCTAAAACCAGATGCGACATTTAAATAAAATGGATAAAACACCTGTAAAACAAATCAGTACAGCGTATTCCTTCTTATTAACTCAGTCCATTGAGCTGAGTGTATCAGTCTATAAAAGCTTTTAAATATTAATATTCTTCGATACATACATTTTGTGGGGAAATCCTTGTTCCATTTGTGGGCAGGTTTCTCTGACCTCAACTTCAGATTCAGCCAGATCGATAAATTAGTATTTCATGCATTTGGATTCACTGCTTGCTGTCACTATCAGTGTACACACTAATATAATGTATTCGTTCTGATATGTATAGGCCAATCAATCTGGATCAATATGTTCTGACAAAGCAAATGTAGAAAAGCACTTTCAAATGTAACAAAAAAAATGCATCTTAATCATAGGCAGCTGTATCATATATGGTATATGGGGGTGACGCAGTGACACATCTTGCCCCACTCTCAACCACCCTCATTTTTGTTTGTTTGTTCTTTATTAATTTTTCCAAAAATGTATTCATGATTTTGAATTAAACTACCAACAGAGGGCATCCCTTCCTTTGTTGTCCAACTGATGTAAAACTTCACTGCTATGACGATTATCCACAGAAAGCTCATTTAAAGTTTTGAATAGCATCTAGTGTCTTTTTGTGCATCTATAACAAACTTAAGAGTTTATAAATATATCCTCACAGAAGAGCTAAATATAATAACCTGCATATGAAAAAGAAGTCTCAACTGGAGAAGTAGACGGTGTACAGTACAGTACAGACGCACACAGTCCTTATAACCCTGCAGGCTTCACATTCACCCCACCACGCTCTCCTGCGGTTCCAGCTTAACTAGAGCTCAGTTGTAGGAGGATTCTATCATTCAGCTCCTCAGAGAGCATATATGAGCCCTCGGGGCTTTAACATGCCTTCAGACGCGATCATGCTACTGCCCCTCATCTTAAGGGTCAGAAAACATATTGAATTTTGTAATTGATAGCTCACACATTTGTGTTTGGAACACTGTGTACCAGGTCAACATTATGCATCTAAGAAGCCATATTGACTGAATTCTCATTGACTTGATTCCACATCCGAAGATGAAAAAATCAACAGTATATACAAGACCTCTTGGCACTATCTAACCTCACAATATCAGTTGATCTTCTGGAAGGGCTTTCTCCAAGTCAAATCAAGTCATCTTTATTTATGTAGTGCTTTATACAATGCATATTGTTTCAAAACAGCTTCACAGTAACAGGAAAATAACAGGATATGAACTATGAAAATAAGACATTCAAATTCTGCTGTAAAGCAGCTCTAAAAAGACAATGGTGTCATTTAGGGGTGCTACGCAGTGTTACTTAACCTGCGTTAACACTGTTACCATGGCGGCATACAGCGAGTTGAAGCGACCCCAATAATGTGATAATGTGTAAAAAGGTTTTACCCCCCAGATTGCGATTTTTACTAACCATATTGGACTAGTTTTGAGTAGCAATTGGGCGGGTTTTGTTGTGAAAACCTGGCAACCCTGGTGCAATGGATTGCAGTTGATCTATGATCCGTATGGACCAGGCCCCATGGTTCAGCACACAATTTACACATTCAAATGATTTTAAACATGAAAATCAGGACTCGCGCATTGTTCTCTGTATCTATTCACTGATTATGCACCCGAAGCATGCGCTCACAGAGAGAAAGGCACGTTTCATTTAGCGCTCGAACACTGAATTCATTCCTCTTTTGGACACATACACTCAAAATTGTCCAAATACCCATCTCGGCAAGTATTCTCTCAGTTATGTTGTGAGTGAACAGTTGAGAAAGAAACCGGATGTTTGTCAGTGAGCTTTCCTGTAGCTCAAACAATAAAAGTGCGGCGCTAGCATCGCCAAGGTCATGGGTTCGATTCCCAGGGAAAGCAAGAACTGACAAAAAGTAAAAATGTGTACCTTTAATGCAATGTAAGTCGCTTTGGATAAAAGCGTCTGCCAAATGCATAAATGTAAATGTAAGTTTATTCGGTCTGTGCAGTCGGTCTTAACGTGACAGCAGCCTAATATTCGTGCTGTTGTCTGTATCGTTAATGTTAATAAAATACAGCTTTCAAACTATATTTAATTTCTGTACCTGAATACTACTGTTAGACTTTGTAACTTTGTTATTTATAGTGGTATTTTAATGGTATTCCCCTCTGCATTTATACAGTATATAACGTTAGTAGTTTTGTTGTAGAGTTCTGGTGAGGTAGTGTATAGTTTGATTAAAATAAACTTGTGGAATTGTCGGTATTGTTTATCTACAGTTTCTATGGTACAAAATACTAGTGATGTTACATTCTGTGCTGAGGAAGGGGGTATAGCTCAGTGGGGGTGAGAAAGGGGGTGTAGCTCAGTGGTAGAGCATTTGGACTGCAGATCAAGAGGTCCCCGGTTCAAATCCGGGTGCCCCCTTCGGTCTGACCAAATCTGCTCTACACCAAACGCTGCAAAGGTAGAGCTACTAAAATCATCAAGGACTCTAATCACCCTGCAAACCCTCATTTCACGCTGCTGCCATCTGGTAAGTGCTTCCGAAGCCTGATGGCCAAAACTGAGAGACTCAGGAGGAGCTTCTTCCCCCAGGCCATCAGACTCCTGAACTCAGTCACTTAACATCACGTGACCATCGATACACTGTCATTGCACTGCACTTTCTGTTCTCGTTGTTACTGTGTAACAACCTGTTATAAACCTGTTTGCACATTATACTTCTTTATACATTTGTTAACCACATATTTATAAGTCTACAGTTTACTCACTGCACAGTCTACTCCACTTATTTTATTCCACTTCTTTATTCTTATTTTTTTACTTTTTGTCTTCTACTTGACTTGATTATTTATAATTCTACAGATATATATATATATATATAGTACTTTTTATTCTATTTCTATATAATTTCCTCCTTGTGTTTTTAACTGTGAATTTGCACTGTCCATGGAGCGGACCTGTTTACATTTCACTGCCGGTTGTATATTCTGTATATAACTGTGTATGTGACAAATAAAACTCTTGAATCTTGAGGTTTCGGAGCGTGTGCAGGGTTTTTCCTGCATTTAAAATAATTTGGCGGCCGCCAAAACTAATTTTTGTCCCACCAAAGCCTTATTTGATCAGTTATTGTGATTTATGAGTGATGTAGATGACTGCTGCACTTGTGACAGGGCGCATGTTAACTGAGTGACAGCAAGCAGATCACGCGCATTCTCTTTGTCTTCAAAATAAGCACCGTCTTAGCATATTTCACATATTACGTTAATCAAAATCAAAAGGTTGGAAGACCGAATCAATGTTGCACGTGGCGCATTCAGACAATTTTTTTTCTTGAATTACCGCTGGGTGTGAATTAACTCTTCTCTGACTCACCAGTTCGAACCTGCTCTCCTCCTCCCTTCTGCCCCAGTCTGTTCAGCCACATTTTCTTGCCTTTCACGTTTCAAAAACTCATCTTCAGTGTAACTGTTATTCCGGTTCAAGATCTACACAAAGTAAATCTCTTCTGAATCGTCACACACAAACATCTCCATGGTTACAAGGAACGCTCTCCGTGCAAGCAGGTTGTCACGTTAGTTATGTTGACGGAAGTTAGCCTATTTTCAGGCGCTGCGTAATATCATTGCTCCGCTGCACCCATGGGACGGCCGCAAACGTTACGTGATTATTACGCACGAATGAGAAAATAGTTCCTAGTCATATCAGTCTAAAAGATCGCAACTTTTCATTTTCCGTCGGTCTTAGTATAGGATGTAACTATAGAAGAGTCAAGTTTTAAACAGGAAAAATATTGAAAGTCTTTGGTCATCATTTTTGAGCGCGATGCTAATGGTCTAATCCGATTCAATGATGTATGCTAAGCTATGCTAAAAGTGCTACTGCCAGATACAGAGATCGGCTGAATGGATTCAAAAATGGTAAAACTCAGCTGTTTAACTCTAAGGGACTTGGAAAATGAGTGTTCCTTTAATATTGCTTGAACTTTATCAGTTAGGCTAGTAGTTTTTTGCTGTGGTTACATTTAACCCCCCATGCTTGCCGACGACAAAATGTTCACTTGCTGCCTAATATATACCATAATCAGTGTTATTCACTTCACCATGGTCATAATTTTATGCCTGATCAATGTTTTTTTTTTTTTTTTTTTTTTTTTTTTTTTTTTTTGCCAGTTTTGTGATCTGTTCCACCACTAGTGTCATTATTCAACTCAAGTGGGTTCAGTGTTGGTTCAGTTAAATTACTGTGTACAGTTAATTAATTATGAAACAACTTCAACACAGCTATAAGGCAATAGTGTCCATATTCAGCTCAATTTTGATTCAGTTAACAATAATCAATAATTATGAATTTGATTCACCTATAAAGCAGCTCTACAAAAGACAGTAATGTCGTCATATAGCTAGCTCAATTTCTTTTGTGTTTTGTGATCATCCGATAGTGTCAGTGCAGTCAAGTTGATACTGAATATTAAGTGTCTTATTGTTTAATTTTTCCAATCCCATTCTTAAGCTTGAAAATTCCTGGAAGACTCAGATCCTGGGTTTTTACAGGTGCGCATGGCTGGTGTCCTTTGAGTCGAGCGTTTGAGCTTCAGCAGTCACTGGCAGACTCACAAAAAGAAGCCGAACACAAGCGCACTGTGGTTGAAATGCCCACTTCCTGTTCTCCTGTTATTTAAGGTGTAGCGAACCACAGCGGATATTCTTGTGTAGCCTCGTTCTCTGATAACCTCACATAACAGATGCTGTACGTGGGAGTATCGGCACTTCCTAGCTTCCATTCGCTTCACGCCGCTATCTGAAGTTGCCCCATGGACTCCTGGCATTTGAATTGTAAACATCGACTTCCTTCCATATCTGTCATCTTCACGTTTTTGAAAGTGTCTGTTTACCGCCAGCGTGGCTTTGCCTTGCCCTAGTCAAAATCAATGTTCATCAGAAGAGGCCAGAGGTCAAAGTGTGACTTGCGAATCCCACTTCATCGATCCTCTGTGAATAATTTAAGCCGGTTATGGTTTGCTTGCAGTAACAGGTGATGGCTTAGTTCTTCACAAGGGTGAAGGTGGGGGAAAGGAGAGGGAGAGCCAGAGCCAGATGGAGGATGTGGGGAAGAGAAGCATGGAAGTGAGAAAGTGAGAAAGAAAAGGAGTAGGCAGTTGAAAGCTGCCATGGACAACAACGAGAGTGTCGTTCAAGACACTCTTTAGGGGTTGTGCTGTTTCCATTGGGCCTCCTCCTCCATTTTAGACTGAACAGAAGGTGACTGGGCTGGAACAGGCAGCCAGATACACGCAATCATGATCTCACTATTGTTTTATTCACTTTAATTGGACCATATGGCAAATTGAAGCAACTAACAGTACTTTGATAGAGACACCCTCCTCCTTCCCATTAACACTCACTGTTTTTGTGTGTTTGGTTTCGAGTGGGAAAAAAGAAAATTGTCAAATTAAAGGATTTAATGAATAAACCATGCATGTGACAAGAGATGAAACAAATCTATTTTCTTGCCATGCTTTACTCTCAAGGGCTTTAATTGCGACTTGAAGAGTGTAATTTTTTCGATGTTAAATACTTGGTTTAATCTGCAGAGACGGCTATTAGTAAGACATTTGTAGGTTGATTTCTTCTTCTTAAAAAAGAAAACACTGTAAACACGTTCACTCTGTGGCACTACTAAAGGCTCACTGAAGTGCCCTGAAACGCGCAGCATTTTTCAATGTGTTGATGTAATTTCCCCTGAAACAGGAAGACAGGGCGGGACATATCCAACCAATAGCCAATAGCGTTTTGTTTATATCACAGCTCAGCTCGGTAAAGCCAGAGTGTCCTGATCTCCTCCATATCACTTTAATATATCATTCTGTGCAGAATTCAAATGGCTCCGAATTTTTTTGTGTTCTGTGCCAACTCGTGCATATCCTTCTGAGAACCAGGGAAAAATAAGTTTTGTGAATGTAGTAATTTTTTTTTTTCTTTTTTTTTTTTTTTTGACTTTAAAAGTCACATTTATTGTATGTGAAATTGTGTTTTAAGACTACAAACTGAAAAATTCCATTATGTTTGTTGATGATCGCAGTGCAGAAATATTCCCTTTACCTTAAGTGGTGACTTGTGACGTTGATAACAAACAATTCAAAACTTCACAAATCATCGCAAGGTCCACAGAATTTGCCCGCTTCATTATACCAAATATCAAAGATTTCTTTGCTCGGGTTTGAATATTACCATTAACCAGCAGTGTTATCTAGCGACCTGCAAGAATCTAAGAAGCTTATGGTAAAATGAGGCAGGAAATATTGAGGCTGATGTTTATCTTCTACGAGATTCATTTTCCATTAAATACTAATTATGATGGATCCAGTGCCGTACCCTCCTTACGTCCCAGACCCCTATCTATTAGGAAGTAATCTCTCTCTGTGTTTGGATTGTACTTAAAAAGTTATGCCTGAAACTGGAGTCAGAAGTTTAAAGCAGTGGTAAAATAGGAGTTCCGCTCTTCATATTTTAACAGGAACAGCAATTACTTTTGTGAATGAGGCTGCAATTTTTATATCCATTGCCTACACCCCCCTCCACCCTTATAATCCTGCTTAAACTCTGCACAAGCAATTACGCCATAGCCCACTGGTTCCCCTTTAATGCCTCTTTCATCTGCCCGCACCAACTTTTCCATCATTTTTGCCTGATTAAAAAGATGGAGGGGTGAAGCAAATAATGAATAGGTTGCTGAACCAATGAAGTTGCCCCGAAAGAAGTAAAGTAGTGACTTTTTTTTTTTTAGGGTAAAATGAGGTGGTGTAATTGTGTGTGTTTGCGCTTGTTTGATTATGGTTTGTGTTAACATTTTACACAAATAAGCTACACTTTGGTGTTCATGATATTAGGCAGAAATCGTATGTTTTTGTTGTGAGAACTAGATGTTAGACTTACTATTAGGATGAAGAGTTACGTCATTTATGAGACAAAGCTTCCCTGCCATTAACTGAATTTTCCAACTTTCCTTGTTTTCACTGTTATACGGTAGGGAGCACTATTACACATCTTCTGAATGAGCATTGAATCTCCAGATCAAAACACAGGAGAAGAAGATGCAGAAACAATCATATGTAAAATAATGCGATCTTCAACATTAAATGGCCTAATGTTACTGAATGAAATGTCGTCCCAGGACGAGCTCTAGGACTGTGAAGCTTTGGGGGTGTTGATGGACTCCATCTGTGTTTTGATCATCGCTCTGAATCCGATATGGATGTGGTCATGGTCTGGTTTGTACAGTTTTTTTTTTTTTATGAAACAAACTGTACAAACAGTTTTGTCTGTCACCACCTAATGTTGCATGATTTTAAATGTTGCATAGGACCTATATGCAACATTTAAAATCATGCAACATTTAATTTGAATCTATGGATTTGATGTTCAATTCATTGTTGTTAAACAAAGCTGTTGATAGATAATATTGCATATAACAAAATGTAATGTTACTTAAAATTGTGACACTCAAAAAGTAACATTGTTTATCTACAGAATTTGAAAAACAAGTAAATAATCTCATTACATATTTTCAGTCTTTGCTTTATTGGTAATGTTGTTGACAGCTGTTACTAATTAAGAAAAATATCAAATATCTTTTTCTTGAATTAACAAATTTAAGTTGATCGGGTACTACAAACCAAGTGACAATTTTTTAATAAAATTTCGTAAAGTATAATTTAAATCAATTTATATTTATTTAATCTAATATCTAATTTATATATTAATAATGTAATAAATGATACATATAGAAAATGAATATAAAATGAAAAAGCTCATACTTTGGTCTGAGGTAGCGTGACTTTCAGGGCCGTGTGTGTGAATGTGCATGTTGTTGTCTGTTATTGTTCTGTGTTCATTGGCCCTGACCTCTTGTCTTGACCTCTGTTAGTGCAGGGCTGTACTACAGGAGGTCGTGCTCTCTACATTAGCTTGAATGCAGGAGCACATGAATCACACAGATCACTCTTTATACTCAGATGATTGCATAATGGCTGTGGCACGTTTGATTTCGCTCTCCTGTGTATGTATGACCTTTAAATGAATTTCCTTTTGCGGGTTGAATATAACCATCACTTATTTCAGACAGGCGAGGGAGCCAATGACGAGGGGGTCATATATCATAACTGTCTGAGCCGGCATGAGCGCAGAGAAAGTAATTGTACTAAAGTGCTGTTTTGTCTGCAGTTTTGAATGACAGCATTGCATTAGCTTGTCATTAGTAGCAAAACGTTTCCTTCTAAAACACTCTTCAAATGATCAAACTTTTATTGTGTGTGGTATGTGTAAGTATATTGCAAAGCAGTTAGTGAACTATAATGAAGCAGAAATTATATGCTGACCATCATAAATTGCAGACTCTTTGAAACAAAGGCACACCTGGTACACCTAATGACTGTTTTTTGGCAGTGAATTTTACATTTTAAAATAATAAATCTCTATAAAGTCCTTCACCAAGAGTCAAAAATATTGTTAAACGTTTTATTTATTATATATATATATATATATATATATATATATATATATATATATATATATATATGAAATGATGGTAAGCACTTCCTTCGCTCCCAGCTCAGCTTTTTTTTTCCGCCTTGACTTACCTGAACTATAAACTTTTTTTGTTTCTCACCCCAAAGCTGCAAGAAAGAAATTATTTTAACTTTTATTTGATCATGTATTATTGTATTGTCTGTATTTACATTAATGCTTTCAGCAGACACTGAACTTGCATTCAGAATTTTTTTTTTTTTTTTTAACTAACTACAAGATATATTTAATTATACTGCTTAATTGCAGGAAACTGTGAATCACAGATAAAACTTGCTTATTAAATTTTTATGTACAGTATATCACGCTGATCATGATGATAGTGTTAAAGTTCAGTGTGGCTCTGAATCATACAATCCATATTTTATTCACAGTTTGTGCCACTTTGCATCATTAGAAGAAGAATGTAGATGTTCCAGAATCATTAACAGAACCAAATGTCATGAAAATCATTGGGTTCAAATTATTAAAAAGGCAGGGCTCCAGACTGTGACCAAATGGTTGCATTTTGTGACCTTTTTTCCTGCTGGTGCGACTACATTTTGTTAGAGGTTAGTCATCTCAGGGTTTGTACAACCTTTTGAGAGTGAAATTCAAGCACTTTTCAAGGGCTTTCAAGTGCTTAACACTTTTTCCAGCTCGTAAAAGTTCTAAATATTATCCAATTTTAATGTTATTTTTAATATGATGATTTGTAAAACTATAAGTTTAAAGGTGTAGGCCACTTTGTGGCAAGCAAGCACTTGTATTTAAAAAAAGACACAAAATTACCACTATAACCAGTAGATGGGAGCAGAGGAGCACTTATCGAATTATTAGCAATTTCCACTCCTTAATATATGGAAAAAAGTAGGAAGTCACAAAGTCTCATGAAAAACAAAAACTTTTCTTCAGATTGTGACTGAATTACACAGAAAACAAGTGAAGAGTGCTCCTCTTATTATCACTGAAGCTGTCGGTCAGTTCAGTGTGAGGCTGTAGAAGAACAATAGTATGTTTAATAAGAGTAGAATATTTAAATTTTCCCTCTAAAAATTAGGTTTTTGCACATTACTTTTGTTAATAAAAGTTGCATATCAAGTGCTTTCCTGTTAAATTTCCATTAAACAAACATGTAATATTATTAGTAACTGCTCTTATTAAAGCTGCAGTCCGTAACTTTTTTGGGTTAAAAATTATCCTAAATAAATTTTTGAGCAAGAACATAACCAGTCAGTGTTAAAACGATCTGTTTACCTTAGCTCGATTCACAACCGTAAGCTTGTGATAATGTTTTTAATTCCAGTGGTACTGGTGGACTTCTGCGGGAAATTCAAGCATATCTTTGCGTCGTCACATCTGTAAACACAAAGGAGGAGTCCCGGCTAGTAGGCTATATCGAGATAAAGAGACTTCAACCGGGCCGATGCGAAAACAAGAATAAAAAGGGCTTCTGAAAGGTGGCGTGAACTCTGTGTTTTGAAGGGTGTTTTTTTTCAGCTTTTTTTCTGTTGGACAGGTAAGACACTTGTTATCTTAGTTCATAAAGTTACGGAATTTTCTTTGTTGTGCCTTTCTCGTTTTGCTATGTGCATTATGGTAAATATAAATTATTTTGTGCTAGCTATGAGAGGGAGCAAATCACCTCTACTCCACATTAATTTGTTGGTATATGACAATTAGAAATTAAACTGCACAGAAATGGAAACTGAACTACAGGTAGCCCTAATAACATTAACGTTACACATTAAATGTATTCACACACTGCTGATGTTGTTAACATTAACAATTTGAAAAGTATAATTTGCTCAGTTTGACGTGATGCTAAGCAATCGTTAGATTTAATCATCGCAATTTATTACAATGATTTTTTCCCCTTAGTTTGTCAGAACAAAAGTGGATGTTAGCTACTTGTTCAGATGCCATTCTTATGTTGGTCAGTCTTTCAAACAGTGGAATGTGATTCCGAATGACAGTATCCACACCGGCACGGTGACTGACAGCCGCACATTCTCCTCACAACATTGGATTCATCCGCGCTGTGCTGAGCCGAGGCACAACTCACATAAAGTTGATAATTCCGCAAATAAATTTCAAACAGAGATGGCGACAAAGAGGAAAAACTACAGGCTGCAGCTTTAATAAAACAAGACAATAGTAATTTTATTATTAAATGAACTTTATGATAAACTTTCCTCCAGTGCCACCAAATCAGGTGCTGGTGCCACTGCTCTCAAATGTTAGTCTGGAGGCCTGCCGTATAGCACTATTTTTCTTTTCTTTTGTGTTTCCCCTATTTAGTTCCCATGTATACAGTATAATGATAATTCACAATGAATTTACAGATCTGAGAAGCACGAATCATTAGAATATGTTAATCAAGCCCTAGTGATCTTCCACTAGCTGTGTGTAAGTCACTACCTGTTTAAATAAACTTTGTTAAAGACTGCTCATCATCCCAGGGTGATTTGGTTGGGTTGGTTTGGATTTGCATTCCAAGGGCTTTCTCTGAGCACTTTCTTTCTGATTAAAACATCTGGCCACCGTGTAGTTCTACCTGCACATCTGTCGAGAGGGAGCACTCTGCACGAATCTTCTTCATCACAGCGGTATAGCTGACAATCACTCTGACAGGAAGAGGGAGAGATGGAGGGAATGATTTATTAAAGCTGGCGAAATGGCTCGCAGACCACGTCTGGACCGTCCGTATCATTCAAGACCGTGCTTCCACCCTCGCAAAGAGCTGTCCATTTCAGCGATTCCGCTGCGCCACAGAACATTCCTTGAGAAGGGAAAAAGAGGATTGCCCGCATCCATCTGCCGCTAAAAGTAGATGACGGCAAGCACTTCCTTCGCTCCCAGCTCAGCATATCTTTTTTTTTTCCTGCCTTGACTTACCTGATAAGGTGATCCCAGACATAAGATAAGAAGTTTGGTCGTTGTGTAGTGAGAAATCACCAAGGACCCCAGTTGACGATAATTAAGGTTATTAGACATATAAATACTATGGAAGCCACAGGGACCCATTTCGGAGTGATGGCAGGTGTCGATGCTACTGCGAGTGTGGCGTTTAAAAATATTGTCTCTTAAAATATCTCCCTTCTGACATTTATCTTTGCGCTCTCTGGAGTCATAGCCCACAGAGATGGCAGAGACAGACCAGGCACATTTGTGAAGTCATGCACCTCATTTTCAAACTCTTTATCCTCTACTGTGTGCATTAAATGAGGAGTGCTGCATAATACATTTCCATCCTTTAATGTGAGCTAAAATCACCTTTCAAATGGCCAAATGCTTAGTGTACATATTAAGCACTCAGACATTTTGTTGCATTACCATTTTAAAGTTGTAAAAAAACATATTACAGCTAATTGGAATGAATATTCTAAATGGGAGGAATGTTCCTGTCATTTCACTGCTGTTAGACAGCTGTCACTACTTATCATGAAGAGCAAGCAGAACAGGAAGATAATAGGCTTGTTCGACTTGATGCAGCAATGCGCAGACCGATCGGCGGCTGACTTGAAGCGCCGACGGCACGTGACTGTGACGTATGTCAACAAAGAACTGCGAGAGCGCTTCAATTCGAGTTTCTATAGAGCGACTGCTCCAGGCTGCACGAGCTCTGAAGACGACACAGCTGTTCCACGATTGGCCAGATTCACCGCATGACAGCGATCACGTGTTTCTAAAACCTTCAGCTCAACTAGTGCTCACAAACAGTAAAACCTCTTTTCATGTAGTTGCGATGTTATATTGTCATGTTTATCAAAATAAAACTGATAAAAAAAAAAAACGTAGACCCCACTTCATTGATAGTGTAGGCTTATATGTTGAACTTCATTCTTATACAAACAGACACTGCATTAAGCAGTACATAAAGTATTGAATGAAAATGTCTTCTGAAACATCTGTGTATTTGACAAATATTGCATTTATTTAACTTCAGCTCAGCTGTGAAAAAAAATGCAAATATAGCACGAGCGTCACTACAGAAACAGAAAGTGTCCGACTTCACGTCTCTGTTTGCAGCTCCTCCCCGCCTACATGCGGCTACTCTCGCCGATCGGATGCATCCAGCCACAGCCGATGTCCAACAGACCTAACGTCTCATTTAAAGCTAAGCCCTGTAAGGTTGTGAAGCAAGAAATCGTTCTTATTCTAAACTGGTTCTGTTTTTCAAAAAGAATTGGAACCCAGTGATTTTCATGACAATTGGTTCCGCTAACGATTCTAGAACATCTGCATTTTTCTTGCGGTAATGCAGAATGGCATTGTGGTGAGGTTGACGAGCGAGAGACGTGGGAGGAGCGAGCAAGACCGGTGAGTGATTGAGAATGAGCATCACCGGTCTCACTTGCTCCTCCCACGTCTCTCGTCCACCTCGCCACAGGCATAAAATATGGAACGTACACTCTAAAAAATGCTAGATTAAAAACAACCCAAGTTGGGTTGAAAATGGATTGTGGATAAATTGAGAATCACAATATTTTTAAGCAAAAGAGATTCTCACGATTCTGAATAAACTACTAAAAATAACTAAACTGTAGTAAAAGCGGAATAAATGCATTATTCAAAAAATAATGGGGTGTAATGGCCACTCTGCTTCGCGTCGTGAACGCATTAGGTGGGTGTGCATTATTTTTCTAATAATTCAATGGCCCAGAGTCAATTATTCCGCTTTTACTACGGTTACCACACCTCAAAACATCGCTCAGATGATTTATTTCAAGACATTTGTCAGGTTTTGTCTTTAAAACCAAAACGTCATTTTCGAGCTAATAACAGAGGCTTGAGCCATTGATAGCAGACTAATGCAGTTATTAATGCAGTTATGAGAGAGAGAGAGAGAGAGAGTGCGTATGTCTCTCTCTCAACAGTGTTCGGCAGCAGCGCGAGTGTCTACTAATACGGAACTGTAAGAACAGCGCCTTTATTACATCGCTAGTGAGAAATGTCATATAGCTTTTAAGTTGCTAAACTATTTTACTGATAAAATCATCAGAGCCGCGCTGACAACCCGTTTCTGTGTAAGTGTGTCTGTAGTGTATGTGTGTGTTTGAGTAGGAGTGCAGAGAGAGCGGGAGAAAGAGAGTATGTGCGTTTCATACATAATTAAACTTATTTTTGTGGGAAAAAATAGAAATAATTTATTTTTATCCTACTGTTTACTATATTTATTTGCTTGGTCAGTGTCGTTGTGGGTTTTGGTTCTTTTGCTGTTGTCGTCTGAAACTACTGAAATCATTTGGCGGAGTGATATGGAACTGTAATGCGGTCAAGACCTGCTGGAACTACTTCAGCCAAGCATTTCCCTGAAAATAACTGCACACCTTAGAGCGTTTGTCAACCAATCAGATTCAAGCATTCAACAGCCCCATAGTATAATGTAATTTAATGTAATGATATAATCGTTAATTGAAGTGCCAAGTTACTTTAAAAAGTAACTTTTCGCTTCTGTAGAAATCAGTGTTTTTATCCAGACAATAAACTTTTATCCCAGTACTTTTGATAAGAATATCCCAGAAACAGCGATACTGTGTAGTTGAAAAGACTGTTTGAGAAGCGGTTTCACACCTACACATGATAAATGCTTTCTATGGGTCAGCGGCAGTGCAAATGCAGATTTGAATGTTACAGTGTGATTTTGTCAAAGGTTTAATAGACACAGACGAATCGTTGTTATTTAGGAATGAGATCACGTGGGTGTTTGAATCGAAATCGCAATCTTTTAACGATTAATCGAAGCTATATATATATATATATATATATATATATATATATATATATATATATATATATATATATATATATATATACACACATATACATATATATATACACACATATATATATATATATATATATATATATATATATATATATATATATATATATATATACATATATATATATATATATATATATATATATATATATATATATATATATATATATATATATATATATATATATATATATATATATATATATACACACATATACATATACATATATTATATATATATATATATATATATATATATATATATATATATATATATATATATATATATATATATATATACATATACATATATATATATATATATATATACATATACACATATATATATACATATATACACATATATACACATATATATATATATATATATATATATATATATATATATATATATATATATATATATATATATATATATATATATATATATATATATATATATATATATATATATATATATATATATATATATATATATATATATATATATATACACTCACCTAAAGGATTATTAGGAACACCATACTAATACTGTGTTTGACCCCCTTTCACCTTCAGAACTGCCTTAATTCTACGTGGCATTGATTCAACAAGGTGCTGAAAGCATTCTTTAGAAATGTTGGCCCATATTGATAGGATAGCATCTTGCAGTTGATGGAGATTTGTGGGATGCACATCCAGGGTGCGAAGCTCCCGTTCCACCACATCCCAAAGATGCTCTATTGGGTTGAGATCTGGTGACTGTGAGGGCCATTTTAGTACAGTGAACTCATTGTCATGTTCAAGAAACCAATTTGAAATGATTTGAGCTTTGAGACATGGTGCATTATCCTGCTGGAAGTAGCCATCAGAGAATGGGTACATGGTGGTCATAAAGGGATGGACATGGTCAGAAACAATGCTCAGGTAGGCAGCGTCATTTAAACGATGCCCAATTGGCACTAAGGGGCCTAAAGTGTGCCAAGAAAACATCCCCCACACCATTACACCACCACCACCAGCCTGCACAGTGGTAACAAGGCATGATGGATCCATGTTCTCATTCTGTTTATGCCAAATTCTGACTCTACCATCTGAATGTCTCAACAGAAATTGAGACTTTTTTCCAGTCTTCAACAGTCCAATTTTGGTGAGCTCGTGCAAATTGTAGCCTCTTTTTCCTATTTGTAGTGGAGATGAGTGGTACCCGGTGGGGTCTTCTGCTGTTGTAGCCCATCCGCCTCAAGGTTGTGCATGTTGTGGCTTCACAAATGCTTTGCTGCATACCTCGGTTGTAATGAGTGGTTATTTCAGTCAAAGTTGCTCTTCTATCAGCTTGAATCAGCCGGCCCATTCTCCTCTGACCTCTAGCATCAACAAGGCATTTTTTTTTGTCAGTAATTAATCATGATTAAACATTGTTTAATCACAATTTAAAGTTTAAATGTGTTGTAATGGCATTGTTTTATGAATGAAGGCCAGAATCACTGATACTGATGTCTCTGTGAAACATTAATGACATTACATTACAGTATAACTGAAAGCTACCAAGTTCAACATTTATTAGGCTTTAAAAAATAACTTTTAATTTAAGTGAACTTAAAAATCTTCACATAAACCCATTATAATAAATGTTATATGTACCTGTGGCCTTCACTGTTAGACATATACAGAAATGTAATAGTTATCAAACACCTTTCTTAACTGCATAAATAATAAATTAAATATAGATTAATCATCATTAAAGCTACACTTTTCTCTGTTCCCTTTGTTCTGTGATGAACATTAATGACAGACATCATTAGTGCTACTGTCACTTTAAGATCTGCCGCTGCCGAACATGATGTGGATCTGACGCGCTGTCACGCGGATTTCATTTTCTCACAAGTCCTATTATGAAAACTGGCATTTTGGCAACATGTTGTTATTGTTTGTTCAAGAGCAAAAGAGAACTCGATGTGTGCATGAGACTGACGCGAGTCTGTGCGTCGAGTGTGTGTGTGTGTGTGTGTGTGAGCTGACTGAGACATACCCACACAGACAGACAGGGCATTGACATACTAGCGTGTTCTCTCTTGTCTTGTCGCACAGATGGTTTAAAAGCATTTATATGAATGAGTGTGTTCATTTAATGTAACGCTAGGCAAAAATGGATATTAAAACGGACACTGCATTAATTGCATTAAATAGGTTTAATGTGTTAAACTGGAAAAAAAAAAAAATTTATCTTCCGCAAAAAAAAAAAAAAAAAAAAATTATAGTAATATATACTACACAAAATTTCCTATATATACATTGCAAGTTTTTCTTGATTTCCTACCTCAAATGGTTATAGCAATCAGTGTGTTCAAATAAGACTTAGTGTAGTGTCAAATGGAAATTAGTCAAATGTGTGTGGTTTCTGATATGAGCTTCATGATTTCAAAGCTAATAAGGAGTAACTAGTGTAGGTGGTTATGTAATGTTCCAGCATTACATAAAGTTCTTACAGAACTCTGCATTCTCTCCCCTCACTCCTCCTCCATCTTTCCACAGGAATCAATGGCTGTTTATTTAAGTGTTTGTTTTGTGTGTTTTTCTTCTCTGTGAGGAGCTATGTGAATGGTTATTGAGATGGGCCACCTTTGCTCTGTCAGCCTTGACCTAGACTCAACCACAGCAATAATGGTCATTTATAAAAATTAGAGGAATTTTATGATTTGTGAAGAGTATGTACACTTTTCTCAGTACACTGAACCTTGAGAATGAATTGGTATATCATGAACAATATACAAGACAAAAAAATCCAAGAGGTCATACTAAATGGGAGAGTTTTAATGAAAGTGGCTGTAGTGTTAATCTGCATGAAACTCTTGTGCAACATTGCTCAACCTCTCCTATATAGGATTTTGAGAGTGAAAAGAATCATACTTTCTATCTTTATGTGCTTTGCAATATCTATTAATGAAGGTTAAAATTAGGCTTGAGTTACCTGATTGACACGGGTTATATGATTTCTGCTCCATTCTTTCTATGTTGTAAATGAAAAAAACTAGTTGTTCAGAGTGCTTTTATTTCATTTTAGTTGAGTTAGTTAACCTTTCTCAGAGTGACTCAGATAATCGTCCTACCAATGGCTTGGGCATAGACCTCCCCGTGCAGCCAATTAAACTGTGTCACTCTGGAAATGTGCAGGAAGAAGGTATGGTAAATGAAGATCGATGAAGAGGAAGCAGTGGCCGTTATTTATAGGCTTTACATGGCTGTTAGGCCTGACCTGCAGTTTACCCTGTGGCCTGTTGTTCCTGACCAGTGGCAGAACTGTGGAGAATTACACCGTTTTGAGTTTGAGTGCTCTACATTACAGTATAGGTAGGGCAGGCTTCATTTGGTAACATACAGTGTGTTAGTGATTTGAAACACACAATAGATTTTTAAGTTTTCTGAAGAAAAAGTAATTTCTTTGAAAAACACATTAATATAGTATAAATCCACTAGTACCATTCAAAAGTTTGGGGTCTGTAATTATTTTACCAACCCCACATTTTTCAGCAGTACATATACTCTTTCAGACTGTGTATTTATTAGTGTTTGGGATTTTTAAGTGTCCCTTTCTGCAGGTTACATTGATATACCAGTAGGCGGTGATGAGTGAATGTTTGAACCCTTGAGGGAGTCATTGGGCTCTATCATACACCCGGCTCAATGCGACACCAGGCTCGCGAGACACGAGTGCGAGTAGCCTAGACTTCTGAGGACTCTAAGCAAAACTTTATCTGGGGGCCCCTGTTAGTGCGTTCATAAACTGAACAACAGAATAACCCTCCTGTTCACCAAAGACATAACTGAATGCGTTTAAGTCCCCAAGAAGGACATTTTGACATATTTTTCAGTGTATTTGTCTGTTTAAGCACTCACCCGAAGCCCAAGGTAGCCTGTACTTGTCTGTGTTTCTCTCTGTCTCGGATTGCACAGATGGAAAGCCGTCTGTTGAACAGCGTCTCTTTCACAGCGTCTCTTTCACAGCTCAATGCGCTTTTACACGTGGCGTTACATGATTCGACCGATTTGGATGTTACATATGGTGACAATGTATGGTAACATCCTTTAAAGGAAAGGAACGGAAAGCAGCATCATGTTTTCATAATCGATGGAAGCAAAAAAATCAAAAACAAAACTAAAACAGCCCTAAATAGCTGATTCTTGAGAGCAAGGGGGCCCCCTGGTGGTTTGGGGCCCTACGCAGCTTACATACTCCACGTATAGGGAGGATTGGCTCTGGCAAGTAGGCCTAACTATGCTCCAACTACTTTAAAATCTGACATCTGGGCACATTTCGGCTTTTATGAACAACCTGGTAAGCACGACCTGGAGAGAACACACAATGTGTGTAAATCAAAGCTATCTGATTTATCAAAACTATTTCATTTACACTTGGGCACATAAATGTATCTCCACAAAACGGATATAAATCCGATCTTCAATTCCTGCACTATGCAGATTTAATGGAGTTCACGTCACCGAAAACAACAGATATGAGCTGCATTTTATTGATCATCAGCTAATTTCAAAATCAAAGGCAACAGGAGAGAGAGCAGAAACAGCACTGGTAAGATCATTCAGTTTCTTTTAATGAAGATGATTGTATGAGCACCTACGACTTTCGGTAGTTTGTGCACTGGCTTGATGAAGAGATACGCAGCTGCTCGTCTGTGGTGATGCGTGCTTAGCGCTGTCATATCGGTCATATAGCCCATAACACGCTCACATGTTCATTTTTTTAGCATTGTTGCAAGGAGTAAAATTTACATAATGTGGTTTCAACAACCAGATGCATTTAGACTTTAGTTTTGACTGTATTTCGGCCCAGACCACCTCCTGAAGTGGATTTTACTATTTAGTGTATTTGTTCTAAATGCTCTTGTTGTCTTCTGTGCCCACACTTGAGTTTTGTTTGATACATTCAAGAAGCGTGTTTTCTTTGAGCAGGTAAAATTAAAGGTTCAGTTCATATAACTGACTGACAAAATTGTTTACATAAGGATGCAGTGCATCGTCAATGCATTGTGATGTATCGTGATATCGAATCGAACCGAACCGATGGCATGATAATCGTAATCGAACCGTGAGACCAGTGTAGGTTCACACCCTTAGTTTCAGCACAACACAATTATCCTTTTCACGTCAAAGTGCCACGTTGTTTAAATAGCAAATGCACTCACACCCATCTGTTCACCCATGGGTGTCTGGTCTGAAAACCAGGTGTGTTCAGGAGCATTGTTGGCACGTTGCTATTTTGAGGAAACCGAAAACGACTGCGCCATTATTTTTTGTATTTTTTGTGTTATTTAAAGGGCGTGTTAGTAATATGCACCTATAGATGGGTGCACAACGCGCGTACACTCTGCTTATTACACACACATACACACACACACACACACACACACACACACACACACACACACACTGGGATGCGCAGCAGCACACAAACTTTTTTAAACATTAAAAATAAAAGGATTCCTCTGTGGAGAAGCGTTCAGTCTTTCTGCTCGCAAAATTCACATGTACGTAAATAGTGATTCTGACATGGTACAATCACACCTAGCTTTTAAAGGGAATGGGTGATCAGACTCTGATTTGATAATAGCATGTTACGCCCAAAAGACACCCATGACACATTAAGAGAGAAAAAGTTTTTCCCGTTGTTAAACTAGCAAAAGTTGATTCGGACACACCCTAAGTGCACCATGCGCTTCAGACCATGTACTCAGATCGTTAAAATAGGGCCCATTGAATCATTCATTCAATCGATTTGTTCAAAAACTGATATCTTTATCTTATAAAGTGTATGCACACAGGCGTTCGACGCATGCGCAGTTACAACCCATGTAAATACTGCAACAACAAAAAATGCACATGTGCAACCTGCACATACAAATGATGACGAAATCTGCATCATGTGCACTGTACGCTGACCCTCGCGTATATGTAAAAAGTGAAGTATACTTTGGCCTTAACAAAACAAGTGACTCATTCACTCAACTGATTCATTCAGAAACACTGATTCATTCAGGAACATGTTGTGTGTTACTCAGGGGCATGCAACGGTTCTGATTTTGCTTTGTTTAGAAATATTTTTGTTGAAAAAATACATTAAGGCTGTGTTCACACTTCGCTTGGGTCATTTGGCCAGACCAAAAAAACCCATTAAGTCCTGATCCACTTAGCGTTCACATTGGCATTTTAACACCGAACCTAAAGATACTGACCTAAAGGCATAGGGATGTGTTCACAATCTGATTGGTCTGCTATTATTATGTATATTTCGTGACAGGACTTACCGAACATCCCAGCTGTGTGCTGGGCATGTGCGCAGCCTACATATGTTGGTATTTTGAGCAGCTGAGAACTTGTGAAGAGCTTATAAAATGTCAAAACAGTGGCAGGAATCCATCCATCACACACACAAACCAAGATCTGCTGCGAGGAGACGCAGCTCTTTTTTACATTTTTTGTTAATTTTTTTTTAATAATTTTTATTATTCAGACAAAATAAAAATGAAACCGACAAGCAGTAAAGAGAAAAATTATCTGTACTTTTTCCTTTTTTACACATTCCTTTCCTCACGTGAAACTGAATGAGCCCCCTACGGAAGCGGGCCAAGGGCCGATCGTTTCAGCGGTCTTGGTCCACTTGTTTGCTGCGCACCAGGGTTTAGAAGGCAACATTCACACTTATTCAAATGAACCGCACTAACAGAGCAATCGTTCGTTTTAATACAACCAAACATGCCAAGTGTGAACTTACACCCTAAGTAACCACAATACTGTGTAAAATGTGAATTGCTTCTTGTTTGCTCATCTGTTGTAAACAAGAAATTATATATTATGCTCACTTTACAGTGCTTTTACCACTTCTGGTATAAGAAACGGTGCAGGAACAGTATTGAAAGTGGTTTGTTCAAATAAAGAAGTGTCACAAAATATGTAATTTTTAAATGGAGTTTATGATATGGATGTTCAGGCTGAAAACACTTGCACACATACACTCACCTAAAGGATTATTAGGAACACCATACTAATACTGGCATGATGGATCCATGTTCTCATTCTGTTTACGCCAAATTCTGACTCTACCATCTGAATGTCTCAACAGAAATCGAGACTCATCAGACCAGGCAACATTTTTCCAGTCTTCAACTGTCCAATTTTGGTGAGCTCGTGCAAATTGTAGCCTCTTTTTCCTATTTGTAGTGGAGATGAGTGGTACCCGGTGGGGTCTTCTGCTGTTGTAGCCCATCTGCCTCAAGGTTGTGCGTGTTGTGGCTTCACAAATGCTTTGCTGCATACCTCGGTTGTAACGAGTGGTTATTTCAGTCAAAGTTGCTCTTCTATCAGCTTGAATCAGTTGGCCCATTCTCCTCTGACCTCTAGCATCAACAAGGCATTTTCGCCCACAGGACTGCTGCATACTGGATGTTTTTCCCTTTTCACACCATTCTTTGTAAACCCTAGAAATGGTTGTGTGTGAAAATCCCAGTAACTGAGCAGATTGTGAAATACTCAGACCGGCCCGTCTGGCACCAACAACCATGCCACGCTCAAAATGGCTTAAATCACCTTTCTTTCCCATTCGACATTCAGTTTGGAGTTCAGGAGATTGTCTTGACCAGGACCACACCCCTAAATGCATTGAAGCAACTGCCATGTGATTGGTTGATTAGGTAATTGCATTAATGAGAAATTGAACAGGTGTTCCTAATAATCCTTTAGGTGAGTGTATATTGACAACAAAAGTAAGAGGTATGTCACCTGGAAATATTATAAAAAAATTATAAGAAAAAAAAAACAAAAAAAACAAGCTCTGTTGGGCATGAAATGAGCTGAATGCTCATTGTCAGATATTCCCTGATGACTAGCCTGGTTCACCAGAGCAAGGCTGGTACCGAGACGGAGAGCGTGCGAATCCAGCGCTCCATCACCCTTTCCAGTCGAGACTCAATGACTTTGAAATTCTAATGGGTATTATTTGCAAAGGGCACCTTCATTTGCGTGACACCACTCCAAAAGACAAGGTGATTTTCAGCTAAGCTGTAATCCTCCTGTGCCGTTTGCCACAGAGGTTCGCCGACTTCAGATCAGTGTGAACACACAGCGGACTGGTCACACTTTGTTTTTACCAAAGCAAATCCAAACGATTATTTAATTGTTCATTAATTGCGCGGTTGTAGTTTCGCTTGTTTCTAATTTTGGTTTGTGCCATGGAATGTAACAAGGTGACTGTCATGCTTTTTGAAGATGCAATTAGAGCACAATTGCTAGTTTGTGCGGGATGAACATGCGTTGCAGCTTGTTGAGGTTCAGGGAGTCATTTCGTTCATGTACAGGGTACAGGGGTGGATGATATAACCAAAATAATTGTGTAACTTTATTTTACAATAACGATATTTATCACGATATAGTTATTTTTGCTTTAAATAAGGTTTTTATGATATATAAAATGTTTGATACCATTGAAATTTCATAATTCTTATCACCATTTTCAATATCATAAAAAAATAATACTAGCCTAAAAACTCAAGTAAACTGTGCTAAAGAAAGAGCAAAGAAAACAAACTACAATAGAACAAAGACACAAATCAAATAGACCTGAAAGACTTCAAGCACTATATTACACAAAATGCATAAAGTAATAAAATGTATAAAAAACAATGCATAGTCTTTACTGTGTAAATTAGCCTAAATATACATTTGTTCTTATTAAAGTTACAAAAGTGATTCAGTCAAGAGCAGTGAGAGATTTCCTCTCTTGTTTGATTAGTATTAATAGTGACAGCAGGTAAATTTGGATGCTGTTTAGAGTTTATAGACAGATATCCTGCAGTCCGTTTTGCAAAGATTGAAAATGAACTCCCAAAACTCTTCATGTATTTTACAACACTTCAGCTTGTGATTCTTATTAAGTGGGGGTAATTGTTTTTAGGATTCTTTCCCTAACTTAAGTCTCTGAGATCCTGACACCTTGCACTTCTGGAGACTCCAGGTAGGTTGCAGTTCTGGAAAATGGTGGCGGTGGAGACTAAACGGTTCCTAATGGTTTCACATTTAATTCTTAATTCTTTTGCAGTTAACATGTCTTTTCTCCGCCACCTGATTTTGTCTGACCCTGCTGACCCAATGAGCATTTCACTGTCCAATGGTCATGCCTTAACTGCAATGTCTAGTATTGCATTAGTATTGTATCCTTCTCATGGGCATCTAATAATTTTTTACTTTTCAGTCTGAGTTAAATCTCTTTTTTTGCTCATTTTATCAGTAAAAGACGACGTGCCTAATAATTCTGCACACCTGAATATAAGGTGTTTTTAATTTCCTTCATGAACAATTATATATCACTTATAAATGATTAAATACAAAATCAATAGTAGTTATTAAGATTAATGTGGTTTGGAATTGGTAAAATGTGCCTGGAAAAAAATATGATCAAGAAATCAATATGCATAATAATTCTGCACGCGGTCTACACTCACCTAAAGGATTATTAGGAACACCTGTTCAATTTCTCATTAATGCAATTACCTAATCAACCAATCACATGGCAGTTGCTTCAATGCATTTAGGGGTGTGGTCCTGGTCAAGACAATCTCCTGAACTCCAAACTGAATGTCAGAATGGGAAAGAAAGGTGATTTAAGCAGTTTTGAGCGTGGCATGGTTGTTGGTGCCAGATGGGCCGGTCTGAGTATTTCACAATCTGCTCAGTTACTGGGATTTTCACGCACAACCATTTCTAGGGTTTACAAAGAATGGTGTGAAAAGGGAAAAACATCCAGTATGCGGCAGTCCTGTGGGCGAAAATGCCTTGTTGATGCTAGAGGTCAGAGGAGAATGGGCCGACTGATTCAAACTGATAGAAGAGCAACTTTGACTGAAATAACCACTCGTTACAGCCGAAGTATGCAGCAAAGCATTTGTGAAGCCACAACATGCACAACCTTGAGGCAGATGGGCTACAACAGCAGAAGACCCCACCGGGTACCACTCATCTCCACTACAAATAGGAAAAAGAGGCTACAATTTGCACAAGCTCACCAAAATTGGACAGTTGAAGACTGGAAAATGTTGCCTGGTCTGATGAGTCTCGATTTCTGTTGAGACATTCAGATGGTAGAGTCAGAATTTGGCGTAAACAGAATGAGAACATGGATCCATCATGCCTTGTTGCCACTGTGCAGGCTGGTGGTGGTGGTGTAATGGTGTGGGGGATGTTTTCTTGGCACACTTTAGGCCCCTTAGTGCCAATTGGGCATCGTTTAAATGCCACGGCCTACCTGAGCATTGTTTCTGACCATGTCCATCCCTTTATGACCACCATGTACCCATTCTCTGATGGCTACTTCCAGCAGGATAATGCACCATGTCACAAAGCTCGAATCATTTCAAATTGGTTTCTTGAACATGACAATGAGTTCACTGTACTAAAATGGCCCCCACAGTCACCAGATCTCAACCCAATAGAGCATCTTTGGGATGTGGTGGAACGGAGCTTCGCCCCTGGATGTGCATCCCACAAATCTCCATCAACTGCAAGATGCTATCCTATCAATATGGGCCAACATTTCTAAAGAATGCTTTCAGCACCTTGTTGAATCAATGCCACGTAGAATTAAGGCAGTTCTGAAGGTGAAAGGGGGTCAAACACAGTATTAGTATGGTGTTCCTAATACTCCTTTAGGTGAGTGTATATAATGTGTGAGTGTGATATATATACTTTATTCTTTGAGAATATGATAAAGACTATGCAAGAATCTATATGAGCTTTAATAGTGAGAGCCAACCAATTATCTACCACGTATTTAGATCTGTGTGTTACTAATTCAACCTCATCTGCAACCATTTCCGGATGTCTGTGTGGACATGAGTAACGACAGGGCCGGTGGGATGCCTCGGGTGGTTTGGCCTTGTGTTAGACAGACCAGCAGAGAGGTAATTTGCTCCGCTCAGCTTGGTTCAGCCTGACTACCATCACTGCAATCTGAGGATCATGAGTGCACAATATGGAGTGATGCAGAAAATCATATCAAATAGTGTAGTCTCTCATATTTCTTTCATCACGTCGTGAGTGAGAACGAGAGACAGAGAAGGACACAAACACAGACAACAAGATAGAAATTGTGTGCGTGTTTGCACAGCAAATGGTCACAGCAAGAAGAAACCGCAGTGAGTCCTGACAATGTCAATTGTTTTTTTTTTACCCAGCCCAGAGAGATGGAAAAGGATTCCAGTTCCCTTAACAGTTGTTCCAATACCTCTTTCAAAGCCCAGAGAGAGCAGAAGTACACAGATAGTGCTCATCTCCCTGTGTCTGCTGAGACGTGCTGGATTTTAAAACTGGGGCTCGTACCCAAATGAATACTTTACACGGATATATTTACATTATTTTAACTGGAACAGGATGCTGGCTCATAATCCAACTGCTACTTCATTTTCAGTTGAAAGGTTAATGATACATACTACTAAATCTGTAAACAAGAGATAGGATATTTAATTATTAAAATACTCTCTCTCTCTCTCTCTCTCTCTCTATATATATATATATATACACACATATATATATACATATATATATATATATATATAATATATATGTATATATCTTGTATGCACATTTTATCACTACTGAAAAATTGTCTTATCTTGTATGAAACATTCTGTTCTGTATTGTTTAACCTCCTGGGTGCCACTGTCCATGTACGAGGACATTATATTTTAATGAATTCCTCTGACATCATATTTTTTTTATGTCATGTAAAGAGCACATTCAGGGCTTTTCAGAGATACCATTTGTTTTGAGGTTTTACCAGGACAACAACTTCTCCTTGGTCTTTAAAAATGACTAAATGATCAAGTTTAGCACTCTTATGGAAGTAATTTTTCATTTTAAAAATTTTAATCTGACTAATTTTCAAATAGTTTGTTATAAATCAACATCTCAGGAACATATTATGGGGTTTCAAATCAAAATATGACTTTCTGTTACAAAACAGGGCATTGGTTTCATGGCATTTTTGGAGACACAACATGTGAATAGGGAAAGAAATTACATATCAATGTTCCTATAAAATATTAGATATTATTATTTTGCCAACTATTACTCCCATTATTACACTTCTTTTTTTCATTACATGCTGCTCCAAGAACACATTAATGTGCAAATTAGACACAGTGTATAGATACACATGCAGCATTGAATGGAAAACCCATCTATGGCCATTTTACCCACATATTATAATGGCACATTCATTCATTCCGTTATATCTTTCATAACATAGTTGAGAATCATCTAATCCTGAAAATCGATTGGTGAATGAAAAAAAAGTCCCAGTGTCCACATATGAGGACATAGCATAACATATGAATAAAATATAATTTTTCAAAGATATATATATATATATATATATATTTCCATTTGTTTCTAATGCTCTAAACAATGTAATGACATGAAAAACACTAAATTCAAAAGACTTTGCTTTCCTGGGTCTTAGAGGATAAAGTGCTATATAAATAAAGGTGATTTGACTTAATTTTTGTGCAATTTAATATATCCAATTTATAATGAAAATTATTATAAATTACAATAACAAATATAATAATTTTTTTAATATTTTTCTCTAGAGACCACTTACATTTATTCGAGCTTTTCTATGTGCATTTTTACCACACTGATATATTTTATACCACGCAAATATTTATTATGGTACTTAAAAGTTTTTAATGTTATTTATATTTCTATGTGGTGTTTTTAAAATGCTTTAAGACAAACCATGTGCAAATTCATAAGTCAACACCATTGCGAGTAAATTTTCTTTTGAAATCATCCGTTCTCTACATCACAAACATAAATTTTTCTGTTGATATGAAAAATCAGGTACATTTAGCAATATAGCGGGTGAATTATGTATATGATGTATATTACGATGTTATGATGAACTATATGCCTTTCTCCACTGATGTTGTATGATGTTCAAAGCGTTTCTAAGGACGCTGAGACTGAGATGGCAACGGGAACATGGTTTGTGTAACATTAGCAATACATTATTAGCTGTTTGATAACGTAGTCAAGCATCATATTAATGACCGTTATGTGTCCGACGTTGTAGAAAGCGATACATAAAACGCATCACCATTCTGATAGATTCTGATACTGTGTAATTCACTCTTCCGCTTCTTCTTCTGAATCAGTTTCTGGTTCAAACATATAAGGCTGAATTAAACCACTATTTCCACTTCGTGCAGTGTTTACTATAGTAACTTGAGTAAAGTTGAGCGAGTGGATCTCTGAGCTGGTGCGAGTGAGTGGAGGCGGGGCTCATTTGCATATTCATGGCTCTGCATACTAAATGAAGCGAGGTAGTTACATTCAAGCTATTTTAAAGCGTGAAGTTTTAAGTGATAAAATTATTGACTATAGGGGGACATCTCTATAATCTTCTTTGTGAATTGAGTGACAGGGGTTGCAGTTTGCTATATAATAACCTGAATATAATAACCTCTGCCCTACACTATATAATAGCAGTTTTTATAAATTTCTTTTATATATCACAAAATAAACCGTGCTTAATGTGCCACGTGAACCATACAAAAGATCATACTAAACACTCTCTCTTAGCATTAGGATCCTTCAGAGATCTATGCAAACCTATAAATGTAGTATTTTTACACAGTTCATTGATCTGTTTGATTTCAAAATATGAAATTCCGAAAGAAAAATTACTTTGATCCCTTCAAGCACTGAAGTGCACTGAAATGTCTCTTATTTTGTGCTAAACTTTTAATTAAAATTACTTTGTTAGTCCGTGGATTAAATATAGGTTTTGATGAAAGCATATCGTGGGAAAGTGGTCTGAGAAGTTCTTTCACCTCCCGAACCATGCAGCCAGGAGTCTGAAAGATTTCCATAGTAACGCAAACCCTCACCGTATGATGTTGGATGTGTGGATAAAGGGAGCAAACTAATGGCGCAAGTCAGTCTGTGAACCAAAGCTCTGTTTCAGCTACGAGTTCAACACGGAAAAGAACCTCTTGTTCCTTTAAACCTTGATGAGTTTCTTCACCATTGTGTTTCAGCGCTGTGAAGTTGTTAATTTCAGTGCATTTAAAATCTCCTAATGAAATAATTGATTAGCACTTTGTGCACTTAAAGACTTCAAAATGAATGAAAATAACTCAATCACTCTTAGTATCCACTTATGGGAGTGAAAGAGGAATGAGTCAGCTCGTAAAATCTGAAATGAAAGTGAGAGAGCGAGCGTGCGTGCGTGCAGACCCTCAAGACCCTTGAGAGCAAAATTTGTGCTCTGTACATCCAGCATTATACTTCCGAAAACATGAAAACAATCAAGTTGTTCCGTCTGTCTGTGTTGACAGTGTATTCAACCCCCTGCCTCTCATGCTATGCTGCCGTATCGGGGTGTGTGTGTGTGTGTGTTTGGGACAAAAATCAATACATCCTTACCGTCCAGGTAGCAGCAATGTTCTGTCTTGACTGAACTCTAACTCCCTGACAGTAATGTTATTTGGAGGTAATCCAGTGTTATATATTATAGCTTTTTTTTTCTCTATAGACCTTCGATGCCAAATCAATCCCTTTCTCCAAAGTAAATTAATAATGAATGCCCTCTCTTGTTCATGTCACAAGGCAGCCAGAGGGGGCTGCGGAAAGATTTATTTTCAAAACCGCACTTGGTTTGATACCCGATATATTTTTGCCCTCCACAAGTACAGTAGGATATGCTTGATGCATTGCTAGCTGAGTTGGATCCGTGACTCCAATGCGACGTGCACTGAGAATGAATACCCAAAGTAATTCTAAACTAACTAAAAAAGCATTTAACAATAACATGATGACATTGCATTAAAAATTAACTCCTTGTAATCTGCACTAGGATGAGAACAGTCCCCCGTCCCCCAACCCCCCAGAGCGCATGCATTTCGGTGTCAAGGCGAAAAAAATGGACGAGGGCCGCGCTTGTTTATTCTGCATGCTTAATTTTCCCCGCCCTTGGATGCTTTTCATTGCACTGAAAGGGTAGACACTTTATTTGGATTAAAATGGTTTGCTGTCTGCTCTTCTCTGATAAGGGAATATAAGGCAGAGTTATTTATTAATTTATGTATTTGTTGCATTGTGCTGATTCAGTGTGGCACTATGAACATGCAGCTCAGACATGCTCTAGCGGTCGGAGATGCTGCGCTACAGGTTTCCAGAAGATTCTGGCTGCTCAAGGTTAAGACTGATTGGATTGGATTCAGCCTCAGTGTCTTTCCAAGAGGCTGTTATTATAATGCACAGCATTTTATGGTGATGCTGTAAATAATAATTTAATATGATAGCTGAACCAACACTGTGAAGTCTCTACGGTGCACATGTACTTAAAGGGATAGTTCACCTCAAAATCAAAATGACTATTCTAATGCTGTGTTACTCCGTGACACAAGCAAATAGAACCCATTATAATCAGTGATGCTGTCTACACTTGGCATGGCGTGACATGACACAACTAATTTCTGTTCTATTTCTGACATACTCCAAGCGCTTGTGCTATTTCTGATCTGAGAAACAAATAGATTTGCTATGGTCACATTCAGGGGCGGACTGTCCATCTAGAGCACCGGGAGTTTTCCCGGTGGGCCGCTGGACAATGTGGGCCGGCCCGTTGCTACGTAAATATATATAAAGAATGAATTATAGTAAATTTACGTAGCCTTTTATATCCTTGCATCAGCCCAGACGAATGAAACCACTTGAGGCAAAAACTCTAATCTATTTACTGTGCTCAGTCAGTGCAGTGGTCTAAAAGCACTCATCAAATTCAAAATGTTTGAGATATCAAGTCGAAGGAGATGGGATTTACCGTTCACAGAAATCGAGCAGCAGCGCCACTTTTTAATAGTTGAAGAATGCAAGCCGAGGTAAGATAAGCAGATGAACATGAGACAATACAGCAATATTTGCCAACTATTTACGATAAAAAAAATGTTAAACAACGGACATAAATTTCCAGTGATGTAAACTACTGCTCACCTTTTCGAATTCCTCCACTTTTAATGGCATTTACATTATTCGTCACACGATGGATGGATAAAGAAGCATATCAGTAGCCGTTTTCAGCATATCAGATAAGAGTGATATCTGTTTCCAGGCTTCCAGGTATTTGAAAATGATTCATAAAACTCAAAATATCATTCTCAAACTTATACTAAAACATGGTAAAACATAATTTGAAATATAATTTGCTAATTAGTTCAAATGCATTCATTTACACGCAGGCGATCAAAAGTTTGAAATAATTAACTTTTTTTGTAAAGTAAAAAAAAAAAGTTATCAAATGTATTTGATAAAAAAGACAGTAAAAAAACACAATTATGAAATATTATTACAGTTTAAAATGTCTGTTTTCTATGTGAATATATAGTAAGCTGTAATTTATTCCTGTGATCAAAGCATCATTACTCCAGTCCTAAGTGTCACGTGATCCTTCAGAAATCATTCTAATATGCTGTATTTTTCATAAACATAAGATTTTTTCCACTCTTTTCCACAATTGGAGCTCTCTTCCATAAAACGACAGGAGATGTCAAGCTCCTAAAGAGGACAAATACAATAACCACCAGAAAGGCAAAACAGTCCACAGTCCACAAGTCTTCTGCCATACCAGAGCATAGTGTTATATGGACAGATTTTATGGTAGGTATTGAACTTTAGTGATATTAAACTTCCCTGTATGGAAAAGAGATGTGTAAAAAAACGACATGTTACAACAACGACATTCCCAAATAATCGCACTAAACAAAGTGGACAAAAATCCACTAAAAGAACTTAACAGACTTAACAATAATACAACATCAATGCAAATACTGAAACAGCCCTATAATTCACTGTCCTAACCATGTGAGAAAAATGATCTTTTCGATATTAATCAGAGGTTTTTGTACTAACCAGCCGCAATGATGATTCACAACGAGTTTTTATTTCTGTGGCTTTGTGGCTGGAACAACATATAAAGTATGACACGTGCAGATTATGTGCTTTATTTAATGTAACAATAATTTAAAGTGAGTTTGAAAATTGTTTTTTGTGACCTTTTATAGACATAGCCTTACTGAAAGCAACAGTGGATAATTCAGCTCAGATCTTGAAAATAAATGAAATGAAACAACTGTTCAAACTGTCAACTCAAGGTGAGCAAACAAGAGTATTCTATGATAAAGTCATGCAGTATGTATTTTTAATCATGCTAAAATGGTGTAAGATTTAGGAATTTGATATTGTACTCATTCATTTCGTTACGAATGCACTTTGTAGATAGAGCTAACCCACACGCTCTTCTGATTGGCTGTGATTTTTGAATGATTGATCTCGGGTCAAGTCTGGTTTGCCGCTGAAACCTTGTCACATTGGACATCGCACCTGGTTAGGATACGCCGTTAGGCTCAGGCTGTTTAAATTTGCTTTTATAACAAAGCGAACGGCATCATGAGCCGTTTATTTCCCCTGCTTGTCTGAATGCCAGGGTATGGCAGCTGCCGTACTCTGCCATACATAAACGCCGCCCCTGGGTATACCGTTCACATTTTAACCGGTTACCTCAATAACTGTAAAGAAACTGTAAGTGTTATTTACATTATGCCAGAGCTGCCTTGGTCACTGTCTGCCATTGTCTGTGATGTTTATATACTGTAATATTTACCTGTAAATAGTAGGCTACTAGATAATTAATTGAATTCATAAAAATAACTATTTTAATATATATATATATATATATATATATATATATATATATATATATATATATATATATATATATATATATATATATATATATACACTGTGCAAAAAAGTCTAAGGCTCTAGTATTTTTACACACAAAAAGTGGGTTTAAGCCAGTTATTTATATCTTTTGCTGTAGTGTGTCAGTAGGAAATATCAGTTTACATTTATAAATTAATTGCCATTCATTTTAATAATCCAGTGAGATTTTTGTATGCATAAAGAGTCTGACAATAGTCTCTGTGCTCCACATGGAGATCTGATCTCATCTTCATCGAGTGGCTTAACTGGCTTAAAAACATTGTTTGTGTGAAAATACCAATGTGCCTAAGACTTTCGCACAGTACAGTGTGTGTGTGTGTGTGTGTGTGTGTGTGTGTGTGTGTGTGTGTGTGTGTGTGTGTGTGTGTGTGTGTGTATATATATATATATATATATATATATATATATATATATATATATATATATATATATATATATATATATATATATATATATATATATTGATAGGATAGCATCTTGCAGTTGATGGAGATTTGTGGGATGCACATCCAGGGCATTAAGCTCCCGTTCCACCACATCCCAAAGATGCTCTATTGGGTTGAGATCTGGTGACTGTGGGGGCCATTTTAGTACAGTGAACTCATTGTCATGTTCAAGAAACCAATTTGAAATGATTCGAGCTTTGTGACATGGTGCATTATCCTGCTGGAAGTAGCCATCAGAGAATGGGTACATGGTGGTCATAAAGGGATGGACATGGTCAGAAACAATGCTCAGGTAGGCCGTGGCATTTAAATGATGCCCAGTTGGCACTAAGGGGCCTAAAGTGTGCCAAGAAAACATCCCCCACACCATTACACCACCACCACCAGCCTGCACAGTGGCAACAAGGCATGATGGATCCATGTTCTCATTCTGTTAACGCCAAATTCTGACTCTACCATCTGAATGTCTCAACAGAAATCGAGACTCATCAGACCAGGCAACATTTTTCCAGTCTTCAACTGTCCAATTTTGGTGAGCTTATGCAAATTGTAGCCTCTTTTTCCTATTTGTAGTGGAGATGAGTCGTACCCGGTGGGGTCTTCTGCTGTTGTAGCCCATCCGCCTCAAGGTTGTGCGTTTTGTGACCCATTCTCCTCTGACCTCTAATGAAGTGACTCTCAGAGCGGCTCTGGAGATGAAGATCAAGCATTCATGTCCTCATATGAGATGGAAACACGAGACCATCAGACGCTATTCCGTGTGTGTGAGATAAATTAAACCTTGCGTCTGCGCCACTCATTCACACAGAGACACCCAGGATCTGAGACATGCAGTTTTTTTTGCAGTTTAATATTCACAGACACTAGTCTATATCACTAGATGCGTTCTCAGGTACTGACATTTGGCACAGATTGGCTAAAGTCAACAACGGATAATTCACCGCAGATCTTGAAAGGAAACAGGAACGTTCAAACTGTGAATAGACAAGTCTATTCTAGGATAAAAATTGTTTTAGTAACTTGGTATGTATTTTTAGTAAGGTTTAAATGGTGTAATATTTGTGAATTTGATTATTGTAGGCTACTTATCCAATTCCTTGCGAGTGCCGTCAAGATTAATCTCTGGTGCCGTGCACTTGCCGCGAGAGCCCGCCCACACGCTGTTCTGATTGGCTGTGGTTTTTGATTGATTTGTCGCGTCACGTCTGGTGTGGACAGACTAGTTGCTTGTCGCTGGAATCTTATCGTGCCGCGGTGTAGTTAGGACACGGTGTTAGGGTAAACGGTGTTTTTTCGATTAATCGTTTTTTAAAATGTGGTCAATTCAAAATCGATTCTCAAAGGCCACAAATATTTATTTCCTCTAACACTGAATTTAAGATTAACATAAATCTAATTACTAGTCTTCTCCACTAGATGTCACCCTCTTATTTGCCTTGCGCGATGTTAAAAAGGCGCGAGAGGCGCTCCTGTCATTCATTCAGTGCTTAAATAGCGGCTTCCGGTGCGTTGTTACCTCTTGTAATGCTGAGGTAATGCTGTGTAATACTACAAATCTGCAGAACCATTTGATGAGACATCACCCAGACGTTGCAACACCCCCACAGCCGAGCACACAAACTAAAAATAGATCACATACACCCGAATGCTTGCCTTGCATTAGGATCAAACTTGAGCGTTCACTGAAGCACGTACGTTACCCATTATAGACATACTCAAATCAACTGAGTCAATAGACGGCTCAGGACCAATAATTCAAACCTAATAGCTTACATTACATTATAAACAGATTTCCTCAAATTAAACTTAGTCCACATAAGTCAGCACATTAAGGTATTGTTGTTAGTTACCACGGCAACTACTTGTGTCCAGATATGAACACGCTTCTCGTGAATGAAAAGTAACCGCACACACGATGGGCGGCAAAATTAGGGTTTGGTTTAGGGTTAGTTGAACACAATTATGCCAAATTTATAGTTACAGTAATACTATAGTAAATACACGTAACGTGTAACAAGGACACATTTAAGTAAAGTGATAACGGTCAAACGGCTTCAGAAGACATGGAATATAAAGCTTTTGTGTCCTTTTTGAACCTTGACAGCTTTACTCTACTTGGTTTCCATTATACTGACAAGAAAATCGGGATTTTCAACAAAAATCCACCTATGGTGTGCCACACTGAGCAAAGAAAGTCATGCCGGTTTGATTTTGAGTAAATATTAATGGCAGATTTTTCATCTTTGGGTGAACAGTTCCTTTAAACATACAGTCTTGCATAAGTGCAGTCATCTATGTGTATATGCAAGCACACCAGCCGTGTGCATCGAAAGGCTATTTGAACAGCAACGCTCTTGTTTCCTGTATTATTTACCATATCATCCATGTCTACATGACGAATGTGCGAGAGCTTTGCTCTTTGATCCCATAAACTGTGTTTCATCGGAGGTTTCGTTCAATTACCAGTGCAACAGCTGCTTTTGCTTTGCTTTTTTTTCTATTATTCCAGCCAACTTTCAATGCCCTTGAGTGTGCTTTGTTACCCTGTTTGGCAACCGTGTGCTTTACATGCCAGCCGACGCGTCTCCTCCTATTATGGGTGGCTCTGACTTCCTTCTCTTGCATCCACCTAGGGAGACTTATTGAACCCGGGTTTTGATGCCACAGATCTCCAAATATATTTCCTAAAAAAAACAGCTAAATATTATTGAGTATTATTTTCCACTCGCTTCCGAAACATATGCATTAGAAAATATTTTTTACAGCTAAATATTTTCCAGTATATAGACCCATTTACACTTGGGAATGAAGAAAATATTTCCTTTTAAAATAATTTGATAAATTGATGACATGTATCACTTTATTCTATAAAACATATTTAGTTTGAGTTAATTTTTAGTACTTTTAAATAACACATATTATTTTTATTTTTTTTTGTTATCTTAAATCCCCCAAATGTCAGGTGGTGCAGCGGTCCGAAAAAACAAGAAATCTATTTAAAATGGTGTCTTTTAATAAAATAAAAAACAAACAAACAACTAAATACTTGGATGAGCTGCTTGGCCATGGAAACCCATGAAGTTCTCTACACACTGTTCTTGAGCTCATCTGAAGACCACAGAAGTTTGGAGGTCTGGAGCTATTGACTCTGCAGAAAGTTGGCAACTTCTGGCAACTTCGCTGACCCCACGCTGTGATTTTACGTGGCCTACCACTTCATGGCTGAGTTGCTGTTGTGCCCAACTGCTTCCACTTTGTTATAATCCCACTAACAGTTGAACGTGGAATATTTAGTAGTGAGGAAATTTCCCGAATTGACTCATTGCACAGGTGGCAACCTATCACGGTACCACACTTGAATTCACTGAGCTCCTGAGAGCGACCCATTCTTTCACAAATGTGTGTAGAAGCGTCTGCATGCCTAGTGCTTGATTTATACACCTGTGGCCATGAAGTGATTGAACACCTGAATTCAATGATTTGGAGAAGTGACCCAATACTTTTGGCAATATAGTGTGCACACACACACACACACACACACACACTTTCCTTTGTTCTTTTTGCACTGTAAAATTATATTTTGTTTTATTTTATTTATATGCAAATAATTGTGAATAATCTCTTGTTTGCCATTTTGGTTAGTGCTGCAGAAATTGCAGCCTTATAGAGAAGTGCTGAAGACCGATTGGAGAGGGGCGACTTTAATATTTCTGTGTAGGTTGCCCTGCAGTGTATTATGAACCCATCCACAGGGAAAAGGCTTGATCTTTCTACTGATCTCCAGCGTTCTCATTTAGTCTATTATAAGACGAGGTAGAGGCCAGTGCCGCAGTTTCCACTCCCGTGAAAACGAACGCCTTTGCTTGTACCCCAGTACTTCTGCCCGCCTGCCTAGGGAGAGAAAAGACACAAAGAAGCACGTTTACCTCATCTGTCCCTGGTGCTTTGGATGTTGCCCTCTAGAAGCTAAAGTAGTTCAGCGCTGCACCTCTCACAGAATCGACTAAAAAGAGTGCGCAAGCATTATGACCATAATGGGCTTTAATGAGCATCAAACGCCTATTATTCGAATGTGTGCCAAAGATTTTTTGGGCTGTGATGCTACCAGAGATAAAACAAAGATTGCATGAAAATTGTCCCTGCGTTTTATTGAATGGTTAATCAGGCAAGTAATCAATTAAGCGCATGATTGCTTTTGATTTTAATAGCCCTACAGTATATGAAGGGGCCCTTTTTTGGCCTCTGCTGCTAACTGTTAGGCATAGCTGTAATTAGACACAGCATGTCCTCATTTAAGGAAGGTCTGTAAGTAATTAGCATCTAATTCCATTGTATCCGTAATAAGGAGAGATGGCATTGTCTTTAAGTCGAAAGCACTAAGAGGCTGTTCCCCCCAGCCAGTTTAGCTTTAAATATTATCTGGGGGTCACTGAATTTAATAAACCCAATCTTTAGGAGGCTTTGGGGTTTTGATCGATGTCTAACAGTGTTGTTCTTTCTTGCTTAATATCTAGGGAATACATTCGCACTCGCTTCCAAAACAGATGCAGTCTTGCGACATACAGTACCCGAGGGACTATTTGAATGAATGCTAATGAATATTTGAATTTATCTTAACTGATGAATCCCAGTGCTTTAGTAACAAAGGCATGCGCCGGTAATAATTCAGAGGGGAACTTTGCTCGTAGTGCACATGCTAATGCTAAAGGTTAAGTATTCTCTTTGGTTCTCTCTCTTCTCTTGTAGTTGTTCACAAGGGGACTTGGTGACACATACAGCATGGCTGAATAGATCAAGTATACTGTACGCCGGAGAGGATAAGTGGTCTGTGGACCCCCGGGTGAGTTTGGTCACTCTGAACCAGGATGAGTTCACCATCAAGATTGAGGATGTGGACTTGACAGACGAGGGCCAATACATCTGCGCGGTGCAGACTAGCAGCAGACCCAGAACCACGTCTGTGCACATCATCGTTCAAGGTGAGTTTTCTGATGTGTCACGGAGGAGAGCACTAAGGGTGAATGCTTTTATATGCTTTTGTAAAGGAGTATTTCTTTAAAAAATTGAAATACTGTCATCCTTTACTCACACTTGTATTTATATAATCTTTCTGAATGAAAAAATATTGCAGAATATCCAGAGTGCTGTATTGTGTAATGGGGATTGGAGCTGTGAAGCTCTAAAATGACAAAAAGGACCATAAAAGTGACACAAAAGTAGTCCATTTGAGTTGTGAGCTGTATTTCTAGTCTTCTGAAGTCATACAAGAGCCAATAGTTTCAAATCTTAGATGACAAACCTGTCCAGATGTATCATAATTGAACTGAACTTTAAAATGTTAAACAGATTTTCTGCAAATAACTCCTTAAATTTTAATCTTTACATCTCATGAAGCTATTGTATGACTTCAGAAAACATGCATTGCATAAAGTTGTACGGACCACTGTTATGGGTTTGTTTTATTTGTTAATTTTGGAGCTTGATAGGCCCATTTCCCATTATAAGAAGTTCACATTGTCACATTTAAAGGTGCACTATGTAACTTTTCCGCCCACTAGAGGTCGCCTATTCAAAACAAAGGCGTAGTTTGATGACGCCAAGCTTGAGCACAGAATCTTGGGACATGTGGAAAAGAATCGGGACAGGACTCGGGCAGAAATCAAGTTCATGGATGTGATTATTAACGTTACTGTAGTGTGAGGCAGAGCAGGACCGAGTGTTGAGGAGCTGAGCGAGGCTGCTTGTTAATGAGATGAACACAACACACGCCTCGCGAGTAGCGGGACTTTTATTATGTCACAGTCGCCGGCGCCATTTCCGCTTTTCCGCTCATGAGTATGAGGTAATGCAGCTCTGTGTATCATATTAGACACATCTGAGTGTGTTGAGAATGATGTTATGTTGTATCGATGTTCGCTCTGCGGCTGCTGTGACACTTGTTCACACTGCAGTGAGAGCAAAGCGCTTCTGCAGAAATCCTGGGGAGATTTTTTTAAACATTTTTTTAACATTTTTCAAAAAAATATATAATTATCTCACCTAAATGTCATGCAGTGCATTTTTGTTTTTACAATGGGCAATTGTTGCACAATAGCTTACACAGTACAAACCTGATCTCAAACTCTGAATTAAATTCACAAAAAAGACAAGTAAACAGTCAGTAATAAAATGAGAACAAACAAGAAATTTACAAGCAGTAGCACAAATAAATACAATAGAATAAAGATACAAATAAAATAAACAGTGATTTCAGTTTCAAATTTTTTTTCAGGTAGGTCTAACAGTATTGAGGTGTAAGAAACGCTAAAGAAATGTAATAAGGAATCAAATGTAAAATAATACTGGTTTTCCCTGAATAAATTAAATACAGATTAATACTTACAATTAAGGTTAAAACTGACGTTTTCTGCCAGGTATGCTCCGCCCACAAAGTACATCATCGCTCTTTGCAAATGCCCAAATGGTCTATATACCGTTTACACAACTTTCTCTGCTGTATATGTTCACTTAAGACAAAACCCACTGTGTTTGCATGCATACTTGCCAAGACGGTAATTTTGTACATTCACTTGTGTGTATCTGATTTGGTACTCGCAAGCTGTTTATGAAGCGGCCTGTGTGTGTGTGCGCTTTGAGCGTGCATGAGCGCGAGCGTGCGGGTGCTGAGTGGGTTAAACACTGGCAAGGCTTAAAGGGGACTTATTATGCAAAATTCACTTTTTGAACACAGTGTGTGTGTAAACAACCAGCCTATAATGGTAAAAATCCACCCAATACTTTTTTTATAACCCCCATCAACTATTATCAAGCGCTCATAACGCAGTGTTTCATATTTCCCCATACTCCTTATGTAAGAGTAGGGAAACCCCGCCCATGACTGTTGATGATCTGCCCTTTTAGCAGAGACACACCCCTGAGCGAGAAGCAGAGACCGCCATTTCTGTTTACTCGCTGTATCAGCGCTCGAGTATTGCAATGTCTGCACCAAAAAACATCACAAATGTTCTGTTGTTGGATGTACCAACAAACATACGAGTCTCCATAAACTTCCGACACCGTGGGTGAATTTCATTTTTGAAGGAAATGTGCCGAAGAATGTTGGTAAAACTTTATATATTAGCGCAAATAATTTTAAACATGACTGCTTCACAAAGGAGGGTCAGTACAACGCTGGATTTGCAAAAAGGTTTTTTCTGAGGAATAAGTCAATACCAACGCTTCGTGCTCTAACTTCATTTCCAGAACAAGGATGGCACTTGATATTTTGTGAATGTTTGCCAATGTCCTTTCTGAATGATGTGAAAAAAAGTTGCAAGTCTCTCCATTAGTGCCCGACTCCGGTTCAAACATGCAAGGCTGCACTCCTGGTTATTTCTGACATTTTGGCTGAGTGAGATTCAGCTGTTTTGCTGTAGTGTCCGAAATTCATGTAAAATCTGTGCTCTTCTAGAAGGGGGGCAGAGAGCAGCAGCTCATTTGCATTTAAAGGGACACACCCAAAAACAGTGCATTTTTGATCACACCCAAATAGGGGCAAATTTGACAAGCTATAATAAATGATATGGGGGTTATTTTGAGCTAAAACATCACAGACACATTCTGGGGACACCAGAGATTTATTACATCTTGTTAAAAGGGGCATAATATATCCCCTTTAAAAAGAAAAGCAAATTATAGTGATGATGCGACTGCCTTGATTGTGACAATTCCTGTACAATTCCTGCACAACTGTGCAGCTCTTATAGTGCAGGAGTGATGTGCTGATGTGAAGCCATTTTCACATTTTGAGAGGGAAAGAGAGAGAGCACGGGGTGATTCATTCATGCTGTTTGTGAAATTACGTCTCACAGAAAGTTTTCAAATTACTTTGTAAGTCATTTAATAAAGAAATATGAATTGTACCTGCACCTTAATTTAATACCTTCATTTAATGGCATAATTTTACCCACGGCGGACAGAGATTGAGACTGTGCCGCTGCATGTCATGCCGTACCTCTCAAGGCAGGCGCGTGTCTTTATGAGATCGGTTTATGAGTTCGGCCTTTATAGAGACCGCTTCCCAAAGCGATAGTCCACCGATAGTGATCGGTAGTGGATCAATCGACGTACCCCTAGTCACATTAGCAAAATATGGGTTTAGTAGGGTGTAACCCCAGCATCCTGGCCAAATTTGCCCATTGGCCTCTGTCCATCATGGCCTCTTAATCATCACCTTATACTGATTGGCTTCATCCCTCTGTCTTCTCTCCACCAATCAGCTGGTGTGTGGTGGGCGTTGTAGCCCAATATGGCTGCCGTCGCATCATCCAGGTGATGCTGCACATTGGTGGTGGTTGATGAGATTCCCCTTTCCATGTAAAGCGCTTTGAGTGCTTTGAAAAGTGCTATATAAATGTAACAAATGATTATTAATATCACAAGCAAAAACATCCGTTGACTATTGTAAATAGTGTAGCGATGAACGTATGAAGCACAAAGAAGTCACTTTCAAACCGATTTCGTGTGACCAACTGGAACCCGTTGCAAAATGTTTCTGTGGAAATCTTTCGCCTTCTCACAAAATTCCAGGTCACGTGAATGCCTGTTGAAATGACTGGAATTCGCCGACCAGTGGTAAATGTGACCGACCCTTAATGCTCTGGATATTCTGCAATATTTATTTTGTATTTCATGTAAGACAAAGTCATACAAGTTGTGTAATGACCATGAGGGTGATGACATATTTTTTTATTTTTAGGTGAATTATCCCTTTAATATGCTTGTGCATGAATGTGTGCACAGTCTGCATGTTTGGGTATAATATCATTTTTAGGAGGCCATTTTTCAGTATCGGTTAGAAACACCTTGAACTCCAGTTACGATATTGGGTATTTTAATGAAGTGGATAATTATGTAATTAATGCTGATTGTGTAAAACCTTGGGGGTGCATTTTTTTTGCTCCTGATTTGTGGGTCCAGTATTAATATGATTGATGGCAGTGTCATTCCTGTGCACTGATGCAGTAAGTCATAACAGTGCCGACTGGAGGTACTGTACACTGGCTAGAGATTTAGAGCACAGCAGCTCACCACTGCAGAATTCTGGCTTTCAATGCAAAACTCATTGAGTAATACTGTGGGACTTTGTGATAATCTTTTATGGTAGTTTATTGTTCATTCCAGCACTATTGCTCTACTGAATGAATGATGAGGCCAACAAAAGATCTGGCAAACAGTGATGGTGGGTCCTCTTGACCAACATGATGCATCTAAATAATTTGTTAAAAGTAAATGTTCAGTCATTCTACATTACAAAATTAGCTTTTGACTGTTTACCCATAAACCTATCAACCTACCCATCAGATATTTTTCCCATGATATTTAGTTTGAATATGAAAAAAATCAGTAGGTGGACAGTAGTGAAGTATTTTTACTCTACTCAAGTACCTCAAGTATCTGTACTTTATCAGAGTGTTTTTATTTGGAAAACGTTTACTTCACTACATTGCAAAGCACAATGTCGTACTTTTTACTGCAGTACTAGGGGTGTAACGATACACCAATCCCATTCGGTTCACATCGCGGTTTTGGAGCCACGGTTCGGTTCTGTTTGCTGTGGGGCAGGGTTCATGGCAGGGCACCAGCAATAGTAACACTAGATTCACTTTTAACTTAATAACAACAGCAATAATTTAACTTATTAACTATATACGTTGGCTTCATGTTTTCTTTAGAGCATTTAGGAAACCTGAGCAAACTAAAATTAAATAAATGCCTCCACTGTAGACTAGTTAAAAAAAAAAACTAAACAAATTTATTCCACAAAAATTGACCACACACAAGTAATGTCCCACTTTTGTCTACTTAAAGGGAGGGTGAAATTCCGTTTCATGCATACTGAGCTTTTTACACTGTTAAAGACTTGGATTCCAATGCTAAACATGGCCAAAGTTTCAAAAAATAAGTTGGACGTTTGGAGTATTTCTGTGGCAAAAATACTCCTTCCGGTTTCTCACAAGTTTCGGAAAGTTTTTTTTGAGTATGGGTCCGCTTGATGTCAACAAGAGCGGAATGTCCTTGTACGGGCTCTTCTCCCGGAAGGGTGCGCACGCGACCAGAGCAAGAGAGCAAATGCATGCCTATTAACGTGCTTTGCTTGGCTTTAGGGAAGTCGTTGGCTGCGCTGCACAGGTCACAGGACTTCACGAAATCAACATTGTCACCAAAGAAGTGTGTTTTTGGTTGAATGAGCTTCTTCATTCAAATGCGCTACTATTCCATTGTTTTTCTATGTAAACGCACTAGTCTGACATGCAAAACCGCTCCGCTTGCTACTGCTAACGTTAATTCGCATACAAAAGTCCATAAACCAAATCATGTCCTCATAAACTATGAGTAAACTCGTGCATGACAAGACGCTAAGCAAATACAGTTACAGTACAGACGTCCTGCTGTAGTCTCTGTTGCTGCTGCTCCTGTTCAATTTCAGCCTCCGGATCAGATTCTGGATCATATATGTATGGTTAAATCTGATTGAGTATGAGTGTGACCAGTTAGTAAGGAATACCTGAGGGCTAAATACAAGAAAAACATTAATGTTAACATTATCTCCATCACTCTCCATAATAAAATTATACTATAAATGTGGTTGACGTAATAATCAATGCACACTGTGCTGTACTGTTTACCAAAAATTGCTGCAAATACCTGTATAGTGAAGCTGTTGTCTATCCGCTTAAGCCATTCAAATGTATTGACACAGCGCTGGTTTGTTTAGAACTAAATAAGAGCTCCAGGAACCACGAGATCACGTGCGCCGCCGGGAGATGAACGCCTGTCAACGGCCCTGGCTTTAACCGTTATGCCACATAAAGTGCGCCAAAACTCTATTTATTGCTTGAATTTCGTATTAAAACTTTTAAAAAAATTAAAAGCTTAGACTTTTTCATATCAAAAGCAGGTTTGGCAATTTACTTGGGCAGAGAGCGTGAGACAGAGCCTGAAAGCCAAATGCGTGAGAGTTGACTATCCTGACGTCGTATGGGAATGCACCTTGTGATTGTGTGCGTGTGTATGAGAAGAGAGAGCGAGCGAGAGAGAGCGAGAGAGAGCGCAGGGAAAGGAAATGCAGCTGAACAAATACGCTGGCTGCGTACGTGTTTTAAATAACATTAAAAAAATATGAATAACGAAATGCAATATGTGGCGGCTGGTGTTGATTCTGTGGCACACCACCACGGATTAGTCTTTATGTGGGAAACACTGACTTAAGTAAAACTTTGAATTACTTCTACAGTACTTGAGTAAAAGTAAGAAAGTAGTAGATTTCTAATGTAATTAAGTATGAAATGATATTCAACAGTACAGTCACTTGAAAAATTGACTCAAGCAGAGTAAAAATACTTCACTGCTGTCCACCTCTGTTCTTAACACATGAAACAATCATACTTGTTTTATGCACAAATACATTACATCAAACACTTTCAAATAAATTATGAAATAACTTTTATAACTAATTCCATTATCAATGAAATTTCCAGTTCAGAAATGCATTACTGCTGTTCTATTGTGCTATAGAATCTGCTTATGAGAACCTATTTTCAAAATTAAAATTAAATGTTTGCTTAAAACAACCCAATTGCTGGGTTAGTCCATTTTCAACCCAACTTGGGTTGTTTTAAACCCAGCATTTTTTAGAGTGTATATTTAAAGTTTTCCCTTTGCAACTTTGCAATGTGTTGTAATGTTTGTCCTGAAAGGGCAGAAAGTGGAGGGAAAGTACCATAGACCAATGAGAAGCAAATAACCCAGAATAGGTTCAAGGAGGTCCAGTTATTAACTTGTGGCTAATGGTTCAGACCTGGATTTGTGTTAGTTTATAAGCTGTGGTTGAATCTTTGTTTGTTGTAATTAGCCTCACTGACACATGGTTCTGAGAGTCTTTGATCTATAAAGGAAGAAATGCATGTTGGGTTAGATGAGTTCACACTTGCGTCAGTGGAGAAGATTGCTCAAGACATCGTCAATTAAACTGAACGTAAGATCAAAGAATGGGCAGAATTTGGGGAAGAGCTGCAAGAAATCTCTCACATCTCTAAAAATTGTATTAGTGGTGTTTGCTGAGGCAAGCATCACTGTTGCTCAAACTTGGGAGTTTAAGATTTGAACACATGCAATACTGTGACTTTGTTCTGCGCTGTTTGTGTTTCAAACATGAATTATAGCTTAAATCATGCAGATTTGTAAGGATAGGTGTGCTGTTACTTTCCTAAGTTCTGTAAAAAACTATTAAATTTGAATTGAGGTAACAACTGAAATTGAAAGAAAGCATTTGAAATCAAAAGACTGTTGTTTTTGACAAACAAAGTTCGTCAAGATTAACTGAATTAGGGCATACACTAACGCTTATTTTGGTAATCGAGCATCGGTTGGTTATTTTGGCTTGGTTATATAATCGAGTGATCTGATGCATTTTTGTGGGAATAAAATTAGACCCAAGTGAACAATAGCCTGTAAAATTACTTAAAATACATATATAATAACAATGAGGCAATAGTTATTGGTTCAAATAAGCTATCAAAAAGTAATCATATGGTTTTATTGAACAACTCTGTTAAAATGTAGTATACATAGTATAACATCAATCAACTTATGTACATTGTATTATAACAAATGCTTGCAGAGTAGGGCTGGGCGATATAACGATATGTATCGTGATAGACACGTAATTGATATAAATTAAAAAAAGCGTTCGACCTTACAGCGCGAGCCTCCGGTAAACCCAGTATTACTTGTGGCATTAGAACAGAATTTATGGATGGGAGAGCATGTAAGTTATACAACTAAATTAACGATCTCTTAAACATTTACTAATTTCTCTAAACATTTTCAGTTAGTTTCGTGAACATTTTTATTGTTTTTATTATTTTATTCAACTGATTTAGATGCGTACACTGGGTGGTGGTATGATGAGACGTCATGCTCGGCCAGATTCGCCTCGAACTCGTGCATCTTCGGTTGCGGAGCCACATGGAAAATTTACCAACAAGCAAAATGGGGGAAAATCGCCATTTTTGCCGCGCGCACGCTCGTGCGGCTGCGTCGAGTATAAACATATTTACATTTTAATTATTTTAATTGTTTTCCATGGCTGTGTTGACATTTCTGCCATTATAACTGAGGAGATTATAATCAGAGGAAGGTTAAAAGGTTTAAAATAAAAATGTTTGTAATATATTTTTCTTCTGGTCCTTATTGATATTTTTTATGACCTATTTAAAATAACTATCGATATCGACCGATATGAAACTTATATCATGATACAGTTTTCAGCCATATTACCCAGCCCTACTGCAGAGCGCCAGTGGCCTGGTGATTGTTGTTACACTTTACAGCATGATCAAATCTAATATTGGCCAAACAACATTTAATTGAAATGCCTACTTAATCTTTAATATTTGGTCACTTCTTTACCCAAAAATCTCTCAGCTACTGTAATGTCTTGAGCAGAACATCAAAACATAATTTTTTTTTTTAAACTTTTATTTTTAAATTGCAATGAGCAACAATTTGCATATTTTAGAAACATATTGATGTATTCTCCTGTGTTGGCGTAGGTTTATAAATGATTTGTTACAAATTTGGTGCACGTTGCATTCCCAGATAAATGTCAGATTTGAGAGACGAGTTTACAGTTTGTCAAGTTTAGGCTTACAGGGTTAGGTGCTTCTATATCAGTGTTATTCACTTGTCATACCCCTAGGTTTCGGGGTAGGGATAGGATAAGGATTCAGTGTTGCCAAGTCTGTGGTTTTCCGGAGTGATTTGCGTGGGTAAAACCCCCCCCCAAAAAAACGTCCATCCCCTACGTACAAATTCAGTGGAGAATTGGGCCGCCCAATGGAGAAAATCGCATTGGTCTATTTTTTAGCTACTTTGGGCTTGCCATTGGGCTACTTTTGTTACACAGACCTGGCAACCCTGTTAGGACTATGTTTTCTGACAGGAATGTTGTTCCTGCATCAACATATTTTATTTTACTTGTCAAAATAACAGTGACCAAAACACAAAGTGTGCCAGACTTTATATGCATTCCCAAATGCACATAATTGTAAACCCGAACAAACAGCACATTCTGAAACTGAGTTTGGCAAATTTGCTGTGAACGGGGCTGTTCTGAGATGCTGGAAGAAACACATAACCTGCAATTAAGCACTCAAATTTATCGAGTGGGTCGTGACTCGTGACAGCCATAATCTTGAATGTTTCATTTTTAATAGATTGCATTTTAGTCCTTTATTATTGTTTTCATAATTTTGCTGGGAATTAAGAATGTTTGAATTGAATTAATTGCAGATGTGCAGGTAAGTTTACCAAGTGTGTGACATACTATATCAGTATTTCCTTTAAAAGAGCCCTCAAATGTAGATAAAGACATTACATTATTGTGTCTAGGTGTGTGAAGCATGATTGACGTGTTTTAAGTAGTCAAATTTAAACGTAGTTCAACTTTTGAAGCGTCTTACAGATTGAGGGATCCAATTTGTATCTTCTGAATTTGCACATAGAGATGTAGGGCTGGGCTGTTTTGACTTGGACCAATTTAGTCCGAACACCATAGAAGCTGCATAGCAACACCCTGGCAACTATCCTGGCATCATGATGCTGGGTTTGGATGGACAAGCACCACTCAAATTTCTTCAGAAGAGTAAAAATCTAGTTTTCGTGTAAAAATATCAAACAATCTTGTGCAGTAATACATCAAACACTTCCAATTAGCATCAATACATGTTTTGCTTTAGCATTCCGTATAGCACAATCGGTCAGTTCAAGCCTGAGCATTTAGCAGATCCAAGTCATCTGCCTTGTTGCCTTGGTAACGTAGTTCCAGAATACTGCCTTGATTGAGAGAGTGAAGAGATGTTTCAAAACGGAGGTCAGATTCTGCACAATACCTGGACATAGCAGCACACTGACAGAAATACAACCGTAACCCACCGTTACCAAACAGCACATAGAGCGCTGGACAGAATCACGGGTCCCTGATTGGGGTGCGCGGCTGTAACCGCAGCTGGTGGCAGATAGACTGAGAAAGCCCTCAGCTGCTCTCTGTCTTTACAGTGTAAACTGCACATTTGAATAGAGATCCAATTTGCTGCTCCGCATGCAGAGTCACAGCCGCGCACTTCAAATTTATCGTGAGAAATGAGTTCGTAATAGCCTGAATAAGCAGGTATTATGTAAACACTGGGAGTGGTTTTATGAACACCTGCTTGTGACAAACAGCTCCAAACTCAACCATCGTCACGAATACAAATAAAGGACATGTTCGTCTGTCTCAGTGCCTGTGTTTATCACTAGAGGGCAAATATTTACAGCCGCACCACTGACCTTGACTATGAGCTGGCTTGTTAAAATAGACATCAACTAGAGATTAGCTTATTAAGGGTTTAGTAAATGAAGTTCTGAAGTTATTAAATTATATAATAATAATAATAATTATATATATATATATATATAAATATATATAATTTTATGAGTTAAATCAGCAAACATTGCAGCCGAATTGGGTTAATGCATTTTCAAAATGTATTAATAATTTATTTATTTATTCAAATAGTGTCTTTAGTCAGCTGAAGTCAGTTCAGTGTTAATTCAGTTCTGTTTAATAACTGTGTAAAGCTCATCAATTATGAAATAACTTTAATTTAGCAGTTCGCGGCTCTACAGAAGACAAAAGTGTCAGTTTAATGTTGATTCAATTCAGGTTCGATGTTCATCAATTATGAAACAGTCGAATCAGCTATAAAGCTGCACTGCAGAAAACAGTTGTGTCATCCAGCTCAATTCATTTCAAGCTTTGTTCCCATCCAATAGTGTAAGTGCAGTCAAATCAATAATTACTGAATAATATATGTGACCAGATCTGTTTTTTTTTTTTCCTAATGGCACACACTTCTTGCATTTTTGCATTGTTTGTCATAAAGCATTGACTGTACAGTAGCGTTTTCATTAATTTGCAGACATCAGTATGCAAAATGAGGGAAAAAAGAGACATATATGCTATGCTTTAATTAAGTTTTCTCATCACAACACCTGACATGCACAACAAATGTCCAAATCCAGTCTGATCCAAAAGAGATTCAAAATATGATTTTAATCAAATTTTAAACTCACCAGACTACAAAACTTTAGGCGTAAGGCATCTTTACACAGCAAGCGCGGCGCAGAAACCAAATCTGAAGCGGCATAAATGCATTTACACAGGAATTAAAATCGCGGGAAACAATGTTTTGAGCATTTCTATTTTAAAACTACAGTTTTAACAAAGTGTTATGAATTAATTAAAAAAAATAATGAAATAAACAATGTAATACAAAAAAATATATATTTAATTTCTTCTTTGTGCTATATGTCACGCTTTGATGATTGTCATAATTCTGTGGTACTGATATGTATGCCTATAGTCATTTATATTTCTAAATAAAATTGTGCCAGCTGGAACGAATGCTATAATTATGAATTATTAGGGGTAGATCGCCGCAGGATTAAAAGTAGTCGAAAGTTTTTTCAAAGAGCCAAGTCACTTTGGAGCAGGCACAACAAATGAACAGTGATACGTTAGCGTTTCAGGTATATTTTTGGAATATAATATAATAATTCACAATCACAGTAGTGACGCCGACTGGGTTAAGCATTTACCGTATCTGCGGGAAATTTTGCAGCGAAATATTTGCTCTTCAAAGGAAGATTACAAACAGTTTTAATGGTAGACATTTTTTTTTATTTGCCTAAAACATATGGAGCTATTTCTGTATGTTTTGTCTCCCGCTTCTTGATTCTCGCGCCACCTGAGCTGACACTGACAGGCGGTTGTCTTGACAATGACGTAGTTTAGGGCGGCACAAGTTTGCGTTAATTTACACTGAATCAAAACCGTTTCAGCATTGCCTTTGATACTAGGGGCTGAGGTGGGTCAGACCCAGTGTATTTTAAATCTGCTTTTATGTTGCTTTGCGTCTTTACACAGAATTTTGAGCAGACACAGAACTGCTTTAGAGCCACCTTTGCCTACACTCGACTGTGTAAAGATGCCTATAGATAAGCACAAAAATCTATTCTTTGCTGCTTATCTGAACAATCTCTGGCAGTTGTTCCAATGATAGAAAATTCTAAGTCAGGGCAACTTCACTTTTTATGTTCAGACTAAAAATAGTTAAGTAAATGACTCTACAAAAGCCATGCCATCTGTTGGCTTTATTTTTATAAATTCTTCAAACACAAAGTTTTTACAGCATGTCTGTCTTCCAGCAAGTTCCCCCAGGCTGTGACTCCCCAAATCCCTACGTGTGTCTAATGTCTCGGTGCTCTGAATGCATCTGTCTGTGAGCATGCAAAGGCCTTCGGCGTGCCCTGACTACAGTGTCCTTATCCTTAATAACCACAGGCGGTTGGGTGCCTTGGTCGTGGCATTTGCACTGCAAACACCTTAAGTTTTTAAAATCACGTAGGGGTACTTGAGTAGGCCCCCTGCCTTCTGGGTTAATGTTGTCAAGTTGGTACTGACATTTTAAAAATGTGACGTTTTGAGCGCTGTTGAGTGGAATCGTAAACACCTCTGATTGGCCATTGTGCTCACGTGCGCATCAAATATGTCTGTGATTGCCTACAATGATCAGCGCTTCAAAAACATGTTGTAAATATAATTCCATATCCAAAGATGTCAGCCAATCACAGCAGTGGGCGTTTATACTGAAGTCTCACAGCAGACATGCCCCTTAAAACAGAGCGTTCAAATCAGAGGCTAAAATCAGGATAGGAAAAATGCCTTTTATTTCAAATTTTTTATGTAAAAATCATATTAACATTATAAGTGCACCACAGGAAACATTATAAAATAAAACAATGCAGTTCATGACCCCTTTAAAAGGGACATATTTTACCTCTTTTAACAAGATGTAATATAAATCTCTGGTGTCCCCAGAATGTGTCTGTGAAGTTTAATCTTAAAATAACCCCCAGATAATTTATTATAATTTGTCAAATTTGCCCCTATTTGGGTGAGAGCAAAAACGCCCTGTTTTTGTGTGTGTCCCTTTAAATGCAAATGAGCTGCTGCTCCCGGCCCCCCTTCCAGAAGATCCTTTAGTTTGGATAAAGCTAACGACATAGCTCTAGTCTCTGTGTATACAGTCAGAGAATATGGTAACTTTAGCTATATTAGCCGTACATCATTCTAGAAAGCTCATTCAGAAAGAACATTTGCAAACATTCACAAAATATGAAGTGCCATCCTTACTTGTTCTGGAAATTAAGTTAGAGAACGAACGTTGGTATTGACTCATCCCTCAGAAAAAACCTTTTTTGCAAATCCAGCGTTGGTTGTACTGACCCTCCTTAGTGAAGCAGTCATGTTTAAAATTATTTGTGCAAATATATAAAATTTTACCGACGGTGTCCTCAGTGGCTCGGATGTCAGGAGTCTATGGAGACTCGTATGTTTGTTGGTACATCCAACAACAGAACATTTGTGATGTTTTTTGGTGCAGACATTGCAATACTCGAGCGCTGATACAGCGAGTAAACAGAAATGGCGGTCTCTGCTTCTCGCTCAGGGGTGTGTCTCTGCTAAAAGGGCAGATCATCAACAGTCATGGGCGGGGTTTCCCTACTCTTACATAAGGAGTATGGGGAAATATGAAACACTGCGTTATGAGTGCTCGATAATAGTTGATGGGGATTATAAAAAAAAGTATTGGGTGGATTTTTACCATTATAGGCTGGTTGTTTACACACACACTGTGGACACACACATCTGTGTTTCAAACAAAGGCAGTACAAGCTGCTTTAAAAAACAAAAAAGGTTTTTTTTAACTATGCCTGTAAATTGAATAAATTACAATATATGCAGATTAATTTACCAAATTAATCACATATATCAACATTTGCAAAAAGCCCACAAATTGATGTTCTATGTATGCAGACTCACTAACACTTGATATGTTTTCAGTGTCTCATGACTGTTGCTCTTTTAAGTTGCTAAGCTTAAAAGTAGTTCCGCAAAGTGGAGTATTTCCATTTCGTTGTGCTCTTTCTGTCTGGTTTTCAAAATGAGAAGGCATTCAGTCTGTCTTCTAAAAATCAGCATCCTTAGAAACGCTTTGAACAACAGTGGAGAAAAGCATGTAGTTCATCATGGCATCATAATGATATACATCATATACATAATTCACCTGCTATATTGCTAAATGTACATGAGTTTTCATATTAACAGAAAAATATATGGGTGTGGCTTTTCTTGTGACTCTGCTGCTTCATAGTTAATGATATGCTAAAGCCCCGCCCACATGTTGACGTGATAGGTTATAATGTAGTTTGTGACGTCAGAAACACTGACGATTTCAAACCGTGTCTTTGGTTCACTGCAGTTTTAAGGAGAAAATACTCAGCAATGGTGTTGACTTATGAATTTGCTCATGGTTTGTCTTAAAGCATATTAAAAACACCACACAGACACTCAAACAACATTTAAAAACTAGATTTTTCACTACTTGATTTTAACAAAAAAATAGTTTGAGACTGCTATTGAATAGCCTTAAATTATACTGTTTATTTATCAGTGTTAATGATATTCTTACAATTTGTGTGTATGTACTTGTGTATGTCAACCATTTTTGAGAAATAATTTGCTTAGTTCAAGTTCCTAAACATTTGGGTCGCAGCATAATGACCATGGGAGAATGTGGGTCCAATGGCCAAATCAGTCGAGAGCCGCTGTTATAGTGTGTGTGAACGTGAAATCTCCATGACCATGAGATTTGACCGTGCTGTCATCATGTAACTATCCGCGGTGTGAATCATGACGTCACACCACAGCGCTTCAGTGGGAAGTCCCATTAAACATCAAAGATATTTACATCTTTATGCTTGTGTCTCTTTGAACAGTCTTTTACTCTTTCTGTTTCTCTCTCTCTAGAACCATAACACATTATCATCTGCATGTTATTTTAATGAAAACACCTTGATTTCAGCATAAAAATAGTAGATCCGATCTGCATTTCCTGTTTTTCTGCACAGCCATTAATTTATGTTCTCCGGCACATGGTGTCAGCGTGGGAGGGAACTGTGCTATGATCATGTTTGCAGAGGCGAACCGTGTTAACACCAAAACTAATTCATGCTAATCAAAATAGCCGTGCTCCAGAGGTCTCGCTCAGAATACCAGTCAAACCGTCATATTTCCCTCCATGCAGTTGTTGATGTATAATAAGGTCAAGGAGAAACAAAGCCAACTCCTCCTAATCTTCATAAAGCTGGGCTGAGCTGCCGCTGCCATCCACATTTATGAGGGGAAAGACTGCAGTTGCCTCGCGGCTGTTGGCTTCAGTGGCGCTCTCAGAATGTCTTCCTGCAGATGTAGCATGTCAGACACACTCACCGTAGCATCTTTCTTAGAAAAATGTGTTGGCCTCAGCTTCATGTTATTATAGATTGGTTAGTTTCCTATGTTTATTGGATCAATTGTTTGCTAAATAAGATCATGTTTTCCAAATTCAGTTGAATGAGAAATGTGTAATTTTTCCATGTTGGAATGCTTTCTATAAGTATTGTGTTGGCTTTGATTTCCTTGAAAAAAAGGAAGGCTCCCTGACCAGCCTAACGATAGTTCAGCCTATGGCGTGGGGTTGGGGGCGGGGCTAACTGTTCGCCTGACCAGTGACATAGGAGTGAGAGATATGACCAAAGTGTTATATGGCAACATGAGTCATTTTATTTCATATGAAAATAAATGATAATTATTTGTAAATAATATTTTCTTTTAAAATATGCACACATTCAGTATTCGTATGTCTAATATATTGAAAACACAAAACGGTTCTTGCCTTGTCACATTCAGTTAAATTACATGTAAATGATAACATATTTTCAAATCAAAATGCCAAAATTTCATTAAAAAGTTGAGTAGTTTGTATCACTGGATATTACTGTACATTTAATGTTAAGCTACTTACATTTTATCACTCACTCTTACACTGTTAAAACTAACATCACTCACGCTGGAATTCGCACTCATCTTCTGTGAACAGTAAACCCAGCCTTCTTTAATTTGATTGGCCATCTCAATCATGTTGACATTGTGCGATGTTAGACCGCAGAGCCAGACCAGCCTAAAAATAGCAATTAGTGCTGTCAAATTTATCTTATTAATTTTTTTCAGTATTAATCCTAACCCTAATGATTAACCCTAAAAAATATTTAACACACGACACTCAGAAAGACAGAAGAAAATCCACGATCTGTAAATGTCCTGACTATGACACACACACACACACACAATGCTCAGAAAGACAGAAGAGAATGCGCTGTCTGTGAATGTTCTGACTGACACACACACACACACACACACACACGCGATGCTCAGAAAGACAGAAGAGAACGCACTGACTGTGAATGTCCTGACTATGACACACACACAATGCTCAGAAAGACAGAAGAGAACGCGCTGACTGTGAATGTCCTGACTATGACACACACACACACACACACAACACTCAGAAAGACAGAAGAGAACGCGCTGACTATGACACACACACACGACACTCAGAAAGACAGAGGAGAACGTGCTGACTGTGAATGTCCTGACTATGACACACACATGACGCTCAGAAAGACAGAAGAGAACGCACTGACTGTGAATGTCCTGACTATGACACACACACACACAACGCTCAGAAAGACAGAAGAGAACGCACTGACTGTGAATGTCCTGACTATGACAAACACACACACACACACACACACACACACACACACACACACACACACACACGACGCTCAGAAAGACAGAAGAGAATGCACTGACTGTGAATGTCCTGACTATGACACACACACACGACGCTCAGAAAGACAGAAGAGAATGCACTGACTGTGAATGTCCTGACTATGACACATACACACACACAACGCTCAGCAAGACAGAAGAGAACGCACTGACTGTGAATGTCCTGACTATGACACACACACACACGCACAACGCTCAGAAAGACAGAAGAGAACGCACTGACTGTGAATGTCCTGACTGACACACACACACACATACACACACACAGACACACACAATGCACAGAAAGACGCGTGCCAGTATAATGCGCACAGACAGCACCCCAGAATTGAGTTCTCTTTCGCGATTAAGCGAACAATAACACACAGAATTATGCCAAAATGCCGTTTTGTGGAGTATCCTCATAAGAGAGTCTTAAATGAGTTAAATAACGTCTTAAATGAACTTAAAGAGTTGTGAGGAAATGAAATGCGCGTGACAGCGTCAGATCCGCGTCATGTTCGGCAGCGGCTGATCTTAAAGTGACAGCAGCCTAATAAACCAGTCACTGTGGTTCTGTCATTAATATTCATCATAGAACAAAGGCAACAGCGAACATTGTATCTTTAATAAGAATCAATCTATATTTAATTTATAATTCATGCAGTTAAGACGGTTTGTTAACTTTAACCCCCTGGAGTTGGCTGTTGTGCCAGCGTGATCAACTCGCTTTTTTTCTTATCAGTGCCAAAGAGACTCAAATAACTGTAGTTTTTTTTATCATTCAGGCTAGTGCTATACATCATTATAATCTGTTAAGTTTCTATTATTTTTTTGTGTACAGTCACAATAAAAACAAATTGTTGTGCTTCTTGCAAAATAAAGAAAACAAACATGATGCACGATCCACAGCCTCTCTGTCAAAGATGTTCATTCAAATAGTCTTCAGAAAAGGAACTCTAACTTAGTAAATACTTGTCTCACAAACATGAGACTAAAGAATATGTCATATGTCTAAAGAAACGTTGAAATGTCAGGTTTTAAATAATGTAAATCAAATCAAAAACAAATATTCTGTGTTTATGTAATCTGTTTGAAAAGGGAGAGATGTCAGTCGTTTGTGAGTGTCTAATTAACATCTCATTATCTGCTAATGCACCACGCCCACGGAGCGTGCGTTCTGTTGAGATTCAAATCTGATGCAATCCATGCGAGAACACAGTGACGCCCACATCAACTCAAATAAACGCATCAACACTTAACAACGGTTTGAGACGCGGTGAGGAATAATCCTGGAATAATTTACCTCAGAAAAAGCTGTTTATTTCTAAGAGCAACGGATCCAGGCGAGGATTATGAGGTAACTTCATTCTGTTAGTGTCTGTGAATATTAAACGCAAAAAGATTTAAATATGAATCCTGCTGCAACATAAAATGTCATAGATGCTAGACTTTTTAGACAAGATTTATTTGGCCTGTTTTGGACAGATTAGGAAGTGTTTATTGTAAAATAGCCTAGTGTCACATAAATACAGCTTTTATTCGCAAATGTCTGCTCAGATGCTATAAATATAGTTCCAGAAAAACGTATTTTGTTTGACATTGATGTTTAAATATTATAGCCTAATGGTATTTTTTCATTTAATGTTGATTGTGAAAAGTGAACAGCAAGTAATAAAGGACACATAATTTAATGCGCAATATATCAGAAGACATGGAGTTTGTCAGAAATGATTTTGACCACTTCATTAAGTTTTGTTTTGTAGAAAGCCTTTCTTTACCCCATCTGCTTTCTTTAAAGCCTTCCTTTATTTCGTTTTGTATAAATTGTATCTGAATTTTTATCAGTGTTTTTAATATATTTGCTGCTTATTTAATAAGAGGCAAATATAACAGACAATAGCCTTAGCGCTGTTGTGATAATGTATTGCACACGTGTGTCATAAATTAACCGAAGCTTAGAATGATATTTGAGTATTGTGTATATTGGATAGTTTACAAAATCAAATGATTCAGAAAATGTTTGCCATTGAAATGACTGGGATAAAAGTGTCCCAATCAACCTGAATTCACCCTATACTCTTTGAAATCATAATTGCATTGCATTATGTTGTTTTAAATCTCAAATATTTCACTTATAACGTTAATCATTACTAATCATTCAGTTATTTGTATTTACTGAATACTGAATTGTGTTCAGTGTCACAATATTACTGGGTTTTTTGTTTTAGTTTTTTTAGCATGAGACTTCTTTCAAAAACATTAAAAATAGCACACTGCCAAAAATGCTCTTGTTTCTAGTCTAAATATCTAAAAATTCTTAAATCAAGATTACAAAATTAAGTGAGTTTTTGCTTAAAACAAGCTAAATTATCTGCCAATGGGGAAGAAAAATAATCTGGTTTCTGATTGAAATCTTGTTCCTTGTTTCTGTCCCAAACAGAAATAAGATTTTTAGATATTTTTCCTACCCCATTGGCAGATAATTTTGCTTGTTTTAAGCAAAACTCCCCAGTTCCCAAATAATTTTTGGATTATTTGGACTGAAAACAAGAAAGAAATACTAAATGAGAAGAGCATTTTTGCAGTATAGTCAAATCTTTTGATCATTTCAAATATAATAGGCCTTTGTATTTTGTCTTACAAAATTTAAATCAATGTATTGTTTTATATGAATTAGCTGGCTCAATGATTCTCGGATCAGTTTGAAGCAAAAACTCTAGGCAACATCACCCATTAATCTAAAGTATTATGGACAGATATCTATTGTGTGTTTTGAGGCCTTAATTTTAAAACAAATGTTTTTGTTTTTTCAAAACCATGCATGAACATTATTCTCTCAAAGATACAAGCATGTACATACATGCTGCTCACATATTATGGTAGCCCAGTTTGTGCTGAATACAGTGTAATGACACTTTTGCCATTAATATGTTTATAAGCAACTGAAAAAAAGCACAAATGTCAGAGCATGTCAGAACTTCTAAAGGGCCCCAAAACAGCTCAGACTCCAGTGAGTCAATCAGTTTCTGTTCCTAAAAGTTAGAGGGCTAGGAAGGCCACAGGTAAATTACATTTATTATAATAGGTTTATGTGAAGATGTTTTAAGTTCACTTGAATTAAGTGGGTTTTTATTTATTTTATTTATTTCTTTTATTATTTTTATTATAAAGCCTAATAAATGTTGAAATTGATAGCTTTCAATTATACTGTAATGTTGAATGTCTATCATTAATGTTTAAAAAAATACAAATAATCTTAGATTTGGTGTATTAGATAACTAGTCAAAAAAATAAATAAATAAAAGTCCTGGAAGAAACAGTTTAAATAAACAGTGATGGAAGAAAAGATAAATTACTGCACTTAAAGTAGGAAGTGTGAAAATCATTCTTTGTACAGAAACGTGTGAACAGTATTTCCTAAAAGCCATAAAGCTGATATCTAAAACTCTTTCTTAAGGGACTATGTAGCCCATCTGCTTTTGTCTTTAATTTGTTTCTGTTAGAAACCTAGAGGACAGGATTACATCCAAACTGTGATGGGAGACAGTGCATTGATACTCGGGATATCCCCCAAGCCAAGTGAAGAGCCGGGAGATGTCAAAAGCTGCTTTTTTTTTTTACTAACGAAAATGAAGTAAATATTCATTCCCTGATTAAAGACTTTGCATAGTAATCAGCGCCTGAAAGAGGTCATCATTTGCATGTCAAATTATCTGACATTTTCACTGGATGCAAACATTGTTCCTGCAGCTGTGTCTCAAATATTAGGGCCTTGTGTATTCATAATGTAGATGTTTATTTTGGTCACAGAGCAGAGCCATTATATCAGCTTTACACAGGAACAAGTCAAAGTCAAACACTGTTTGTACACAACAGAATCCCAACGCGTTATTTCATTTGTATTCACGTGCATTGTGACTGGTTTCACTATTGATCGTGCAACTATTGATCCTTGAAGAAAAAGTGCATAAGTGTGTGAAATATTAATGAATGTAAATCAATAGGAAGGAGTCATTTCATGAGAATTACCAGGAAGCAACGTTAAACATGTCTGAAATCAAAAATAAAGAAATTTCTCCTCAGAATTATTGTTCGAAGCACATTTCACCAGCTTTTGGACACTATGTCTATGTTTAGGGTGCTGTCTTAGTAGGCACATGCCTATTTTGGCAGAATGCAGCGAGGAAAATCGCTAGGTTTTGGAACAGAGCACTGCCACTGCTGGTCTTGAGGTTCTTGTGACAGCAACAAAACGCAGATTGATTTCCTGTTTCCCAAACTCGCCGTGCTTATCAAACAGACTGGCGACACTGACATGTTTATTGTGCCACAGAAGACAAAAACGATATGTGGTTTTAGTGTAATATGACACACGTCTCCATGACTGTATGACAAGAATTGGAGCGGTAGCATACTGGGGGTATATTTTCAGATGGTGGATGTTTTATCAGCAGACTCCCCTTCCGGAATCACTGGCTCCATATGTGTCCACTGGCATGGAGTTGAGCAGGCGTTTTCAATTCATTCTCCATGGGAGTTGAGTGACGGGTTAACGCGGGGGATTGGCAGCAGAGCGACCAGTAAAAGCATCAGAAAGTTAAGAAATGTCCAACTTTATTCAAATGGGGGAAAAAAAATACAGGGTGGCAGCCAGTTGCTGTGAGGTGAAGTCAGTCTGTCATAAGTTTCAAAATCTATCAATATTTCTGGAGTATTCCAAGTGGTTTGAGAAAAATGGTTTGGTAAATGGCTTGGTTAACAAATGTTTTACTCTATACTTTGAGTATAGAATATTACTCTATACCTCTAAACAGAGGTAAAATTTGCACTGTAATTCTGCATAAATATAATGACTTTATTGACCACATATTGAAAGCAATCATTAACCGTACTGAAGGCATCCACGCTGATGTGCGTTTTACAGACACAGCCCCAAAGCTGCAGACCACTAAAGTTTTAAGCAGTATTGAGCGGGTTTCTTCCACACCAGTGGACACTTGCAGTAAGAGATCATCTGGCTGGAACAGGCTATTTGTTATCCTTTGTGTTGACTCACACATACTATTGACTATTGGCATAGTCAAATATGAAACATAATCACATACATATATACATGTATGCATAGGCAACCCTCTACAATGTGAGTAAATCTCGCTTATGCAACTAAATCTTCACTCTTTATTAGCCATTGGCTAATCAATTCTTATATTTTACTCGCCTGTGTGTGTTTGAGGCCAAGTATAAGTTTAGCATAGATACATTTTCACTTGCTAAACACTCGCTTGAGAGTTTTGCTCTCTGTCAAGCGATCCATTTCAGTTCAGCTCAATGGATGCGAGCGTGCCCGTGTTTGATGTATCATACGCTCTAGTGTGAAGGAGCACGATTTATCGCCGCTTTGTTGAGAGTGCTGTGTTTCTCACACACACGCAGAGAGAAAGAGAGAGAGCGAGACTTAAGAACCACACAGAATCGACGCGCTACATGTAAACAATATTCTTTGTTGTATTTTCCTGTCAAAATTACAGAGTTAATTTTAAATGTATTCAGCTTTTCAGAACAAGCAGAAGATATACGGTTTTTCCAGTAGTGGGCGGAACTAATGCGCAAACAACAATCTCATTGGCTGGCACTCATCTATTACCGTCCCTGTTTTGATATCGGCAAATCAGTTTGAGCGAACGCAGACAGCCTGATTTAAATATTCATAAACCCAGCAGCTCATCAATCCTTAGTGCGTTTGTATATTGTTATTAGTAGTAGAATTTGTTGTAGTATTATAATATTTTATTATTACACAGATCTGTAGAATACTTGATTCTGATTGGTCAATCGTGCATTCTAGCGGTATGTTATTCCCAGATAACAACCACCAAAGTGAATAACACACCGCTCATCCGGGTACTACGAGTTATCTTGACCGGTACTACTTATATGCTTAACGTGTCACTCCGCTGTCGTTGACTGTCTGGTGCCATCTTGTGACTGAAAAACACTTAACCACCACGGGTTACAATGGAAGACTTCAAGGAGTTCACCCAAAAATGAAAATTAGCCCATGATTTACTCACCCTCGAGTCATCCTAGGTGTATATGACATTCTTCTTTCAGACGAATATTTACTCTATAAAGTTTTAAATATGGATATTTTTCTTACACAAACGCATTTATTAACCTCCCAGAGCCATGTAGAGCACGTTATTTTTGTCGGACAGATGCGATTTTTATGGACTTAAAAAACAGAGCTACAACTACTGCCATTATAAAGCTTGGATTAGCCAGGACTTTATAAATATAACTCAGATTTTATTCGTCTGAAAGAAGAATGCCATATACACCTAGGATGGTGAGTAAATCATGGGCTTATTTTCATTTTTGGGTGAACTATCCCTTTCAGCATTAATTTCAACATGTATGGTAAAAAAACAAATCTTTTCAGCAATAAAGGGTTAAAGCAGTTTGGAACTGTTTTTCTTTGTGGAAGCTTTGCGTAAAAGCTAATAAAATATTTAAACTCAAGACAATATTTAACAAGATAACAACCGGCTGGGTGTACATTATCCCTTACATAATAATTACTATTATCTATTAATATTATCTTTTCTTGTTTTGTTTTTTTTAAACAGGAACACTGAACGACCAACAGTATCTTAAGCACCACCATCAGTCCTAAGTTCAGTTAAAATGACAAATGCATTCATACATGGTTACCAAGTTTTAGTTCTAATTACTAAAGTTCTCTCATTAAATAGTGCTTGATTATCATAATATAATGCTTGATTGATTGAGAGTTAAGAGTGTACATTCAGTTATTTAAAAAGCTGTGTCATTTTACAAAGATAAGCTGATTTGGTGGAATCATATAATATATCAGCCAGGCGAGTAAACTAAAAATGTACTAGCCAATGGCGATTCTATTGCCAAGGTGTGCGTAGAGGGTTGTTAAGTCTAACATGTTAACCTACATCTTTTTGCCAGGATTGACCTTGTCCCTACCAACCTCTTGTGGCACAGATGTACGTAATACAAAGGACACATCTCCAGTTGACCAGCAGAGTATTCGTTTTGTTTGTTTGTGTTAAGAGGCGGTCTGGCACTGGAATGTGTTGATTTTGAAATCATGCCGAGTGCTCGTTGCTGCTGTTTTCATGTTGCTCGTGCACAGTCTTCACACAGACGCACACTTATTGCTGTTGCAGAGACTGTCTATTCGTTCCGGTAAAATCATAAAACAAAATGCTCACAAATGTGGTCATGCTCTTGGTATACTGAGGTGGATTAGAACCCAGAATCTCTGGCATGCCAAACAGAAGTTCTACCACTAGTCCATTAGGACACACAAATATCAATCAAAACGTAAAGTCTCTTGAGACTAATAATATTGTATTATAGTAGATGTAAGGATGAAACTATCCCATTAAATATGAGATCTATGTCCATAAATTAAACAGTGAAAGGCGAATAACACTGTAAGAGCGCCTAAACCTGGTTGTAAGCCTTGTTCTTCATATATATATATATATATCTATATATATATATATATATATATATATATATATATATAAATATATATATATATATATATATCAACTAATAAATCACACATTTTTCTGTAATTAATCGCAAGTTTGTAATATTTTGTATTGTAATAATTTCAGTTACTCTCCAAATTAATTTTTATTGATTAATGTAGACTTAACTTAAAGACAGTATATTTTAAATATTTGTTGTAATGGCATCTTTTTATGAATGAAGGCCAGAATCAATATAAAAATAACAACTTTTAATTTAAGTGAACTTAAAACAATCTTCACATGAACCCATTACAATAAATGTCATAAAAAATACACGCTAATTATATTATATTATATTATATTATATTATATTATATTATATTATATTATATTATATTATTATAGTTTTGTAATGCCCTGAATTGAGTGTAGAATTATAGCTAGGATAAATGTCAGCCCTTGCATTATTAAATTCTTTTTTTTTTTTCGTCTAAAACAATTAGTGGTGATGATTTTGTGATAAACTTAACCGTATTAATGGTGCTCTCAGTTGCTGCTAATCATCATAATGAAGTGCTCATTAATGGATTGTAGAAAAACTGCCAGCTGATCTGGTCTGCCAGATTTTTGTCCTTTTGTTCAACCGAACCAAAACTCTATTATCTCAATCTCACATTCGGTTTATTTATTTTTTTCTCTGATGTTCATGTGTTCATGTGCTTTTGTTTTGCTAGCGAGTTTATATTCATATTTGATCATCCATATCACGCCTTACTGAGGATTCCCACACCTCTGCTATAGAAAGCTAAGGTCAAATCTTGGGAATACGGCGATATACCAGGTTATTTCTATTCAGTTGCTCCTCCTGTCAACTGAAGATCTCTTTGAAGCTCAGAAATCCGGCATCAAAAGTAAGAGGATGGTACGACTCTATTAAAATGCAATTTAACATGCTTTACCTCATACAGAGGCTGGAGAATCCAATCTGGTGAGACAGACACACACACACACACATCCCCACAATCATGTTTCCTGGTGATTGTGTGTGCAATATAAAGGGAGAACACTCATTGTAAGCCCTTTATTGGCTTTGAAAATGGCTTTGAGTTGTATTCCGTCCATCCATATCAGAAATATGGCTCGCAAAGATACACGCTATCGTTCCAAGACACAAGTCATAAATGCAGTGATAGAATCATTCCTCACTCTGACGGTCATTGTCATACAGAGGGTCACGGTTCCGTTGTAAACAGTTCTCTTATTAACTTTCATATGGTTCCTTGGGTGACTGTTACAGTTTGTCGATAAACAGAGCGTGTGTGCTGCAGTTTTTGCTGGAATCTGCCATTAAAGAGCTGTGTGCAGGCTCTAAATAGTGCACAGAGCTTTTTATGCTTTTCTTTTTTAGAATGACTTTATGCTTGCCATATTTAGAACAGTGAGCAAAACACATTTAACATTCTGGGCTGCAGATAATCAAACGCACAGCTCTTGCTGCTGGCTGAAGATTTAGCATTTGGAATTTAGATGAAGTTTTTATCGTTTTATTTTTGTCTTTTTATTATGAAAGTAATGAATTTCTTCAAAAATCTGCAAATTCAGCCAATTATAATTTCTTCATGAATGAAGCTGTCAGTCATTTAAAATGTTTAATAATAGTTAATCTCCCTATTGTTTGTAGTTATTTGTTAATGTGTTCAGTTCCTTTTATTAAAGGGAAAAAGAAGCCTTTTTGTTATCATTAGGTTTAGATTTTGTATGGCAATTAATGTGAATCCCGAACTTAGTGTTATGTTTATTTTTATGCATGGTATTTTTATTTCTTATGTACATGTTGTGGTTATTTTATGATGATTTTAGGATATCGGCTCATCATTAACTATGCAGGAAGTAATGCTGGACTAATGAGTAGTACTACATTAACACTTCAGCTACTACTATTAACTAATATGGAAACAAGCTTAACTAGTCAGTAATATCAAATTCAGGACTGGGATTGTTCCTTATTAGGTAATCAATAATTACTGATTAATAACCATCAGCTAACTATGACAAATTATAATGAATTACCTTTTAATTACTAATCACATTATTGTGTGTCTGAGAACTAATCAGTCATCTTTTTACTCTTTTATATAGTAATTAATATAAATAAACTTATAAAGTAATTTACAACTTTTTAAATTATATAGTCATAAAATGTATACGTCCCTAATCACTAATTACCCAAGTGTTACCTAGTCAGTCTGCAGGAACTACTAGTCATCTGGACCATTAAAAACATCTTTTTGTCGGTATTAATATGTAACATTTAAAGACAAAACTTTTTGTACATTTGGATAGATGCTGAAATGTATATGGACGTATCTGCAGCATTTAAACACAGCATTATTATGTTTTTACAGCTACAAAACGTAAAAAATGCTTACGAATCTTTCATATCATAAAGATATCTGTATAATTTCCCTTTTACCATTTTATAGATGAATGTAAGATCCCTTAACTCTGCTCCCAAACCTAAACATATCCGTTTTATGCAGAATATAAAAAGAATAAAAAGCGTAACGGACGGAGATGTGTAGGAAAATGACTTTAGTAACTTTAGTAACAATATAGCATTTAAATGATATTTGAGCCGCTAATCCGGTACCGCTAAACCTACCATTTATAGTTTTGATGTAATAGTTTTGTATGATGTACAGAGCAGAGTTTAAGTTATTAATCCATGAAAATGTTAATCCGGATTCACTCCATGAAGGCGTGCATTTCCCAGTTTCAAATGTACCTCGACTGAAACACGGCATGAGCCAATGAGCGTTTGATATCACTGCCGTAAAACATGTCGTAACGCGATTCTTGAATTTGAATTCATCATAACAAGTGCGGGATTTCACTTTGCCGGTCACTGCCAAGAAAAAAAATATTTAATTGCGACTTTTTATCTTAGAATTGTGTGATATAAAGTCAGAATTGTGATATAAAGTCAGAATTGTGATATAAAGTGAGAATTGTGACTTCATTGTGTTTTTTCCCTCAGAATTTGACTTTATAACTTGCATTCTGACTTTATAACTCGCAATTGCGAGTTTATATCAAGTCTGAAAAAACTCACAATGGTGAGATAAAAGTCGCAATTATCTTTTAAAATGTTTTATTTTGTGGCGGAAACAAGCTTCCATAATTGTCAGTCGCTGTGTAGGAGGCAAACAAACTAAATATTACAAAACGGGTTAACGATTAAAGAAATGTTTTTCATTTTAAGGTTTTAAAGTTGTTTAACATGATGTAATCCTCCGAGACGCGAGAAGTCACGAACAGAGTGAAATGTTATTATTTCATATTAAGTAGATGAGCAAACTGTTTTAATAAATGCGACTGAAAACATTTCTGTGATATATCAAATGATCTAAACAATAATGCCACGATTGTAATATTCATAAATAGGAATACGTACAAATTTGTATGTCTGTAAAATTTTTCATACAATATGTGTGTATGAAAATATAAATAAATGTACGTGTGGTAGACCTACACTTCACGTAAAAATACACACGTATTCTCATGAGATCATGTTGAAAATCCACAAAACTCACAAGGTCTTTAACGGCTCTCTCCGATTTGTCATGAAACAAACAGATTGTTTTCCCTGTATGTTACAAATTGGAGAAAATTGTGAACTTGACCTTAATAATATGTCAAAAAAAGGATAAAAGGATCAGAAAACAATATGGCTGTCTGTTACTTATGAAGAGGACAAACACTTAGACTGACATTAAATGAATTATTTATAGCGGCGTGTCTCTGGAGGAACATGTCTTTAGTGACTAAACCAGGATAAAACAGTGGTACTCTCTGGCTTTGTTGGTACCAGCTCTGACGGTTACGGCAACCTTTGAGTTGTCTCCGCTTTGAAATGCAAAACCAAATCTCTTGACAAGAGTACACGTGTCAAAATAACATCTGTATTCAACGGCAGAACATGATGTGTCAAAAGACACTGGTAGTTTTCTGATCATACCATCAGTGCCACCTATTATTACATTTACTGAGAACATCTCTTTTGAGCGCTTAATGATAATGCTAATTGTTTAAAGCAGCGTGCTCACACACTGTGTTTTGTTTTGTAAGGTTTCATGGAATGAGATATCGTGCGTACGCTGCCTGAAGGCATTTATTGAATTAATTTTCAACAGAAGCATTTCTGCTACAGCTCGTTGTGGATCTACATTTACAGTGGAGGGAATTAGTTAATGGCCTCTAAAGGACTTTATTCTACTGCTACGGAAGTCAAGTCAAACATATTTTGCCGGCCATCATTGAGGCAAAAGTGCAGGATGCTCTCTAGAGATTGGAGACATTATACTGAACTGACCTTTAACTTAACTGACCTTTATGATGCAGGACAATTTTTTTTATAATATGAGCCATGGATTTGTGAGGAAAGACTTGTAAAGGTTCATGGTTCAGTACTCAAAGTGTGTGTGTGTGTGTGTAATCCTCAGGGTGTCTGTGCCAAAAGCAACTGCTCAAAAATCTTGATCCCCAAAAACTGGAGTTCACTTAATTTGAATATCCATATTAATGTTTTGTTCAAGGTTTTTCATCATAACCAGAAGGAAAAAGGCTGTCCAAACTACTGTTAAAAAGTTTGGGCTCTATAAGATTTTTTTTAAGGGGTCATGAACTGCATTGTTTTATTGTTTATAATGTTTCCTGTAGTGCAGTTATAATGTTAGTATGATTTTTACATAAAAAATGCCATAATTTAAACAATAAAGCACATTTTCCTACCATGATTTTAGCCTTTGCTCTGAACGCTCTGTTTGAAGGGGCGTGTGCAGTGTAAAACGCCCACTGCTGTGATTGGCTGCTGTGAGACTTCAGTGTAAACACCCACTGCTGTGATTGGCTGCTGTGAGACTTCAGTGTAAACGCCCACTGCTGTGATTGGCTGCTGTGAGACTTCAGTGTAAACGCCCACTGCTGTGATTGGCTGCTGTGAGACTTTAGTGTAAACGCCCACTGCTGTGATTGGCTGCTGTGAGACTTCAGTGTAAACGCCCACTGCTGTGATTGGCTGCTGTGAGACTTCAGTGTAAACGCCCACTTCTGTGATTGGCTGCTGTGAGACTTCAGTGTAAACGCCCACTGCTGTGATTGGCTGCTGTGAGACTTCAGTGTAAACGCCCACTGTTGTGATTGGCTGCTGTGAGACTTCAGTGTAAACGCCCACTGTTGTGATTGGCTGCTGTGAGACTTCAGTGTAAACGCCCACTACTGTGTTTGGCTAATATCTTTGCATATGAAATAGCTAGTATTACATGTGGAACTCTTGAAAACTTTTAGCACGTTTTTACTATTACAGCTCTCAAGGTTAACTAATCGTGAAAAGTGTTGATTATAGCATTATATTTAGATTGTGGCATGAAAGGTTGCAGTGATGAGCATTGTAGACGATCACAGACATGTTGACTGCATGAATGCAGGATCTCGTCAGTGCATCTCGATTTCTTCTCACTAACAAATGTGTTCATAACTCACGGTACAAACACAATGTAAATAAGAGATTCATTGATTATCATGGGATTTTTGGCTCGAGTGCAGAACTCAGTTGCTGATAAACTCACGCTGTTTGATTGACAGCTCCAGCGATTGTAAAGGGAGTGTTCTTGTGTTCTTTGATTGCTTTCTTTATATAATTTAATGATAGAAAATAACATTATTTTCATCTGGTTTGATTTGACACATAGACAAAGAACATCTGACTGTACATGAATCATTACATATCAGAAATCACTGGTCTCAGATCAGGCATTAGAATTAACACGGTTACTCACATGTTGTGGCGTTACTGTCGAGTCCATATCATAAAAGTCCGTTTGCAAAGCCTGCGCCAAAATTGCGACTGATTTCCCAAAGAATCCACAGTGCAATGTAGCGAATACAAATAAATAATGCTCAACTGAGACATTCACATTGTTGAAAATAAATAAGCACATTCCTAGCATTAGGGATCCTTTGGAAGGGAATGATATTTTTAGTCCAGTGATCCTGAATCGCTCTTCTCTCCTTAGTGTAGAGTGCAGTAGAGTGTAGTGTAGCATTCTTTTTAACTTTTAAAGTAGTTTCCTTGACTATAAAAAAAAAAATTGATTGTTAATTTGAAATCACATATTTTCTGTGAGTGTTCTAGTTAATGTTTAACACTCCTTTTTAGAAGTAGGCCATAATTAGCTCTCCTGAAGGGAGGATGTCGGCACCCTTTATCACCATTCCCTATAGGGTAACTAAATAGGGTATTTGTAACATCTTTAGTTTTGCTGAGTTGTAGATTTTTTTTAGATCTGCAAGGCCTGAATTGTGGCTTGCTCTGCAGTCTGTTTAAATTGTGTTAAAAGTGCAAAGGCAATCAATAAATCAACCTTGTGAAATGTTTCTATTTTGCAATTTTTCAGCACCAAAGAGAAGTGATACCCAAAAATGTACTTTTTTTTGTTTTTGTTTTTTTTGGGAAAAATCAAAATGCCAAATCAAGCCCCCCAAACAACACCGAAACGTAACTTTGAAGAGAGGTTATGGTTTAAAAATGATGTATGATTTAATTAAAAATGTGCTTGAACATACCTTGAATGTAAGCTGTCAGAGTTACATTTATTAAATGTTACATTTATGTTTGCATACTCTGTGGAAAAGACCATTTATTTCTGAACTATGGCAGTCTATATTCTTGATAAAGAGTATTGTGTGTCATTACCGACAAGGGACATTCACTATTGTAACAGATTTTTATACCAACTATAAGTAACTTTGCAACAACATGTCAACTACCAGTCAGAGTAATGGACTGTCTGCTAATATCTTATTTTGATGGTCCCCCAACAGACATTTTACTGACTGTAAGTAAATTTCAACTTATTCTGCTAACCCTAACCTAACAGTCTACAAATACTCTGATTAGAGCAAGTTGACATGTTGCAAAATAAAGGCACAATATGTAAGATTTTTTTATTAAAATATCCCAAAAAACACTAGAACAGTGTTATATATTTTGTTGACTTGTGTACATTATCCCAAATGTTTCCTAGAATGTTTAAATCCAAAGAAATTAGCAATTTTAACCAGGACACGGTGTCCGTGCGTCGCCTATCAATGACATACCCTCGGTTTCCAGTTTTATTTTGTAGAAACCATGGAAACACCAAAGACACTTTTATATATGATGTGTAGACAGGTGAGCAACTGTTTGGATCATTGATGGACAGAAACTAATGATTGTTCTCCAGCTCATCACAGTTAGTCTTATTGTTTAAATCTGGTGTTCTTGATTTACCGCACAGAGTACCATGTTTTACCATGCCTAATATGATCTCGCTCACTGCAGTGTGAACAGGTGTCTCATAGTAGCTGGCGAGCGAATGCACAGAGAAGTATTATAACATAACTTTCAACACACTTGGATATATCTAATATAATAAAACAGCACTGCGTTGCCCCACATACATGAGCGGAAGAGCTAGTCTGTGGCATAACAGGCCGTGTCGCGCTCGTCTCTCATTAGCAATCGTTCCAGCGGCCTCATTCTGCCCCACCCTGCTTCATACTACAGTAACATTAATACATTTCTGCCGTCAGGTCACGTCAGGTTCTTTTCCACCAACTCTAGAGGTGAAGACAACAACTCCCATGATTCCGCGAAATCCAGGCGTCATCAGGCTACACTTTTATTTTGAATAAGCGACCTCTAATTACATATTGTGCCTTTAATTAGAGTTAGTTGATATGAAGTTTTAAAGTTAGGGTGTGTTCACACTTGACATGTTCGACTGGATTAAAACAAACTCTGGTGTGATTGCTCTGTTAGTGCGGTTCATTTGAATAAGTGTGAACGCTGCCTTCTGAACCCTGGTGCGCACCAAACAAGTGGACAGAGACCGCTGAAAAGATGGGTCTCAATCCGCTTCCAAACAAACTCTGGTGCGGTTCGACTGACATATGATGCAATATGGACCAAAGATATGTACACAAACCAAAAACAAGAAGATGCGACCCTAAAAAGGACATAATGCTGGAGCATACCGGTTTCTTCTCGTCATAGTCGTGATGTTGCACATCACAGTTCAGTACAGGCATCAGAACCGCGTCTCCTCGCAGCAGATCTTCATTTGTGTGTGTGACAGAGGGATTCCTGTCGCTGTTTTAACTTCTTTACAAATTTTATAAGCGCAGCGAGTTCTCAGCTGGTCAAAATACATCATATCTATGCTACACACATACAACGAGCACAATTAGCCTAACACACAGCATCGTTTTGGATGTTCAGTCATGAAATAATAGGCAATACGTTATAAAAGCTGATCAATCAGGTTGTGAACGTATCTCTATTCCTTTAGGTTCCTAAATGCCTTTAGGTTTGGTGATTTAAAACGCTAAGTGGACCAGGACTAAATTCGTTTTTGGTCCAGACCAAACAAACCAAGCGAGCTACACTGCAAAAAGTGCTTTTCTTATTTAGTATTTTTGTCTTGTTTCTTGTCTAAATATCTAAAAATTCTTAAATCAAGATGCATTTACTAGATAAGTAAAATGACATAAGATATTTTTTCTTGTTTTCTGAGTTTTTGCTTGAAACAAGCACAATTATCTGTCCATGGGGTAAGAAAAATAGTCTTGTTTCAAGATTAAAGAAACAAGATTTCAAACAGAAACAAGTTTATTTTTCTTACCCCATGGACAGATAATTGTGCTTGTTTCAAGCAAAAACTCACTCCATTTGGATTTTATTTTCCAGAAAACAAGAAAAAATTGTCATTGCACTTATCTAGTAAAAGCATTTTGATTTAAGAATTTTTAGATATTAGGACTGTAAACAAGATACAAATACTAAATAAGAAACACATTTTTTGCAGTGTACAAATGGGAGCACAAACTTTCATATTAGAAGTGGACTTTTGAAATAAAGTTATCAGGCTATTAACATAACGTGCTTTTTGGTTTATAGTTCCTCCAAAGATCGTGAACCTGTCAAAGGATCTTGTGGTGAACGAAGGCTCCAACGTCACTTTGATGTGCCTGGCTAACGGAAAACCAGAGCCTGCCATCGTCTGGAGGATGTTATCACCTTCAGGTAAGATGCATATCATGCCTCTCTGGGCAGAAAATATTATACATAATCTGTGAAAAGTAAGCAAAACTTTAGTCAATAGTTGAATGTGAAACCACAATCCTCAATTTTTGTCCAGTACTGCTGATGTATTTTCCCATTACAAGAACAGTGCACTTTTTTTCCTTGATGATTTAGCAAAATACTGCATCCCACTGACATATTAAGCATGAGTAAGATCATATATCAGGTGTCTTTTTACACTGAGAGCTCTGTGTGTGTGTGTGTGTGTGTGTGTGTGTATTTTGACTGTGTAGATGTGTACGTGTGTTTGTGTATGCATGGTACACGCTGAGTGGTCCATTTTGCTTATCTTCAGGCCACATGAACAAATCAGCTCCATTTGGGCCTGTCTGCAGCTCTGTTCTGCTGTGCACCATTTCACTTAATCAGGGAAAAACTGCATTTTAATGCGCTATGATTCATGGGGTGCAATTGGACTGCCGTACCTGCTCATGCACCCCGTACACCCCCCTTTTTTCTTCCATTGTGTTGTTACAAGGATCAGGTAATTGAAATGTTAATGCGACACAGAAGTGACTGCTCTGGGTTTTTTTTTTTTTTTTTTTTTGTTGAGATAAGTGAAAGAGTTTGAGATGGGATTCCATTATGATACAGTACAGGTATCTGCTAAGAGCTTCGACTGCTTTTAGGAATAAAAGATCAGCTGTCAGAATGAATTCAGTCAAGTCAGGGTCTTGTTAGACCACAGGATCGACCTATTTACTCCTCACATCATTCAGCAAGTGGACACTGTGTTTATATACTTCCATTGTCTACAGATTTACATCTTAAAGGGATAGTTCATTCCAAAATGTAAATCCTGATATCATTTACTCACTCTTATATCTTTCCAAACTAATATGACTTTAGTCCTTCTGCGATGTGTCTCAGTATACAATGAATGTTGTTTTGGACCCCACTGACTTTCTTTGTATGGCCAAAACCTAGTGAGCCATTCTTCAAAACATGAGGAAGTAAGCAATATTGGTTTAGAACCAGAACAATAAGGGAAAAAATATAAAATAGGAGACTTAATTTTATTCATCAAGATTTGATTGTGAAAAGTTACATACCAGAATAGAGTTAGACTAGGCCTTGGCCATAAAATGGTTTCAGTATTTATTGACCGTTATAAACGATATAAACAATGTTCAATTATGTAGCCCCACCCCTTTTTAGCTCGTTGCGTTTTGTCTTTCGGTTTGTATTTTCACAGCATGCAAGATCTTATGAATGAACCCAATAAACTGACATTTATGACATCCACTTCAAACATTACAATGCTCATGATAACATAACTCAATAATAAGTCAATTTAATAATTAATCTTTGACAGCGTGCTGCAATAGAAATTTGCGCTTGTTTCTCTGGCACATAAGGTATAGTTTCACTTAAATGTATTAAAATGTAAATAGACAACCACATAACAAGTTTGGTTGCATGAACAACTCTCAAGTGTGCGCTGTCACTGGGTCGTAAACAGCCTATCATATGCCTTGATGAAGGTGCGTTGCTGTGGGGTTTGGTTGCGGCATCGGCATCGGCATGTGACAACAGCCAGTCAGTACATGTCGCTAATAAGTTTGTATGTTCTGCATGTCTCTGTGTGAATAAGTGCCGGAGTTTCGTCTACTACACAAACTCAAACACGTGTGACGCTCACCGTGCTTTCAGCATCTGCGTGTCAGTATATGAAGGCATGAACGCATGAACTTCATATCCAGAGCTGTTTCTGAGAGTCACTTCCTTTGTACCATTTGAGGAAACACTACCGTCAAATGCATGCTGAAACTGAAACTAAAAGATCCTCATGACAAAGTGTCAAAATAAAAGCCTGGTGTAACTTGAAGAGCATACACATATTATTATTTTATACAAAAACGTAATTCTTAAAGAAATTATATTGTTATTATTTTCAAAAAAAATCATACAACCAAGGTTTTTTCACACGTTTTAATTTATACAATTGTTATAGCATCTTGAAAATAAATAAAAGATAAAATGTATATGATTAAAAAAATTTTATGCAATGTTTTGTTGTAAATTAATTGTTATATTTTCATTTGATTACATTTTAAAAGATTGATTAAATTGTTAAAGTTGTATTAATTAGACACTATTTTTGATGATACATTTGTATTAAATTATAAAATGTTACGGAATCCAGAAAAATAAAATGGAAAACACAGATTATAGGAAAAACAAAAAATGAATGGGGCCCTAAATTAATAGGTAACATACCCTGTAGAGATTAATTGTGAACCAACAAGTTCTTACATTCATTCTTAAGGTCTACCAAATATGTGGAAAACATTTCCTTCCCTATTAATGGTAAATGAATAGTGTGATACCGAATACCAATACCGACTGATATGAAAAAAAAAAAAAAAAAAAAACATTGTGACAATATTTTTGGCCATATCGTCCAGCTATAAGTTGGACCATATGCAAATGTACTAAAACAATCACTAAATAGCATGGCCAAAATTATTTTAATTAAATATTAGACCAGAAGTGTAAAGAGTGCCTGAAAAATCATACTTGAATAAAAGTACAGATACCTTACAGCGAAAATGACTCCAAGTCACCAATTTCAATACGTCTTCATCAGTATCTGATTTTAACAGTACTTAAAGGTGCACTATGCAAAAAAAATATCAGTAAAATATATCAGTAAAATATCCAAAAACCACTAGGCCAGTGTTATATATTTTGTTCAGTTGAGTACTTTAATATCCCAAATGTTTCCAACTATTTGTAAATCGTGAGAAAATTGCTATTTTAACCAATGAGCCGGGACGAGTGAGGGCGTCGCCTGTCAATGGCGTCATATTATTCTGCAGAAGCACTTTACTCTCACTGCAGTGTAAACAAGTGTCACAGCAGCCGCCGAGCGAATGCACAGAGTAACGTCATCACATCATTCTCAACACACTCAGATGTGTCTAATATGATAAACAGAGCTGCGTTACCTCATACTCATGAGCGGAAAAGCGGACTGTGACATAATAAGTTCCGAGGCGTGTGTTGCATTCATCTCATTAACAAGCGCTCCAGCGGCCTCGCTCAGCTCCTCAACACTCGGTCCTGCTCTGCCTCACACTACAGTAACGTCAATAATCACATCCATGAAATTGATTTCTGCCCGAGTCCTGTCCCGATTCTTTTCCACCGGCTGTGAGGTGAAGACCACATGTCCCAAGATTCTGCGCTCAAGCTTGGCGTCATCAAACTACGCCTTTGTTTTGAATAGGCGACCTCTAGCGGACGGAAAAGTTACATAGTGCACCTTTAAGTATTTTACTCATACTGAATGTAGGCTCAGAGATGCACTAGTGCTCGACACCTAAGAGACATGTCAGTGAAAATAAGAAACTATTGATTTGTAAGATTAGAAATGTTCTAAAATCAAAAGAAAACTGAATGCCTCTGCAATAAATCAAGGTCGACACAACAGCCTCTTAAGCGTCTACAAACTCTCAAGTCTCAGTTAAGCTCAAGTGCACAAAAATGCCATAAGTAAACCAATATCCTTCAGAAAGGTCTCGTCAATATAGCGGATAAATAAAATGATGTTAAGTAATATTAAAAAGTCAAAGTCTGCTTGCACTGGATGTGCTGGTTTCAGCCTCATCACCGGCTGCAGTCATGAACTCATCTCATAAATCAAACACCTGCTAATGCACTCGCATTCACGTAAAGTAGCCTTGTTGACAAGTTAGGGCAAAACGCACAAGATATAGTACCTTCAATGCCCATAGATGGCGATATCGCTTCTTTATAGCAGAAACAAACTGCTACAGAAAAAGTTAGGTGCCAAATGTAATGTGTAATTGCATTAACTCATCACAATGTATTGGAGTAAAAAGTACATTTACTTGTTCAAAAATGTAGTCAAGTAGAGAGTAAAAGTTGCTAATATATTTGATACTCACTAAAACTACAAAGTAGCCAAAAAGATACTTAAGTACAGTAACGAATTACATTTACTCAAATACTTTACACCAATGTATTAGACAGGCAAACATTTGGGACATGCACTGATACTGATGAATCGTTCACAAGACCATTAAGGAAGTAAATGGGGTCAATTTGGATTTTATGTTGATTCAAAAACTTAAATACAGACGTGGCTCAAAATAGTCTCTGAAATAGTGTGGCGTGTTGGCATAACATCATGTTTTTGTGCCATTAGATCAGTTTAACACTTTGTTGGCTCTCGGATCTGAATTGCTTTTGTAAAAGCATGCCATAATCTTCAAAGAGCTGGCAAACAGAAATCTTGATGAGGCTGGAATCAGACGGAAGCTATCCAAACGACGTGTGAAATTTAATTAAGACACAGACCCCCCCCGCGCGATAAGATCTTAATATCTAGAGAGCGCCAGGGTTTGTTTCTTGTCAGAGATTTGTTTGTTTTAAAATGTTGTATTACACAGACGAGAGAGCCTGTTGACGTGAAGCACACCTGCTCCCTTGAGCATTCATCGTACTACAGTCATTTAGATTTACCGCTGCGTTTCCACATTGTTTCAATAAAGGGCTGAAATAAGTCTGTCAGTCACACTTAGTTCTGTAAGTACACATCTCCGACCTTTAAATGGCACTTCGCTCAAAGCCGCACGGCTCTTTCGCCGGACTCTCTAGTTATATAAGCCCGAGAGATTTCGTGATCCTGTGCCGTATCTCCAGTCTCGCATCACTCGCTTGTAAGTTTTTCTTTCTAGATTACGATCATACCGAGTCCTTTTCTTATCTAGATCTCAATCTAAAGAGGGCAGCTAGGCCCGCTATCATCTATTCTCATTAAAGAAACATGGAACAACGTTATTTGTGCTTTAATGACTTTCTAGAGTTCACCTTCATGTGTAGAACTCTGTAGCGAAACGGCAACATATCATGATGTCACAGGGAAAAGGTTGATGGATCATTAAACATGTTTAGATGGAATTTGTGGCAAAATGCATTGACATACATTTGGTATAAAGCACTGAAATGTGATTTCAAGGCCATTAGCGGCAGTGTTTCTGTTGGAAAAGCGTCATAATTTTGCTTAAAACGTCAAATGAGAGTGCTACACTTTTATGCATTATCAGATTAGCCAAAATATACTCACAGCGGATGTGAAGAACTGTGATTGACAGGCGCTCTGATTCTGCGGAAAGTTCTGCAGGCACAGATTCAGTGTGGGTCTGGCTATTAGCAATCTGAATTATTGATAAAGCCCAAAGTCTAAAACAACCAAGAACTGAAACTTAGTACAGGACCAGTTGTTTTTGCTGAAATCATGAATATTATAGTGAGCTCTATTCTTTTGCTAGAAGACTATGTTCTTTTCCCAGAAACCTTTGAGTAAATCTTGCGCTGTTTATGTTGCAGCTCTAGAGATCCAGATTTAGTTTGATACTCTTATGCATTTTCTGTAGTTTTCTTGAGTTTCTTTATTTTTGCTTTTTTGTCTGCAGTGATTTGCTCGTTTGTTTTCCATTAAAATATTGAAATAAATGTATAAGACGTAAGTTAAGTTTTATTGTGTTTTCTTGTTTTAAGCATACATTTAACTAAAGTTTTTATGCTTAAGGTAAGACATATAAACTTGATTTAAAATGTATTCTCTATGAAAATTAGTTATCTTATAAAAGTATGTATTTATATGCATCTTAAACACATTCATTTTGTCATCATTTGCAAAGTAAACAATCAGAAAACTGTATTTTCTGCAAGCTTCAAGGATCATTGGAGACTCCAAAAGGACAACAAATAACCAAATATAAGGAGTCCAGATAATTATATTACACACCTAACACCCATGAAATTCAGTGTATAGTGTGCGTACAGAGCAACAACAAGATTTCTTTTCAGACGAGTCAAGCTGCGACACCGAACAGGACCACACGGAGACGCCAAAAATCTCCTAAATCAACCACTTTGACTGCATAAACCTACGGTTACTAAACACAACAACGTACACATGACAAACCAAACATTATCCTGACTGTGTGTGGAAACAACACAAATGTACTGAATGCAGCGCGCACACACAATGGTTTGTTCTTTGTGCATCAATACACCAGACTCTCACGCGCTTACTGTATGACACCAAAACTGCGCTCTTCATAAACAATCGCAGAATACAACAGAGCTCATGTTTTAAAGCAAAGCACCCACTGGAATTAATAATTCACTAAAAATGCAATGTGAGCCTCTATTCTCTCTGATATGTGTGATGTAATCAGCTTGGCCTTCTTTACATTAGCGCTGTTTTGGACCGTTTGAATGAATTCAATTACTGGATCACTGAAAACTCCCAGAGTTTAGCGGCTTTAAATGGCCTGATCACAAACACAGAAGCAGAATCGGTTAAAGAGTGAGAATGGAAATGCTTGTAGATGCTCAGTGTGATTGTGATACACTCCCGACTTCTAACATCATCTAACTGCGACGGAAATTACGTTAATGATGCAGCTTCATGTGCTTCTGTAATTTCTTTGCGTTAATTGAGGAATTAATTAAGGAATTAAAATTAATTGCATGCGTTAACAGTGACAGCCCTAATTTTCAAAAAACACTAATTAACCCTATAGAACGCATAAAGGGGATTTATATTATATATATTCAATCAAAATTTTATCAATAAAACATTTAATTATTTGATATTCCATTAATTCATTAGAAATACTTTCTGAATCGCTACCCTAAGAATGCATAAAGGGGTCAAACTGACCATATTCATTTCCTATGGAATTTTGACTCAACACAGTATTTTTGGATACATTTTTGTCTACAATACTACTGAAATATAGAAATCTGTTGTGATTCTTTTGCTCCGAGCCAAGAATTTACCTCAGACACCAACCCTGTGTGTAAAAATACAGCCTGGTCACGTTGTTTACATGGATTTATTTGTACGTAACATTTACAGGGACAAAAACATACTTTTTTGTATGTTTTGATAAGTATGTCAAACATGATTACATATTTACATCTATAGAAGTCTACAGATATTTACAGAATCATTCAGTAACATAAATATGGTGGTGCAATTAAAAATATACAATATTAATATTAATTATTATTAGCACACCTATTATTGGAAGAAAACCATTCATTCCTTTATGCATTCGACAGGGTTGACAGGGTTAAGAAAATATTTTAGTTGCATTGCACTATTTACGCTGTACTAGTATTTATGGAGGATGCGGATAAGCCAATGTTCTGCCTTCTCCACATGCAAAGAAACAGTTCATAATAAATACAAGATATTAAGGTTATTATTCCCTGAGACTGTTTAATAGACATATTACACACTTCAGTTAATCATTTGCAGGGCTGTGCGTGGTCTCTCTCTCATGTGATCAGAGCAAAAGCCTGTGGTGGGAAGGGTTGTTTACTTATTTTTTTCAATATTCAAAATATCCCATATATCTCTTTCAGTCTACAATCCAGTGGGCTAAAGTTCAGAGTAAGTGGCGTTTAAGTCAGGGCCGTAACCACCGTAGACGTTGAGGGAGACAAGTCCCCCCCAATAATCCAAAATGGCCCAATATTTGTAATTCCTGCACTGCTCTGCTGCACTTCATTACACAGCGCTCTGTGTGTTAGGATGACAAAAAGGTTCAAAGTTACAATTTTAGTCTGGCCTGCCTCAGCCGTCTAACAGCGCTCGTCAATGTCAAAATGATTGAGATGGCCAATCAAATCAAAGTAGGCGGGGTTTACGTTCTCGTCTTCACACACAGACGAGCGTCAATCTATCGCCTATCTAATGCTGATAAACTGCTGATAAAAGACAATTTTTATATATTTTGTTTTTATAATTTTACAGATATTTCTTATTTGACATACAATAACTCAGAAAGAAAATATGGCGGCAGAATTTATTATTTTCTGGTGATGTTCCCCTATATGTGTTCTGCATCTGGATCAAATTTTGTGGTGATATCATAAAGTAATCAAAAGTTACAGCATTTGGAACAAAGGTAGCCTTTTGTTCAATCCTTGACATTTATAAAACTGTTTTCTGAGTGACATACACAAATTTAAAGACTCATAACTCAAACTATAGAGTCAAAAAGTATGTATCATTTGTTAGAACACTTTTTATATTTTTAGAATTTTTTATTTTTATTACATTTGGACAATCTAATGCTGAGAAACTGCTGATAAAAGACATATTATATTATTACAATATTATTTATATTATTTTATATAATAACACAAAATACATGTATCATTTTAAAGCTTAGAATCTCAGCTTTCCCATGCATCTATCCATTTTGATCTTAACAAGCGCTGAGTTATTCCTCTACCGCCGGCGGGCGCCACCTAGCTGTGAAAAAATTAATTGTCATATTTTTCAAAACTGCACTGATCAACACAACATCCGTGAGGAATATCTCGTGATCGACGCAATGGATTATGTTGATTTTGGACTCAACTGTAAGTACTGATGTGCTGTTTTCAGCGATTGGAGCATGTTTCATGAAGTTACAAGCCTAAACTTTAGACCTACTGTTTATTTAGCTTATGTGCTCCTGTCAGGTTATAATGTGTTATAATTGCATGATGAATAACTTCTGATCTTAGTGACTTTATATTGGCATGTTTCATGAAGTTACAAGCGTAAACGCCAAGCCAACTGATATTTTTGTACTCCGCTCATGTGCGTCTGTGCTGTTTTTTGTGTGTTATATTTCAACGAGGAATATCATTAGATCTAAAAGACAGATTATGGTGACTTTGGGCTCTTTTTAATCGTGAGAATCTGCTGTAAATAATGATGATCATTTTCCACGTTTCATGAAGTTTCGAGTGAAAAACACCACGTGAATTCTGCATCAGTATATTATCTACATATGGGTCTTGCAGGACTTAACTTACAAAAACTCGCTCAAGTTTAGTCAAAGCTTGTTGTGTTCTACTCCGTGAGACCTTTCAAATCTGAGCTGTATGATGTGATTGACACATTGCAGTACATAATAATACCCCCTCCATAAATTATGATTTTTTTTTTGTGTGTGTGTCTTTTTATCAGCAAATAACTCATCACTACTTTGGATATACTCAAAATGGATAGATGCATTGGAAAGCTGAGATTCTAAGCTTTAAAATGATACCATTTTGTGTTATTACATTCAGGGGTTGCTTAGTAATTTAATTATGATTTTTTTTTTTTTTTTTTTTTGCAGGGGGGTGTACTGGGGGCGGTACATTTCGGAGTTATTGATGAACATGTTTGATTTTAACCGGATTAGAACCTATAACCTTTGACACTCTTTATGAATATTCTACCACCAGCCCACTAGGGAATTCAAATCTCAATGGCAGATCTATGTATTTATTCATTAATGCGAAGAATCTCGGGACTAATAATATATTTGACGCAAATATTGTTTGCAAATAGTCCCAAAAGGATTATTTCCCAGCTAGAATTAGACCTAGAATTTCATTCAATGTTCTGCTTCTTTATGCTTTATAAAAATTTTTTTAAATGGTCTCCCCAATGTTTAAGACATAGTTACGGCCTTGTTTAAGTTATAAGTATGGGAAGAGTAACTGTGTTGTTGTGTTGCATCATTGTTTTACCTTTGGGTGAGGAGCAGGGTCAATAATGTTGCTAATTTATCATTGCTACTGTTTAATCGACTTGAATAAACATTGTTTTTAATGAGCGTCTGTGTCCCAGGAGCTAACACTCCTATTACATCAGTGCGAATTAGGGTTTTGGCTCAGTGAAGAGCACATTGTGTGGAGCACATTGCTTGAGGTTTTTATTGAGCTGTGATTGCATTAATCCTGTTTATAACCATCTATGTAATGAGGCTGCTGTGTGTTTGGGTTCGGCAGCTCATTTCAGGAACCAAATGATCCTCTGAGCGCTAGCCCTAACTGCTAATACAGTTCTACTCTGCCGATCGCGCGCTTTATTTTTCTCTCGCCCTCCCCTCCTCGGTTCTATGCTGACTCCAGTTATTTTCGAGAGGTTTTTTTTGAGAAGGGGGGTGACAGAAACAGAGTGAAATGAATGCATTTGGATTGGGGTTATAGATTGATATTACTCTAGTCGGGTCTGGTTTATGGCGTTTCTCTCTCCTGAGCAATGGCCTCAGGGGTTTAGAAAGATGTGGATCCGTGAACTACTTTGTGGAATCGCAAACTACTCCATGCTAATGTACTCTGCTGTGTGTTTATCTTTTTATTCGTATCCATTCAAGAGCCGAATTTACCAAAACCCAATTTTACACATGCATTTAAGCTGAAAAGAATAACAACAACCTAATTAAGACATTTCAGCACATTTAGCAGGCGATTAAAGTGGATTGCGGGTGTTTTTATGCACTGATATGCCACATACAAATGTACCTCAAACACATTTGCACTCGCTCGCACAAACAAAAGCATATTTCAGCATTAGTAACAGATGTGGCTTTCACTTCGCATTTTTAAGTCAAACAAAGAATCAAGGACTGAAGGATATTTGATGGCTGGAATCAAAGCAAGCCTGTCAAAATGCATTATCTTTGCTGACAAGAATCTCAGCTGAATAAAGCCAATAAATATCTGCAGGGCATATGTGTGACTCACTCTTATCTATGTTTGCTTTTTTCATATAGATAAGGGTATGCGCTAGTCAATTCTGTATTTTTGTGTCAGTTAATAGACCTTTTGTTTTCTAAATTATTTAGCAAGTAAATCTTCTTTAACTGACAATGTGGACTAATCAAACCCATTTTTAATGTATCATGCACCAAAAGTGGGCACCCAGATGTCATCTGATGTAAGCAAATCTGTTGTTTGGTTCACATTCAGAACAGAAGCTGAGGAAATCAGGTGGTGCGGTAATGGCGTTCCTGCCCTGCTGCTCTGGAGGGATCAGACAGAGAACCTGTCCCTCGTAAGATGACACATTCAGCTGTGCCTGGATTGATTCAGCACCTTGCCCAACTCTGCTTTCCTTCTCTCTGGGGTTTTGTGTGTGTATGTGTGTGTACAACAGCTCTGCGGTATTGGTGCCTTGCTCTCTGCTTTGCTGCAGTACTTTACACTGGGCTGAGCTACTTTAGCTAGAGGTCTAGGACAAGTCAGATAGATGTAGAATGTGATTTTAAAACCGTGTTATGTAGATTAGTTTCAGATTAGATTTGCCTGTTATCTCGTATAGTCATACTTTTGAATATCAGTGTGAAATCTGGTCTTGTTTACAGATTATTGTAATAAAAAGAAAGAAAGAAACATTATATAGGAAGAGCCTGTCTGAGTGACAAGAAACATTACCAGTCACAGTTCACTTGTTTTTATTTGCTATTTCGCAGTGGGGTTATCTGAAATAATTGATAAAACAATAACAAATTGTTTCATCAAATAACAAGTAAAGCAGCCTGGACATTTGGCATTGTTGATAGGACATCTCTGCTCAAAAGTCATCATTTACTCACCATCATGTTGTTCAACATGTTGAACACAAAATAAAAAATTTGGGGTTGAAATCAGGCCTATATCAACGGATCCGTCTATCAGCGGATATGTTAAGGATCCGTTGATAGACGCCTGATTTCAACCCTGCTTTCAAACGCTCTCTCACGCTCGGTGAAGAGCGTCAAACATGTCTGTTTACAACATGTTTTTGAAGCGTTGATCATTGTAGCCAGATTGTATGTTGAGTGCGTGAACACAGTGGCCAATCAGAGGTGTTTAAGAATCCGTTCAAAGTACTAGGGGGAAATGCTGACAGTGTCACATAAATTTCAGTACCAACTTGTAGGGATGTGATGGTGAGGAGATTTTCCCACCGGTTAATCGACGTGTGCAGTAACACTGGCATCACCGGGAGGCAGGGCCGTGCACAGGCATTTTGAGGGGCAGTGGCCCAAACCAAAAAAAGGGGCACTAAGGGGGTTGAGTATCATCTTAATATAGAGAATAAATAACAAACCTTTTACAATCATATTGTAAACAGTTTTTAGGTTTTAGTGCTAATTCAATTTATGTTGTTTTTCATGTTGTAGATTTATGTAGCAAATGAGAATTGCTAAAGTTATTGAGTATATTTTGAGACAAAGGTTTTGTTAATGATTTTCAGTTTTGATCAAGGTAATTAAAGCAACAGTTTTTCAATAACAGAAGAATGCTATTTGGGGTAAAAGGCACAACAATTAACATGATAATAAATATCTGGCTGACTTTTCCGTTTGTTGACATGACTAGATTCAGATGGGAAATATCATATATTAGGTTGGGTATCCACCTTAGAGATAATCACCATATTTATAATGAAACAATCATATTAAAAAAGAAAAAAAGATCTTAATCATATCATATAATAAAATATCATATTTTAATTATTTGTTACTACTAAAGCTTTATTAAAAAAAATATTGTTAGGGTACAACGGGGCTAAAGGCACACCTTAAGAAAAATGTGCTTTTCACTTCTCCTATAATGTATGATATACAGAAAAATATATATGTTTGTATTTAACATCAACAGATTTTGTGTGAATATAAATCATAAAAGTGGTTTCTTTTATTTAAAAATCTTAAAAATGTATGAGGTGACGAGGGGGTATTAATACAACAGCCTAATAATTCACAGTATTAATACAAATACTTCAGCTAAAATAATGTTTTTAATAATGTCTAAGTTAATACTTGTTCAAAACAATCACTTTAGCAAAGTTTGAACTATTTTCTGTTGATTTTGATGATTTTGATCAGTAAATATGCTGTCATTAAAATATGTTAATATAGAAACAAAATAATTTAAGAAAGTAAAGATTCTGAAAGCATTGAAGGAGATCCCATAGTAATTTAATATAGATTTACAGTAGTGACAATAAATTATATTTTATTATATGACATGATTATATCACATTTTTAAATCTGATGGTTTCATTATAAATATGGTGATTATCTGGAGATAAGGTGGACACCCAACTTAATATATGATACTTACAATCTGAATCTAATCATGTCATGTCAGCACATGTTAAAGTCAGCGGCTGTTTATGATCATGTTAAATATGGAGCCTTTTGCCCCAACAGCAGGGGGCCTTTTACCCCAAACACCATACTTTACATATTCTGCCATTATTGTAAAACTGTTGCTTTAATTACCTTGAACAAAACTGACAAACATTAACAAGACCTTTGTCTCAAAATATATTCAATCATTTTAGTGATTCTTGTTTGCTACTTAAATCTACAACATTTTTAAAAACATCAAATATTAGATCAAATGAAATGAAATCAACTTTGCGCTGCTGCCCGCGATCACGTCAAGGATCAGACACATTTCCACGTGCATCTTGAAAAGCGGATGTTTTGGAAAGTGCTGAGGCAAGTTTTTGTGCCTTCTAGTGATTTAGAGGAGAATAAAATCAAAGGAGCCTTTTACCCCGTGGAGCCTTTAGCCCCGTTGTACCCTATACATTTAATTTAATTCAAGAGTTTTATTTGTCACATACACAGTTATATGCAGAATATACAACCGGCAGTGAAATGTAAACAGGTCCGCTCCATGGACAGTGCAAATTCACAGTTAAAAACACAAGGAGGAAATTATATAGAAATAGAATAAAAAAATATATATATATATATATATATATATATATATATATATATATATATATATATATATATATATATATATATATATATATATATATATATATATATATATATATATATATATATATATATATGTATATGTATATGTATATATATATATATATATATATATATATATATGTATATGTATATATATATATATATATATGTATATATATATATATATATATATATATATATATATATATATATATATATATATATATATATATATATATATATAATTATAAATAATCAAGTCAAGTAGAGAAGAAAAAGTAAAAAAAAAAAAAAATAAAGAAGTGGAATAAAATAAGTGAAGTAGACTGTGCAGTGAGTAAACTGTAGACTTATAAATATGTGGTTAACAAATGTATAAAGAGTATAATGTGCAAACAGGTTTATAACAGGTTGTTACACAGTAACAATGAGAACAGAAAGTGCAGTGCAATGTCAGTGTATCGATGTTTATCCTGACGTGAAGTCACGTGATGTTAAGTGACTGAGTTCAGGAGTCTGATGGCCTGGGGGAAGAAGCTCCTCCTGAGTCTCTCAGTTTTGGCCATCAGGCTTCGGAAGCACTTACCAGATGGCAGCAGCGTGAAATGAGGGTTTGCAGGGTGATTAGAGTCCTTGATGATCTTGGTAGCTCTACCTTTGCAGCGTTTGGTGTAGACATCCTGCAGAGACGGGAGAGCTGACCCTGAGATACGCTCGGATAAGCGCACTACTCTTTGCAGGGCTTTGCGGTCATGACTGGTGCTGTTCCCATACCACGCTGTGATGCACTGAGTTAATGCACTTTCTATCGCCCCTAAATATAAAGTTTTCAGGATAGCTGGTGAAACCCTGAATTTCCTCAGCTGGCGCAGGTGGTACAGTCTTTGCCTGGCTTTTTTCACCTGTGTCTGAATGTGAGCAGTCCAGGTCAGGTCCTCGGAAATGTTTACACCCAGGTACTTGAAGCTGCTCACTCTCTCTACTGGTGACCCGCTGATCATGAGGGGGGAGTATGTCCGTTGCTGTCTCTTCCTGAAGTCCACAATCATTTCTTTGGTCTTGCCAACATTATCATTCAATGCTTTCAGAATCTTTACTTTTTTAAATAATCTTTGTTTCTGTATTTTTAAAATATATCTTTATACTAACATATTTCAAAGACTGTATATTTATTGAACAATAATGAACGGTTTTATTTATCAAACTAAACAGAAAACAGTTCAAACTTTGCTAAAGTAATTTTGCACAAGACATGATTAAAACATTATTTTAGCTAAATTATTTGTATCAATACTGTGTCTTTTGCCCCATGCTGGTTTGACCCTGTGTGTCTGTGAGGTAAAAGGCCCACCTTACCACCCCATACGTTTATAAGATTTTTAAACAAACCATTTTTATGATTTATTTTCACAGAAAATCTGTTGCTCCAGCAATGTTTAATACAAACATATATATTTTAAGCCCTACTATGCTAAGAGAGCCAACAACTCTAGAACATTTATGTTGTCTTTTTAAATTGTGTATGCTACTCTTAATATGGTCTTAATAAAACATTATAAATGTGATGTATGTTATAGATCCTATATTAATTCACAATTGATTATAATGGGAAATATACTTTACAGGAGTTAAAGTGTGACAAACTGTCAGCTATATATTCTATATGATGATTTACTCGCTGGCAAGCTGGAGCTTTGAATCCATGTTTGCAATGTTGAACTGATTTTAGCCTCCCTTTGCTCTTTCTCACTGTCTTCTTTTTGTGAAGTTTTTGTCTACAAAGTGGACCGATAACAGCAATTTTGGTGTTATTTATCTCAGATCAGGTATAGCCTAATCATTTTTTGTGAACAATTATTTTTATTGAGTAATCAGCTCATAAGGAGAAGATACAACATATTCGATCGTAACCCACCCCCACCCCCACGGTAGACTTATACTGTACTGAGAAATTACAAGACATTGCAGTGGAAAAGGTAAAAAGTAAACTACCTAATCATCAGATAAAAATAAATAAATTAAAATATACATACATGCATACATACATATACACATACTTACAAATTAAATTAACATCAAAGAGAAGAAACAAATGATTTAACAATATCAAAAATAGCACTCCAGGTCTTAAAAGTCTTTATCTTTGCTCCATGAATGTGAGCTGTTGATAGTTCCAAAGACATAATATCCAGCAGAGATAAGCCCCAAACACGCCTGCACATCGTATGTGGAGGAACCCAGCGACTGACTAACATTTTCTTTGCAGCAGTGAGAGCAGCTAAAAGTAATTTTCTCTGTTGCGAAGACAACGCCAATTCAGAGAAGTTATTTAAGAAGAGGAGTTCTGGAGTCAAGACCATATCCTTATCTAACAGAAATGATATGTCATGAGCAAGCTGAGACCAGAAATGAAAAAGTGCAGGGCATTCCCAAAAGATATAGCCTAATAATTTGATTAGACAACTATTTATCTATAACGTCAATATTTTGCATAAGTTGTTAGAAGACCAGGAGCAAAACATTACCGTCAGAAATACAAAAACAAATTTACTCATTCGTACCAAATCACTAATTCCGCAGATAAACGACTGTCTGTAATGTGGATTGTAGTTTGCAATCTACCTGTTAAAGGGACGACATTCTGGAACTATCGTCTCCGTCACAGAGCAAACACAACCATCTTTAGCAGAACAGAAAGCTTTTATAGGACTTCTCTGGGGGTGAGGGAGAGAAGGGGGGCAAGAGGGGCACCTCAGCCGATGAGGGCAGAGGGGCAGTGGCCTTAGCCACCGGGCCACCCCCCTGCCAAGAGGGGGAAACATTTTTCCTTCTCTTGCACCTTGCTTTTAAATGGTTAATTTCTTGCAGCCGCACGGGCATTCATAACGGTGCGGAACAGAGCGAGTGTTTTGAATTAATTCCTTTGGAAGTTGAGCATCCATAGGAATAAACTGAAAACACTAGCTCTGCTCTGCACCAACAGACACCAATATGAATCAACCATGCACATTTTACTTTCACTTTAGAATTAACACTGGGGGCGGCAGTTGCTTGAATGGTGGGTTCATTATTATTCTTAATGAAAAACACAACAACAAAACCGTACAATGACACGCTTGAATAGGCGCTTTTACATTTGCTTTGAAACCAAATGGGCAGACACATTGTTTTTAATTGTAGTGTCTGTTCTCTAACTGAACTAAATGGTTTAACTACTATAAAAAAATCTAAACTGTGGTGGGGTCGGTGCCACGGTGGGCAAGTGATCTAACTGGTGTACACTAATAACACAGACTATCACAGCAAGCCTACCGACTTGGTACAGAAGTCAGTACTTTTGACGACAGTAGTCTGCAATGCAGATCTTTATTCTGAGTGTTGAAGACATTCCCAGTCTTGGCAATGCCCCAGCAGGCAATGAAGATATGCAATCCTAGAACCATGAATAAATCCCACCGGCGTAATCCAACACAGGTAAGAAGTAGGTATCAGTACTAGGGATGGGCATTTTTTAAAATTTTATTTAAATGACGTTTAAAGAGAAAGACGTTCTTTTTTTTTTACAGCACCATCCAGTGGATTTAGTTATAACTGAGTTTTAGTGCTTCATATATATCATGGATTCACTGCATTTACGGCCAGCAAAGCAACATAGTAAAATTTGAATAGTATTTATATTTTTCAAATATTATTTACAGATCAAATATTCGATTATTCATGCACACCTCTAATCAGCACAACTCTCCTTTTGCCTCTAAAGCCCTATGTGAGCTTCTCTGTAAACTTACAAACACTATGAATGAAAATGTGATATCAATGAATTTGATTGTAAAATTCACTTAACTTCCCAAACACAATGGCTGAATCCAAAGTTGCCCGTTAACCCTCATTCACTATTCCCTATGTTAGTCCACTAATACAGCTCTCTTGAAGGAGTGAATGAAAACGAATGAATTTGAACAGCCTTTGGGCGCTATATTAATGATCTGAGTTCATGGTCTGAAGTGCATGGTGCAGGTGCACTTAGGGTGTGTCCAAATCTACTTTTGCTAGTTTAACGACGGTCGGTGCACCAGGCGCATGGTCCAAAAGGGTTGTACCTAGTCTCTTAATGAGTCACGGGTGTGTTTTGGGCTTAACGTGCAATAAACCAATCAGAGTCTCATCTCCCATTCCCTTTAAAAGACAGTTGCACTTGCACCATGGTGGATTCACTACTTACATGGTGGAATTTGCGAGCAGAAAGACTGAACCCTTCTCCAGGGAGGAATCCTTTCGTGTGTGTGTGTAATAAGCAGAGTGTACGCATGTTTTGTACCCACCTATAGGTGCATATTACTAACGCGCCCTTTAAATATAACAAAAAATACTGCATTTTCAGTCGTTCAGTTCCTCAAAATAGCAACGCGCCAACAATGCACTGGAACACACCTCGTTTTCAGACCTGCACACCCATGGCCGAACAGATGGGCACTGGGTGTGAAAATGCGTTGGGCTGAAACTAGCAAAAAACACTTGGCAGCCTGGCATTGCATTACGCCAGGTGTTCGATAGGGCCCTTTGAGGGTACATCGGCTGTACACTCAGAATTGCGGTGTAATGTGGGATAGAATGAGTGCCTTTGATAATGCCTATGGTTTCAGACACCACTACAGATGGCTGTCCCCTCAAATAATGTATAGGGGGTGATTTCGTATTCAGCCAATGTGATGCAGGCATTTTCACCCACACTCAGCCCACTGCATCACCATGCTTTCCCCTCTCTTCCTCTATGCTAACCTTAAAACCATTTCCTCTCTTTGTTGCCCTCTAGAGGACAGGATGAAGACTTTCACCCTTATAACAGGATTTTTCCTGGGTCAAAAATGGTTTTCGGTGGTGGCTGACAGACATGGTCATCCACACACACATAGTAAAAAAAACACCCTACCCACATGATCTGCGAGCACAATACTGACAATAAATGTAAAATAAATGCAAAGAAACAATCTTATTTTGATATCTCATATTATGTATGATCTCTTACCTTGATGTTTGTTTCTTTTGTTCCTATTTTTTACACTATTTACTTATAATTGTTTTGGTATATAATCATATCAATATTAAAAATAGCATAAAAATTTACAAATAGCCTAATTTTATACAATTTAATAAAATTATCAGCTAGCTAACAACAACGTTGTTCTGGTTTCACCTAACTCCATTCTAAACTAAATGATTTTATATTTTAATACACATTTTCAATATATCCTGAAAATGCTGTGGATTATTAAGACTAATTATTACTAATCACTCTTGCTAAATTGGGTTAGCACACTTGTGGTCTCACTTCAGTGTTCGGAGTAAATGATTAAACTGATCAATCATTCGTTAAATGATTCGGTTCAAAGGAGTCATTAGGTTGAGAATCGGACATTAGCAGACGCGTAGTATGCGAATCCCGTATGTAGAACATCGCAAAAGATTTGTCAACACAGAAAACACTTCATAACTAAATATAATTTTTTCCCGTTTATTGAAAGTATGGTTTATGTCAGCTGGTCAGAGAAGAGTCAACATTTTTTGAGCACAGTTCACACCCAGCGGTAATTCAAGGAAAAAAAATTGTCAGAATGCAAAAAATAGATTTTGATTAATTTGTGAAATATGAGAAAGCTAAGAGCTCTCTGCTCGTTCTCTCTGTCACTCAGTTAACATGCGCCCTATCACAAGTGCAGCAGTCATCTGCATCACTCATAAATCACAATAACTGATCAAATAAGGCTTTGGCGGGACAAAAATTTGTTTTGGCAGCCGCCAAAAAATTTTCAATGCAGGAAAAACCCTGCAAACTGGTGATTCATTTTTGTGCAGTATTCATCAGTGAGTAAGCCATCTGAGGATGTGACTGTGGAGGCCAGCCTGCTTCATTTCTGAGGGCTTAGTTTCTCCATTAAAAGAGTTGTTTGGCGCTTGTTCTATTTTTTATGATGCCCAGGACGATCGTGGTACCATTTCAGCTCAAGAGGCATTTGTTTTTAACTTGCGATTATATCGCAAATCAAACCCTGGGCCTATTATTGACTGACGCTTATAATGCCATCAGGGGCCATGAATATACAAAAGTGGTTGCATTATATAAGAAATGCATAATGAATGTGCTTCAGGAGTGTATTGATAAAGAAAAAAATCCTGAGATGTCAGTCTTCAAGTTCTTTGCATTGATACAATGCTCCATGGCAGCCGTGAAACCCTGAGCCCCTGATGGAAATAAACGGTCCCATTTTGTCAATCTTCCCTTTGATGGAAGACTGTCCACAATGCACCTGATGCCAAAGCACCGCTTTTACTTTCTGCTGGACCGGGTATCAAAGCCAATGGGTTGCTGTTCATAAAGCTTTCCCAGGCCTCTAAAGCTCCAATGATCAGGGCGAAACATCAAAATAAGCATCTTGAATAAAGACGAAACTATCTCTTTGTGGCTTGCTTTGCAAATATGTTCTCGTGCTATTTAAAGATTTGGATTTAATTGGCTTATTATGAAGGTGTAGTTGAGTGTTTGAATTTAAAATCAGAACATATTTAAACAATAAAACAATGCAATTATACAAGACACTTTTTGAGCAGACTCCGAGCTACTCTTCAGTGCAGCGAGGTGTGTACTGTGTTGAGCGGTAATGAGCTTCTTTCTCCAGAGCGCTCTGTTGACACTCCTCATCAGGTTAAAGGAAGTGCCTCTTTCTTTCTCGTTAACAGCCTCTCCCAGGTGTAAGATATTGTCTTTCAGAGCATACTTAAGTGAATGCGGTGTTATTTTGCTGTCAGAAACTACATTGGGGACAATATTTATTTATTTAAGCCAACCGCATATTACTGCTTGACGTTGAGAACTGCATCACAAAGGATCCCTTTCCACTAACGTTTTTTCCCCAGTCTGGAATTCGTGAACATGAAAAGGTGGCGTATGTTTTAGCATTTTGACTCCAGTGTGTATGCGAACACTTCAAAGCAGCTGCACAGTGACTGAGACTCATATTTGAATCAAGTTTCATATCTCTAGTGTCGCCTTCTCCCACAATAGGACACAAATGACTATAAATACATCAGAGCATCTGTATTTCAGGGAAGATGAAGTTTGAATTTGCATAGAAGGGCATCAACATGCTCTACAGTTTGGCTTATTGTACCCAAACAAAGTACGGATGTGACAAGACTGAAAAATCTGAAACATTCCAGCTCTTCAGTGATAAATGAGACACATGCGGCATGATGAGGTTTAGCTAAGTAACACTTTGTTGTTCTAGGATTAGCACTCCTACCAACCAATCACAGTTGTTTGTTTTTTGCTATAGCTGTCTTTTGAGGAATCATGAGTAAAGCTGGACAAGCCTCCTCTTGTTTGAGAGCTTTAATACAGATTATAACATCATCTTTTTATGTTTACTTGTTTAGATGACAGCCTAAGCTCAGACAATGAGGTTCTGGAGATACCCTTCATCAGCCGATATAGAGCAGGAGTGTACGAATGCACCGCAGCGAACGACATTGCAGTGGACACACAGACTGTGGAGCTCACAGTCAACTGTAAGTGCCTCATGAATTTACATCAACACACTCTACACATACTTACAACAAATGCCCAAAAGACTGTTTTTCAAAATGAATTAAATCTATAAATAAACAAAAACTTTTAGGATTTTATTAAATAAATATAAAATAATAATATAGTTTGTAATGAAAGGTCTTGAAATGCAACAAAAACATTGGCAACACTTTATAATGAGTATACAGTAACAAAGCACTTAAATCATTTGCAAACTATTGTTTATAGTTAAATAATAGTTCATAAACTGTAGTTAATACATTAATAGACTATATACAAATAGTGAGTTCTTCATTCATTGTAATTAACAAAGTGTTATTGTTTAATTAGATATAAAGTGTTAAATAATGCTTTGTTAACTTTAGATTAGGTCACAGAAAATGTCATTTAATAAACGTTTTAAATAACACTTAAAGAGATAGTAATTTAAATGGTATCATAACCTTATTTAAAGCAAAAATAACTATTTTGCAATATATATTGTTATCGTGTAATAAAATTATTCGTATTTTGATATAAGATTTCAGGACTTCTGAACCTACTTTGGGTTGTTTATTTATTTATTATATTTAATAAAATAATAAAATATGTATTTATATTTAATATTTATTATATTTAATACATTTATAAAATATTAAATTATTTATTATTTAATAAAATAAGTAATGGCTTTATGGTGGCCAGTAAATCTGCTCAAGTTGACTAACTCTCTTTTGTTTTGTGTGTTTAGACCCTCCCAGTGTTTCAGATGGCAGAGATGTTGGCGTGACCCTGGGTCAGAGAGGTGTCCTGCATTGTGAGGCAGATGCTGTACCCGAGGCAGATTTTGAGTGGTACAGAGATGACAGGAGGTATGGCATATCACTTCAGGATATTCTGCTTCATCTGTTCCTTTCTTTGGGATAAAACCGTAACCTACAAGTATATGGAATTATAGATGTTTACAATAACAATACTGAATTTTGATCCCATTGTATTAAATGTCTTTAACTACTGTGTACTAACATTTAAATTAATAATTTGGTACAATGCATGGTAATGCTTTATTTTTACAGTGTCCTTGTTACATATACTTACCTTAGTAATAACAGTAAATTATGCATAATTACATGCAACTAACCCTATAGTAAGTACACATAGTTAATTAATATTACTAAGTACTTAAATATATACTTACACTGTAACAATGACACCTTAAAATAAAGTGTAACCCAATGCACTAATATTTGGTACAATACATGTCTTTACATTGTACTATACTGTATATATATATATATATATATATATATATATATATATATATTAATATTAGGGTGTTAACGGTACACGTATTCGTACCGAACCGTTTCGGTCCAGGGCTTTCGGTTCGGTGCATGTGTGTACCGAATGCAGTCTTTAACAGTCGGCTTGTTTTAAGCGCGGAACACACTTAAATGCAACTTCCCACATGATCATATTAAGTATTCAGTCCATTTTATCATGAAATTCAAACGATAAATGCCGTTTTGGCACTCTTTAATGTGAGATCACTGTATAGGCGTGTCAGTTCAAGCGGCGGTGCGTGAGTGAACGTGATCATCTCTTCCTAAAGAATAAACATGAATTAATATCTCTTAAGGTATGTTGAGGATACATTACAATAGGGATGTCACGGTACCAAAATTCCAGTAGTCAGTACCAATACCATAAAAAAATTACAGTACTCTGTACCAATTTCGGTATCCCAGCTAAATGTTTTTTATTTTTTTATTTAACCATTTAAAAAAACAAAATGTATTGTTTATTATTTATGATGATAATCATTATAAGTAAATAATACAAACATTTAAAGGCTGTATGCTGTTTAAAAGTAAACATTGTTTATAAAAAAAGATAAGTGAAAAATAATCAACCATCTAGGCATAATTATTTTCTATTAATTAATGAATTATAATTGTTTTCTTTGCAACTGTTATTGTTGTTAAAGATGTATTATTATTACATAGAGACGTAGCTAAATCTACTGTAGGGTAAACCAAACTTTTATTATGACGGGTTGCCGTGAAGACCTTTGAGTGTCTGTGCTCATATGACGGTTTTCTCAAATGAAACGGTAAATGCTCATGAAGTGACGGTTTATGCGTTCGTGTCCTCATATAGTGACACACGGCAGAGACTACAAAGACAGCGAGTGTGTGTGTGTGTGTGCACGCACCCGCCTGCGCATCTGTGCCCGACTTCATTCCCACAGAGACGCAGAACATGCAGGAGTAATATTAAAATAGTATTTTGCAGTTTAATATTCACAGACACTAGTATATATTCAGCTACAGTCTGGAGCCCTGCGCTTAGATAAACACGGAAGCGACTGAACGCAGCTGCGGGTACCGCGGGAGTCGGTACTACAGAAATGCTGGTATCGTCACATTTTTATAATTTCAGTACCGACTTGGTACCGAAGTACCAGTACTTGGTACTTGTGACATCCCTACATTACAACTTACTGAAATGTATCATATGTCATGTAATCGCTCAATCAGTGTTTCAACCTCGGAAAGACGTCAATAAAACGGCTTGAGAACAGTGTCATGTAGCATCACATTTACCTCAGAAGTCCTTCAGTGTCCACAGCTGTTAGTGCACAACTGAAATCAACTCTTTCACTAAATATATGCACTATATTAGCCTATATATTCATTATATTATACTTCACCTGTTAGTGATGTCTTAATTATTTAATATATTTAAATGAATCTGTCATGAAAATGACAGCCACTGTGTATAAATGATTATACTCTCACCTAAAGGATTATTAGGAACACCTGTTCAATTTCTCATTAATGCAATTATCTAATCAACCAATCACATGGCAGTTGCTTCAATGCATTTAGGGGTGTGGTCCTGGTCAAGACAATCTCCTGAACTCCAAACTGAATGTCAGAATGGGAAAGAAAGGTGATTTAAGCAATTTTGAGCGTGGCATGGTTGTTGGTGCCAGACGGGTCGGTCTGAGTATTTCACAATCTGCTCAGTTACTGGGATTTTCACGCACAACCATTTCTAGGGTTTACAAAGAATGGTGTGAAAAGGGAAAAACAGCCAGTATGCGGCAGTCCTGAGGGCGAAAATGCCTTGTTGATGCTAGAGGTCAGAGGAGAATGGGCCGACTGATTCAAGCTGATAGAAGAGCAACTTTGACTGAAATAACCACTCGTTACAGCCGAAGTATGCAGCAAAGCATTTGTGAAGCCACAACACGCACAACCTTGAGGCGGATGGGCTACAACAGCAGAAGACCCCACCGGGTACCACTCATCTCCACTACAAATAGGAAAAAGAGGCTACAATTTGCACGAGCTCACCAAAATTGGACCGTTGAAGACTGGAAAAATGTTGCCTGGTCTGATGAGTCTCGATTTCTGTTGAGACATTCAGAATTTGGCGTTAACAGAATGAGAACATGGATCCATCATGCCTTGTTGCCACTGTGCAGGCTGGTGGTGGTGGTGTAATGGTGTGGGGGATGTTTTCTTGGCACACTTTAGGCCCCTTAGTGCCAATTGGGCATCGTTTAAATGCCACGGCCTACCTGAGCATTGTTTCTGACCATGTCCATCCCTTTATGACCACCATGTACCCATTCTCTGATGGCTACTTCCAGCAGGATAATGCACCATGTCACAAAGCTCGAATCATTTCAAATTGGTCTCTTGAACATGACAATGAGTTCACTGTACTAAAATGGCCCCCACAGTCACCAGATCTCAACCCAATAGAGCATCTTTGGGATGTGGTGGAACGGGAGCTTCGTGCCCTGGATGTGCATCCCACAAATCTCCATCAACTGCAAGATGCTATCCTATCAATATGGGCCAACATTTCTAAAGAATGCTTTCAGCACCTTGTTGAATCAATGCCACGTAGAATTAAGGCAGTTCTGAAGGTGAAAGAGGGTCAAACACGGTATTAGTATGGTGTTCCTAATAATCCTTTAGGTGAGTGTATTTCAATAACAAATTGGAGGAAAAAAATTATAATAATTAGATTTAGAAGTTAATGCAAAAACTGCCTTATGTGAAGCTTATGAGTGTTTATTATTATATCTAAAAATAAATGGCAACTGAATTTAGGCTAATAGTTTGGGCTCTGTTGTTAACCTTTAATATTATAGTAATGTGTAAGTAAAGTCTCCCTATATATTTTACAGAATTATCTTTTTATCAGAATTCATTTAAGGACAGACACAATATTTTTCAGTAAACCACTGTTGAATAAAACTAAATAAAAAACAATTTTGTAAAACTGCTGTACCGAACCCGTACCGAACCATGACTTCAAAACCGATGTACCTACCGAACCGTCAGTTTTGTGTACCGTTACACCCCTAATATATATAAATACCTGCATATAATTATTCCTAAAATTAATTTCTGTAATTACATCTATAAAAATACATAATTATTATAACGTTAGCCCTTTCCTAACACCTTTATCCACCCTTAAATCTACCATACCATGAAACCTGTCCGTAACCGTACCCGTATCCCACCTCAATAGCAGCAAGTGTTTTGCAACACAAGTACATTAATGTGAGTACATGGTAGTTAAAGATATCTAATATAGAGTGACCCAGTTTTTTTTTTACTACAACTGATTCGTACAGTATCAACTAGTTATCGACAAGAATTGTATTTCCTGTACAGTATGTCTGTAAGAGTTATCATATTGAGAGTGACACTGAGAGGTGAAGGATGAATATACTTCAGTAGCTGTACATGTCCGACTAGATGTGCTGTCATACATTCACTGTTTTCAACGGCAAAATACTTCACATTTGAGTGCCTTTGGCTGGATGCGTCTCAGTATGTTCTCTCAAACTGTCTTTGATGTCAAGTGAAGAATAAGTTGTCACAATGTTGTATCATAATTAAATGTGCATAAGCGCGCGTGTGCATGTCCCTCTGCGTGCCGCTGCCAGAAATTCAATCCTGCAGTTTTGCCTCCTTTGAATGTACGCAGGCCCGCTGCAATCTGCGTCCGAAAACGTTGATGCTGTCATAAATGTAACCTCAAGCTTCAAAGGAGGCTCTGATGTAGCATAAACAAGGCCAGGCTGATTCAAGTCTCTCCATTTGCTGACTGTTTCCCAGGATCTTCAATGGCTTTGATGGCATTGAGATCGAGGATGCCGGAGGACTTTCAAAGCTGACTTTCTTCAACGTGTCTGAGGCAGACTACGGCAATTACACCTGTGTCGCTATCAACAAACTTGGGAGTGCTAACACAAGCATCGTCCTATATGGTAGGTTTCAGTACTTGATGGTTTTAATTAAGTTTTAAAACTCTTTGGAGACTCTTTACCTTAGTTTAATGTACAAATGGTCTAATTTTTTGCTCAAACTTTCATTCAACAAAGCTGAACAAAAGCAGATCTTCCATCTGATAACATCCTGTAAACACTATGAATTTCTCCTTGGTCGTTTGCAACTGTTAATCTCTGAGATTTCCATCTCGGGATTCTTCTTCATTTGCTTTTGATTCATGTTTTTATGTTTGTTTTTTGTTGATGTAGAAATAATTGAACCCACTAGTTCAACGCTATTGCAAGGTTAGTAGTGTGCATGGGAATGTGGCGTCCTGATCACCTCCTAAAGCATGTTCCCGTGCGTATAAAAAAGAAGATGCAAACATGGTTATTTTCACATCAACCACAACGTGACGAAGCCAAGTTGTTGATATGGCACTCGAGTTTATCGGCGAGGCTGACGCACAAATTTTCCCTGATTTGAACAGGGTAATATAATTGTCGCGTCTTGTCTGACAGAATGTGATTGTCAGATTGTAAATTGGCCACTTGCCATTCCTATTAAGGGGTTATTAGCTTAAAATCCCATTTTTGTAATGTCAATAATATATTCAGCACATTGAGTGACAGTCTCAATTGCCTCTTGGGGATTGGCCGGCTACTGACATGCCTCGTTCTGCCTTCAGTCGCTGTGGATTGATGAATAAGTCTCTGTTTTCTCTAGCCTAAACATGTTCTCTTTCTCTTCTGTCACTTTCTTTCCTGTCTAACCTTCCTCCACCATGGCATGGCTTCATTATGTCAATGCATGCTCTCATCCGCTGTTTGTAAGTACATGTTTGCATCATATGATGTCTTTTGATGTTTGTGGAATTGTGAGTGCTTCATTATTACTCGGTTGATGAGAAATGTACTTAAAGGAAAACTGTCATCATTTACTTTCACAGGAACAGGAAAAGAAAATGAAATACCGTTCTCTAGTCCGTGCAATTACAATGGACAGAGAGCGGAGCTTTCAAGCTTCAAAAAGGATGCAAAAACACCATGAAAATATCATAAAAGTGCTGTAGTCTAAGACTTCTGAAGTCAAACCATAGTTTGAGAGCATTAATAATGCTCAAATCACGAAAGAATCATTCTTTTCAGTTGATTCGTACCACAAAATTCATTTGAATTGGACTGATTCGGTCCTCAAGATTAACTCACTGACACAATGGTCTAGTTGCAGCGGTTAACAGCTCACTGGAGGTGAAGATTATCAGTTCACTTTCAGTCTGTTCCTCAAGCAGATCTATTGTTTGACTTCTGAGCACACGCACCATGATACCATGGTACTTTTGCATCCTTTTTGAAGCCTGAAAGCTTCGGTCCCTGTTCATTATAGAGGCATGGAAAGGAACGACCATTGTATTATTACACAGAAGAAAGAAAGTCATATTTGGAATGAGAGTGAAATGATGACAGAATCTTTATTTTTTGATGAACTGTTCCTTTAAATGTACATTTGCCCCTTACAAAAAAAAGTGTTATGGTCTTACTTGGACATAATAACCACGTTAATACACAGTGGTTTATGGCACATAAATCATACAGTTCCATAGTATATATCAACTCAATATACCATGGTACTGCAACAGTACTACATTTATTTTTCTATTTTTTTCTTTTTCTTCTTCTCTACTCTTTTCTTTTTCTTTCTTTTGGTATAACAACTGTAAATGTGTTAACAGTAATACTACCATTAATATGCTTATGTTGAGAAATATATTGATTTTCAGACAAGAAGTAAAAAAATATAGTTTAAGAATTATAGTTTTAACTGAGATTAACCAATAAACCAAAAAAATTGCCATTGATTTAATACTTAATATAGTTTTAGAATAGTTTGCATATTATATGTGTAATAATACCAAAGACTTTAGGAAGACCGTGCACTCCGATTACTTATGAATGGGAGAAAGTGGTGAAAAAGCCCCGCCTTCTAAATGAGAGAGCCAATTGTTGATTAGTAAAGTCACTGCAGCTGCCGTTAGAAGCTCCGGTTGCTATAGAAACAGGCAGTGTTCAGACGCGTGCCTAGGACTGCGCATGCGCATTAGCTTTGTCCAGGCTGAAAAATTCATTTTTTGTCATGATTTGAGCGTTTAGAAACCAAATTTATGAGACAGTTGTCATCAGATTTCATTGGTGATTTCAAATATGACATTTAATCGTAAGCTTGGGAACAATTTTATGTTTCCCCATTGAAAGAGATAAGAGCTGCACCTGCATGCCCGAGAGGCGTTTTAAAGATGGCCACAGAGTGAAATGAACAACCTTCAACAAGACAGAAATAATGTTCACTGCATATTTTAAAAGATTTCAGTCACACAGTTTTCATAACAAGGTTTACTTTATCACAGAGTTGAGATAAAATGTGAAAATATGAGCAAAATATTAGCATGTTAAAAATAATTATTTAAAAAAAAATACATTCTCCTTTTACACCTCTTTTTATCTTTACTGAGCATATGCTGAATAAATATCACTCTAACCTGTTTGTGATTTGAAGACGTCTAGTGTATTATAATTGCCTCTTGGTCTTTCCTACTTTTTTGTAAGGGGTCATTCCTCGCCTGCTGTTGTTGATAGTTGTTACTGATTTGTCCTTGTATTGTCCTTTGATGTTTCTTCTCTGCCAAGAATAGAAATCTTGTCCTGACCAACTTTTCTCCACTGTCTGGCCTAAAAAAAAGTGTAGGATTGGTAACCATGTCCTCTCCGGAGAGTCATTAATTGTATTGAATTTGATTGTGAGAACCTCACATTAGTATAATTACACTTGTGCAGGATTTACTCTAAGCTGTGGCTGCAGAATAATTGGATAGCTGTCCCTAAAGAAAGACTACCGTACACCCCTAAATCCAAGGAAAATTAGACTTCCGTCTAAAAGGCCCATCAAAGAGAAGGATTTAATAGACAGCCATACTAATGCGTGACATAACGTCTGTTTTGTTGGGGCTCTCTGATCTTTCACACCAAATATGAAACAAAAAAGGGAAATGATGGTGATGGTAAAAAAAATATGAGACGGGAGGGAAAATGATAACTTTTGCAGCATTGACCTAGCTTTTTCCATTCTCTCACAAATGTTTTACGTTAGGGGTACTCCGATTGATCGGCTACCGATCACTTTGGGATGTTTGAACGGTGGTCTCTGTAAAGGCCGAGCTCATAAACTGATCTCATGCTGACGACGCATAAAGACACGCGCCTGGCGTGAGAGGTACGGCATGACATGCAGCGGCACAGTCTCAATCTCTGTCCGCCGCGGGTAAAATAATTATAATGCTGGAGGTGAGGTACAACTCATATTTCTTTATTAAATAACTTACAAAGTAATTTGAGTAAAAACTTTTCTGTGAGACGTAATTTCACAAACAGCGTGAGTGAACCTCTCTCTCTCTCTCTCTCTCTCTCTCTCTCTCCCCTCTCTCTCTCTCTCCCCTCTCTCTCTCTCTCTCTCTCTCTCCTCTCTCTCTCTCTCTCCCCCTCTCTCTCTCTCTCTCTCTCTCTCTCTCTCTCTCTCTCTCTCTCTCTCTCTCTCTCTCTCTCTCTCTCTCTCTCTCTCTCTCTCTCTCTCTCTCTCTCTCTCTCTCTCTCTCTCTCTCTCTCTCTCTCTCTCTCTCTCTCTCTCTCTCTCTCTCTCTCTCTCTCTCTCTCTCTCTCTCTCTCTCTCTCTCTCTCTCTCTCTCTCTCTCTCTCTCTCTCTCTCTCTCTCTCTCTCTCTCTCTCTCTCTCTCTCTCTCATGGTCTCTCTTTCTCTCTCTCTCTCTCTCTTTCTCTCTCTCTCTCCCTCTCTCCCTCGCGCTCTCTCCCTCTCTCTCTCTCTCTCTCTCTCTCTCTCTCTCCCCTCTCTCTCTCTCTCTCTCTCTCTCTCTCTCTCTCTCTCTCTCTCTCTCTCTCTCTCTCTCTCTCTCCTCTCTCTCTCTCTCTCTCTCTCTCTCTCTCTCTCTCTCTCACTCTCTCTCTCTCTCTCTCTCTCTCTCTCCCTCTCTCTCTCTCTCTCTCTCTCTCTCTGCGTTCACAACGGACACAAATGAAGCGATAATAGTATAATAATAATAATAGTATAGTAATAATAATTGCGAATAGACATTCTGAAAGTTGTGCGAATATTTTCCGGATATTCGCACCGCGTCAACCATAAAATCATAAGTGGATACCCAGAGCTGTCCCAATCACCCTGAATTCACCCTATTGAGACTACAAGCTAGTTAATGCCGTTTAAAACGATCCATGTCAGCCATTTCGCAACGAGACGAGCCGCCTGGCAGAAGCCCCTCCCATGACACGAATTTGCGTCTGTTGTGAAGCGAATGTCACACACGAATGAAGCGAGTACACTCAGTGTTCATTATGCGCGAATAGCGTGATTTATTCGCTTCATTCGTGTCTGGTGTGATCCATAAGGATTTAGTTTATTCAGGGAAGACCATCCAGTGACTCGCCACATGCCATCAGCAGTTTCTGACAACTCCCAATCTCTCCTGGCTAACACCGTAGAAACAAAATAGATTGCTTCTATTTTAAAAGTGAAGTTGCAAATTTTAAGCAATGTCGTGTGCCGTGTAGACATTCAATAACAAGAACGTATCCCATGCTGCTGATGTATCTCCACTGCCAGAGTCATGCTGCTTGTGTTGTGATGAGCGGCGTATAAAACACCTCACCCTCGCTTATAGTTCCTGTCAGCTTCTGGACAGTGTTCAGCGCAATGTGTGTACATCATTTTATGCACATGGTGTTTTCAGTGGTCTTGCTTCCGGAAGTGTTCAGCCCAGTCATTCTCTTGACTGACTCCTGGGAATGCTCAGACTATAGTTTGAATTAATGCCATTTCTTTAACATCGGCAAAAACGACCCCAATCCTTCACATAAAAATCTTTCATAGATTTTTCCATAGCTCTCATTTTTTAAAAGTTTTGTTTCAAGCTGTTCTCACATTGCCAATAAAAAAGTGATTAATACATGAAAATTCTTACATATAGCCCCTTTGGATAGACAATAGTTATAAGTATAAAATTCTATTAACTTTTTTTCAATCATTTCACAATGCTTCATGGAAGTGGGTGGTTGTTAATGAGAGTTTTGCTATGGATCTCATTTCCATGGTAACCATACTGTCTTGATGTTTGCAAGGAGGATTGTGAGTAATTCATTGGGAAATTGACTATCAAGCATGAGTTTATTAATATTATTATTATGTTTTTAAATGAGGCTGAATCACACTGGACGTGTTGCCTTCACTGATATATTTCATCACGTAACAAGCATGAAGTGCTTGGTAGGTCTGGCTTGAAAGGTTTATATGTAAAAAAAAAAAAATCAATTTCCCTATGGAGAAAATGAATGGGATTTTACTTGTGAAAGCTGACTGTTACGCTCTATTGAACAAATGCATCTGAAGTCTGAGTAGTTGACTAGTCGGTGCAACCCCAAAATATAAATATACACACATACAGTGCATTTCAACACTGAACGTGTCTGAAGATGGAAAGTGGAGGTCAGAATGAGTGTGTGTTGCATGTTAGTTGTTTGTTTGTTTGTTTGTTTGTTTGTTTTGTGACTATCCCAAAGACTAAAACCCTACCTGATGACAAGGTAACAAACCAAAGACTAGAACTAGCCACATGTCTCCTGCTAAACCATAATGCAGAGCTGAATCTCACAAAGCCACATCCAGGTCATATTTGACCATAAAATCAAAATGAACATTAAGAACCATTCAGATATACTGCATTTATTTATTAATAATAATAAAAACTAATATTGTGAAATATTATTACAATTTAAAACAACTGTTTTCTAATGCAATACATTTTAAAGTGTAATGTATTCCAGTGATGTAAGAGCTGAATTTTCAGCAGCCATAAATCATTCAAATATGCCGATTTGAGACCTTGAGTAACATTTCTTATTATTATCCAGTTGTGCTGCGTATTGTCACATATATTTATTACAGGATTCTTTGAATAGAAAGTTCAAAAGAATAGCATTTTTTTGAAATACATTTTTTTGTAACAAAGTAAAAACAAAACAAAAATTCCAATTCTTACTGACCGCAAACTTTTGAATGGTAATTAACAATAATAATATATTTATTTTAAAACTTTAGTTTTTGCTTAATTTTTCACATCTTTTAAAAATATTTTTCTTTTGATTTTAAGATGAAATATGATGATCTTGACAGGTTTCATGAGATTCACCCATATAACGTTTGCTTTTTGTGTTTTTACTGATCAATCTGTTGCCATGTTCATCAGACGAGCGCTATGACACTCGCACACTTGTCCGTGTGCTTTCTTTTTTACTCTGCCCTTAATAATCTGGTCAAACTGCACCTTCAGTGATTAGCTTGTTTATAAGCAACCGCAATTACGGCTGACCTCAGTGGTTGACCGGTCAAGGATGTGCCGTACAGTAGGGTAATAATGGTGTGAGCGCAGGGAGACGGGATGTGCTGGTTTAAAAAGAGGAGAACAGATGCTCCTACGATACAAATGTGACCACTAAAGACCCTCACTTAGATGTTAATCTGCCAATCTGGAGCGCTTTCGTCCCAGTTAGATGACCCGGCACCACAGAACAGAACCAAGCCAGAAATACTCTAGTTTGACTTGATGAATATTTTAGGCAAAACCATCTAATTTGGACTAAAATATTTCAGCCTGGTCTCATTGTTAATACGTAGGTATTAATACGTAACTTTCAAAGGCACAAAACATACTTTTTTGTACATTTGGATAGATGCTGAAACATATATGGACGTATCCATATATATATGACGAATAATGCCACGATTGTAATATTCATAAATAGGAATACGTACAAATTTGTGCGTCAGTAAAGTTTAATGCTGTCAATACGTCAATATAATACATTTCAGTGTGTATGAAAATATAAATAAATACACACGCATTCTCATGAGATCTGCCTAATAGCACCAATGGAAATGATTTATTAAATCTTTTGAGTTCATATTGCATGTTCTGTATTCCTGTAAAGTGTTTTGTTAAATATTCTCTCTTTTAGCGGAGACGGCTTCTGTTTTAGAAATGACTTCATCTGATTTAGAGCAAACAGCCGTTGAAAACAGTGATTTGTGGGAAGGTACACAAGCTACTAAACACAGTACTCAACTACTAACCACTACAAACTCATCAACAAAGAGGAGTTGCTATAATATACTAACATAGATTTAACAAGAATCGCTTGACTAGAAAATAGCGGTTTAGTGCAGTAAACCTAGAAAATGCTGACAGCTGACACTTTTGAGAAGAAGAAAACATAACATAGAGGAGGTAAGATCAGATCAGAAGTGCAGATGTGTAGGTGAACATGCGACGTTACAGACAGTCTCGAGAATAAAAACCAGGCAGTTTACAGCGCAGTTGGAGACCGGAGCTGTTTTTACCTGACGCGTGTGAATCTTTTCAATGCTTTAGGACCCGGAGCAGTTCAGGATGGCAACAGCGGCACGTCAACGGTCTTCACGCCCACCTGTCTACTTCTCATCGTACTTCTACAACTCTTGCTCAAGTTTTGATGCCGAAGATGTTTTCAGTGGATACAAATCACTGTTTGTGTGGCATCACGCTCATCCTGGAGTCACAAATCGTGCATGGGTTACCAAAAATGCCTGGAAATGTGCATGGGGTACCCAAGTACTTCCTTTTAATAAAGTAATCATGCATTTCTTTTGTTTATAATAGAGTTTAATAATGTAACTTCTCTTACATTGCTAATTATCACACTGTTTTGCCCCACCGAATACAGTTTTGTATTCTGTAAACGCAAACGACAGAGAGGCATGTCTAATTTTAAATATTTAATTTTATTTATTTTTGTGGCCGTCATTTTAATTTAACTCTGTAACTCCTTAAGAAGTCATATAGAATACAGTGTGATAGGGGAATAATTATTTCAAGTCAAAGGCATGCGATGAGGAAGGGCATATGTATTTTTATTTTTATTTGTCGCTGTATCATAACTGTACAGCCAATCATAATAAGCAGCAAAAAGACACACACACACACACACATCTTAGCTTACATTTCGTTTTGAGTACTTCTAATCTACATTTTAGCATTTAATACAACCGAAAACAATGCGATACATATCAGTATGTTTTATTTCGATTATGTTTTGATGACCAGAACGGCACAGTTGGGACTATGCAGAACCAAAAGCTCTATAAGATGATTTATTTACACCACAAAGGAATAAATCAGATGTTGGAGTCATGTTAGTGCATATGGGATGACAATGTATGAATCGGTGTTGAAAAACGTTACGTTTGGAGCTTTGTGTAACACCAAGTTATTGGATCCATTATGAGAGCCCAAAGAGCAATCTGCTAATACCTGTTGATTTGTAGGCGACAAGCTTGACATCAAATGTTACAAAACGTTATTTTTTCAATGGGCTTTTTGCTGAATTTTGTCCAGATTTTGAGTTATACAAACCAAACCGGGCGCTTAAATGCTCTTTATTTAAACACTTCTTGTCATCGTTCCTGCTAACATCTCTGTATGTATACGCATATATCTAACTTGTACAAAGGGAAGATATGCACACTTGTTTTTACTAAAATTGTGAACCTGTTTAATACAATGCAATGTTTTCTATTTTTTGTTATTCCCTTTTTCAGAAGCTGCGTAATTTATTTCTCAAAGGGTATTATAGTAGATACAAGCTCATTGCAGTTACTCATTGTGAAATCTGATGTCTAAATATTGTGCTTTTGGAAAAAGCAGATGAGACTCTGACTCATTTGTCCGTCATCATCTCATTATGAGCAGATATCTTGTTACCATCCATATTCTGAGGGGGAAAAAAGAAAAAGAACAGTTTCTGAAACTTACCATTGCCGTATTAAGGTGTTGTTTGACCTCAAATCCATATTAAGATTTAGTTTTTTTTCTGTTTTGATGCAATGTTTGATAGTATATATTCCTAATATTTTCACTTTATTCCAAATGTGGTAGTTCAGACAAAGATGAAAATTGTCATCATTTATTCACCCTCATGGCATTCAAATAAAAATAAATAATTGAGCATTGATTATAAATAAGTATTCCTCATTTAGCCACTAAAACGTAAATGTGGGTCTGCAAACTCAGATGACTTGTGGCCATACGGACCATTTTTATGATTTTTTTCTTTGCTATTTTTGGAGCTTAAAAGCATCTGTCCTCATTCACTTTCACTGTAATGTCAAGACATTCATCAGAACATATTTTGAGATCTCTGGAAAGAAAGAATTCATGCAGGTTTGGAATGAGTAAATGATGGCGGTTTACATTTTCGGATGAATTATCCCTTTAAATATCATGTTTTTAAAACCACGTATCAGATACAAATCAGTGGATTTTAAGCACAAGTTGTATGTTAATGAAAGGGAATGTCATGTATGTGCAAAGTTTAATGGGTGACAGTGTGTGTTCTTGCCACAAAGGTGTATTATTCAACATTATGGTGTCATTTTTCATTTTAAAGATGTGGGGAACTTAATCAGACACTGTAAAAGAAAATGTTGTTTCAACTTAAAAAAACAAGTGTTTGCACTGCCTAACAATTTTAAGTTGAGTCAACTCAACGTGAAGATGTGACGTGACAACTTGGATATTTGAGTTGACTAAACTTACATTATTTAGCAGCACCAACACTTTAAGTTGAAACACATTTTTTTGCAGTGTATGAACAGTCCACATATTGCATATATAGACAGATCAGTGAGACTAACCTAACAACAGTCAGAAATCCACATTTACAGCACTATTTAAACCACAAAAATAAGCACCTTGTGATTAAATGATGTGATTTCCTCTGGGGAAGACAGAGTTTGGATCGAGGGCGATCAATCAGTGCACTGTATTAACAGAAACACAGGGCTCGTCTGTGCATGGCTGTAATGCAATTCGTATGTCCAACTTGGTGCAAAGAATTGACTTTTTATTTTATCCCACCATTCAACCATTAAAACAACCAGCCTGGAGAAGTTCACTTTGTTCCGCTGATCTCTAGTGGTTCCCTGGAGAGGAACAAATTATTAAAAGTGTTTTAACTCCTTGTACTGTAAAGAAATTGTTTCATCATATGTTTTTCCTTTAATGGCGATGGTGTGTTCATATTTAAGACTTACAATAATAAAATGTTGTATCTAAATAGAATTGGTCTGCAGTCTAATTGTAATTCTTAAGTGATCCTGGAGTATATATACGCAGTATATATTCAAATACACATGCATAATTAACGGTCATCTCTCTGAGTGGCCATATGGTCTACTTTTTATTTGAACTCAAGGTCACTGCTTGCATGAATGTCTTGTGCCACTTTACACCAGTGTATAATGAAATCAGCAAATGTCAATTTGAACAGAAAGTTATGGGCTGACTGTCACAATTTTTACCGAAATATTTCTCAGGGTCGGTTAAATTCTATATATATAGGCAGATACCTCAGGTTTGCCTTCAGGGGACAAAAAATAAAGCCATTTCCACTGTAAATGCTGACTTATGCTGCGTTCCAGACAGATTTTTACCACCTCCTCCTAGGAAATGACGCCTTAAAAGGCACTCAATGTCGGACATTCGGCGTGTGAACTCAGTGAGACGTGTCATTTGACGCCACTTGGCGCTTCCTACTTCCGATGAATAGGAACGTAAAAACAAACTTTAACATTAGACATTAAGTTCATGTAATATTACCTTCATTTTTGCTTTTCGTCAGCTGTTTTCAAAGCGATTTTGTCATTTTTATTCTGTTTTACCATAATTGGCACAAAAACACTCTCATTGTGTCATGGCGACATTATGCGGTCAACATGTGAACGTGATGTGTGATTGACTGGAACTCACTGGGGTCTGAAGTGGGACATTCAATTTGGGATATTGCCATGTCCAACCTCACCTGGAATGCAGCATTAGTATCAGGGCATATTGTCACACTATATGGTTTAAGTTAAACATGTTAAATTAAAGCAATACTAACCAAATGCAGAACCGCAAAACCATTCACTATAGCAGTTTCAAGACAGTGCCCCCAGACCAGCAGTCTCAGACCAGAAATTAAAGGGATAGTTCACCCAAAAATAAAAATTCCCCCATGATTTACTCACCCTCAGGCCATCCTAGGTGTATATGACATTCTTCTTTCAGAGTTATGTTAAAAAATATCCTGGCTAATCCAAGCTTTATAATGGTTGCCCAAAATTTGAAGCCTGCAAAAGTGCATCCATCCATTATAAACGTACTCCACACGGCTCCGGGGGTTAATAAAGGCCTTCTGAAGTGAATCGATTGGTTTGTGTAAGAAAATATCCATATTTAAAACTAGCTATATCTAGCTTCCGGTGGACCGCCTTCCGTATTCAGTGTACGAAGAAAGTATAACGCCTCTCGCAGTTCAAAACGCTTACGCTACGGCCAATGTCACCGTCATGCCAGTTATGCTTTTTCCGTAAGTTAAATATGGAATGTGGTCTGCCGGAAGCTAGATATTTTACTTTATAACGTGTTAAATATGGATATTTTTATAATGGATGGATGCAAAATTTTGGGCTGCCATTCACTGCCATTATAAAGGTTGGAAGAGTCAGGACATTTTTCAATATAACTCTGATTGTATTCGTCTAAAATATACACTTAGAATGGCTTGAGAGTGAGTAAATCATGGGGTAACTTTCATTTTTTGGTGAACTATCCCTTTAAGGTGGTGATTATAGCCTCATTAAGGTTAGTGGTGGTGGGTGGGGCTGGGATCTTCGTTATGGTGGAGCCTGTAGTTATAGTGAAGGTAAGATTTGTGTTTGGGACGGGTTAGGCGATCATCAGCTCCATCTTAACTTATGGTCTAAGGCTGCTGTCCTGAACCGCTGCATCTGCCACGTTCTGCAGTTAAAATGTATGAATTAGCAAAAAAAAAAAAAACAAGTATAAAAAGATGGTATAAAATTACATTTAAAACATGACAACTTGCTCTGGTGTTAAATTTAGCTGTAGGGGAAAACTTTTATTTTCTTACATATACAGTTGTGATCAGAAATATTGGCACCTCTGGTAAATCTGAATCGTTTATCCTTTTGATCTTTCATAAAAAAATAAAAAAAAAACATCACAAAAAATCTAACCTTTCATTGAAGTAAAAGAACTGAAAATGGGGGAAACAAAAGCTTTTCTCCAAAACACTGGTCATAATTATTGGCACCCCTAGATTTTTTTATGAGTAAAATATATCTGAAGTATATTTCCATTCATATTAAGATTTATTTTAGCACACCAGGGTGACTAGGAGCATGAGATTGTCCAGCTATGATTATAAATGTGAGGAAACAAAGGAACACAAAACACTTTAATTTCTTTTATGTCAATGAAAGGTTAGATTTTTCAGATTTTTTTTTATTTTTATGAAAGGATAAATATATAAAATATATTTTCACAGCCATTTTTGATCGTATTTACCAGCGGTGACAATAATTCTGACCACAACTGTATGTAGGCCTTTATACTACCATTCAAAAGTTTGGGATCAATATATGACAGTAAAAAATAAATTCAATAAAAATTCTATTCATCAAATAATATTTCCACAAAAATATTAAGCAGCACAACTCAATGCTGACAATAATAATAATAATTAAAAAAAAAAATGCACCACAATTCTTGAGCACCAAATCAACCGTATTAAAAATTATTTCTGAAGGATCATGTGACACTGAAAACTGGAGTAATGATGCTGGAAATTCAGCTTTGATCACAGAAAGTAGAAAACGGTTATCTTAAACTTTAATGTTTCTGTGATCAAAGCTGAATTTTCAGCAGCATTTCTCCATTCTTCAGCGTCACATGACCCTTCAGAAATCATTCCATAATTGTACTGTATTTTTGATAAATGCAGCCTTTCTGAGCATAAGAGACTTCTTTTTAAAATCATTAAAAATCTTGCCGACCCCAAACTTTTGAACGCTAGTCAGTGTATGTACTGTATATTTCTGATTGTTGCCTAAATGTATGTATGTCCTGTTATACTTGTTTATCCACCTGAAAAATGAAAACTCGTTGAAACCACGGCAGGCTGATTCCAAATCAATAATTCAGAGCCCAGATTCTGAGAGCACTTAAGCACCGTCTCGATCCTCCACTTGTGTTCTGGTTAAGGACGGAGGTGTCAGTATTGTAAGTGTTTTAAAGGGATTTGACAGACAGTCTGTGGGAGTGATTCACATGAGCTCTAAGTGCTGAGGTTGAGAATGAAGCTGTGAGATCTATTCTAAAAGTGACGCAAGAGCTGTCTGTGATTGAATTTAAGAAAGGCTCCGGTGAAGACTCTTAATTAAAGCCTCGCATTTCACTGTCTGTCTTTTTTTCTTGCTTGATTGTTCATTGTAAATGACTGGCTGTAGTGTTGCTCGCTGCTGCTAGTTAGAGCGGCAGCAGGTGACAAACATGGCAGTATGGAAGACAATTAGAATGGTGGTGAGAGACAGCTAAAAATGCAGGTAAACAGTCGGATCAGCTTTACATATCTGAAAGAGAATGACGGCCTCAAAATATAAAGTTGGATGGATGAATGCATGGAGTTTTATTTAGGAGACACCAGGGCTAGTTGTCACAAGAGTTTCTACTGAGAGTAACAAAATAATGAAGAATTTACAATGAAAAACTGATGTGTTCTCTGTTTGTTTGTTTTTCATAAATGCCGCCCATGACCCTGTGGCCGGTTCTCCACTGTTCCTTCCTTGGAGCACTTTTGATAGATCCTGACCACTGCAGACCGGGAACACCCCACAAGAGTTTTGGAGATGCTCTGACCCAGTCGTCTAGCCATCACAATCTGGCCCTTGTCAAACTCGCTCAAATCCTTACGCTTGCCCATTTTTCCTGCTTCTAACACATCAACTTTGAGGACAAAATGTTCACTTGCTGCCTAATATATCCCACCCACTAACAGGAGCCGTGATGAAGAGATCATCAGTGTTATTCACTTCACCGGTCATAATGTTATGCCTGATCGGTGTATATAAGCGATAATCCACGACTAGCTGTGCATTAAACGATTTTAACGCACGACATGGAGGCAAAGAATCCCCAATGGAATTGCATTAAAATTGTTTAATGCACAGCTAGCCGTGGATTATCCTGCTGATACCGTTGACAACTTAAAGCTGCTAATGATGTTTGCAGCGCAATAATTGACCAGAAGGGTAAAATTGACAGTTTATTTTCGTCAGTTACGGCTCATTACAACTAGCATTCTGCCTGCATTGAATCAGACACAGAGATAAAGTAAGATTACATTTATTTGAATGAATGAATTAAAGGTGCACTATGTAACATTTTTTCAGTAAAATATCCAAAAACCACTAGGCCATTGTTATATATTTTGTTCAGTTGAGTACTTACAATAGCCCAAATGTTTCCAACTATTTGTAAATTGTGAGAAAATTGCCATTTTAACCAATGAACTGGGACGTGTGAGGGCGTCGCCTGTCAATGGCGTCATATCTGCGTTACCCTCGGTTTCTGCTTTACTGCAGTGTGCAACAAGTTTCACAGCAGCCGCGAGCGAACGCACAGAGTAACGTCATAACATCATTCTCAACACACTCAGATGTGTCTAATATGATAAACAGAGCTGAGTTACCTCATACTCATGAGCGGAAAAGCGGACTGTGGCATAATAAAAGTCCTGGCGTGTGTTGTGTTCATCTCATTAACAATAGGCGACCTCTAGCGGACGGAAAAGTTACATAGTGCACCTTTAAAGCATTTATTTTAATTAATTATAGAGAGACAGAGAGGGGGGGTTGTATCTGTGTCTGTTCAGTGACTCTCTTTCTATTAACAACGAGGATGTGAGTTTAATTAATTAATTAAAATAGCGATGTGACCCCCTCTTGATGAGAAATATAATGTAGCAATTGAGTAGCAAAGCTATTTTATTACTGAAAGTTGCAGGGCAGCGTTGATAACAAGTTTCTGTGCTCCTGAATGTTTCTGTGTGTGCGTGCAGCATGATCTCCGCTTTCTGTGTGTGTGCACTTCAATGAAAACAGCGCATTAATATAGAACAGTGATTAAACCGACTTGGAACTACTTGTGCAGTAAACGGTTTTATTGCACACCTTCCAGCCAATCAGAATAGAGAATTCAGACAGACCATGGTATAATTATACATTATTTTGTTTCATAATTGTTTTAGTAATTACTGTATATTTTGCTGAAAACACATTACATTGTCTTTACAAGGTTATGGTAACATTTTACAATAAGGTTTCATTTGTCAACATTGACTAAAATAAACTATGAGCAATACACTTGTTACAGTATTAATCTTTGTTAATGTTAGTTAATAAGAATAAAGCTGTTCATTGTTTATTCATGTTAGTTCACAGTGCATTTACTAATGTTTTAATAATAATTTGTTACATTTATATAGCGCCTTTCTAGGCACTCAAAGTGCTTACATATAGAAGGGGGGAATCTCCTCAACCACCACCAATGTGTAGCATCACCTGGATGATGCGACGGCAGCCATATTGGGCCAGAATGCCCGCCACACACCAGCTGATTGGTGGAGAGGAGACAGAGAGACAAATTTGGGATTTTTAATGACCACAGAGAGTCAGGACCTCGGTTTAACATCCCATCCGAAGGACGGTGCTTGTTACAGTATAGTGTCCCCATCACTACACTGGGGCGTTAGGACCCACACAGACCACAGGGTGAGCACCCCCTGCTGGCTTCACTAACACCTCTACCGACAGGTATAGGTATATGACAATATATTAGTAAATGCTGAAATTAGCATTAACTAGGGTTAATAAATGCTGTAGAAGTGCAGTTCATTGTTAGCTCATGTTAACTAATGAAACCTTATTGTAAAGTGTTACCGGGGTTATTTAATGGCAGGTTCCCATTGTGACAACTTACCCCATATAGTGTAAAGACATTCTCTCTTGTTTTGCTGTTGTTTATCTGGACTTTAATAATGAAACTGTCTAACTTATGTAGTCAATGCTTTAATGTATGTGCCTATACAGAAATGACCATAATCCTACCATGAGAATATAAATATGGGTATAACTTGCATTTCACGAAAAATGGTGGGAAGATGTCACAAGTAGAATTTGGCTTTCGACTAGCAAACGGCAAATGTTGAAATTGAATATTCATTGTGTTTTAAAACGGGGGTAGAGGAGGTGAGAAAAACGTTACGTAACTTGCCGATTTCTTGCCAATCCTTTGTCTACAAGCTATTAATGTTCAACATGAAAACAAAAGATGGAAGCCAGGGAATGATCACCTATTATGCTTGGAGGTGAAGGTACGATCACCTCCCTTGAAGCAAACAAAAGCCTGCTCTGTTTCTCCCTTCTGTACTCCTGGTGGACATCTTTATCTTAGTGCCCAGGAGTGCCCCTCTGGAACTTGCCATGAGAGCTGCTTATTTGGAAAGACAAATATGTGAATAAATAAGCATTTCTACAGACCGCATTAACTTGACATGACATTTCTTGGCTGCATTATCTTTAGGACTGCAGCCAAACCGTGAGCGTATCGTCAATAGAGCAGGGCCAGTGTGAGGAGAGATGTGCGGGGTAAACTCTTTTAAAACATGCAGCATGTCAACACCTAGTAAACTTGTTAAAAGTGCTCAGTGGAATACTGAACCACAGAGTTAGGGTACAGTGATTAATAAATGGCTTTTTACATTCTGATTAAACTACAGTGATCATTTTGCTGCTGCTGGATTAAGTCAGCTGCTCTGTGCAGATGTAAATCACTGTGCCACTTTTCAAAATAACTGTCTTATTATATAAAAACATGATATAAAATCATCAGGCACTCAAAGTTGTGCTATATAAGTTGTGAATATATTCACAATGCATTTTTTTTTCAACCAGTTTGGCAGAAATCCCACCCTGGAGCCAATTTCATTGGCCAACCCATCACCCAACCCTGATCCCTAAACCTACCGTCACTGTAACCTCAGCCAGTGAAACTGGTTGCAGGGCGGGATTTCCAAACTGGTTTGGAAATAAAAATCACACATTCACAATATATTATTGACCTCTTCGACCTTTATTGCTTAAAGGTGCAGTGTGTACATTTTAGCGGCATCTAGTGGTGAGGTTGTGAATTGCAACCACTCCCACCTCCCTTTCGAAGCACATAGAGGAGCTACGGTGGCCAACACAGGACAAAAATGTCATTGTCTCAGACAGCAGAGAGTAGCTAGCACTCTGTAGAGAAGTTTGTCCGTTTAGGGCTCCTGTAGAAACATGGCGGCGCAAAATGACGATTTCACTGTAAGGGGAACTGCGGTGTGTGTAGATAGAAATGGCTCATTCAAAGGTAATAAAAACGTAACAGTTCATTATGTAAGGTCTTTATACTCCACTGAAAACATAGTTATGTATTTTATATTGCATTTCTGTCAACAGATCTTTAAAAATATTACACACTGCACAGTGTCTGCCAACTTTTTCAGTGGCGTTGGTTCCGGAAGTGTTTTGTCCATTCATTTCTCTCGTAGGAATTTTACAAAAGTCTTTCTTTAAAGGGTTATAAGCAGGGGTGCACAGAACTTTTTTGTCTGGTTCTCACGCAGCACATTTTTATCCTACAATCTGTATCATCTGTCATCAGTTTCCTGCTGACTGCTCTCCTCACTATCTTCTTTTCTTTTGAATGAAGATGAGTTTAGATGATGATGTAGTCCTGCTTCTTTCTCCCTGGTTAAGCCTGCGATTTACTGTTTGCATCCACAAGTCAACAGCTGGCTTTGGGTCAAAAGTCTCTTTATCATCTTAGACAAGAAGTTAATCTGAACTTTTATTTTGACGGGTTGCCGTGAAGCCCTTTGAGTGTCTGTGTGTTCATGATATGACGGTAGTTTTTCTCAAATAAAACGGTAAAATGTTCATGAAGTGACTCTCAGAGCGGCTCTGGAGATGAAGATCATGCGTTCATGTCCTCGTATAGTGTGGCTGCAGAGGCTGAAAACACTGCAAGCATCATGCACGCTTCAGTGTATGTATGTGTGTGTGTGTGGTAAACAAAACCGCGTATCGCCATTCATTCATACAGAGACACGCTGAACATGCAGGTTCAATGTTCACAGACACTAGTCTATATCATGATTTGATTTATAGGTGCCCTAGAATGAGTTGAAACACTATTTTAAATTGTTCTCTGATATCTACATAGAAGGTATGTGGCTTATTTAAGGTCAAAAACTGTCCAGACATGGTTTTACACGTCCATTTACAACCCTAGAAATTGCTCCTAGAATGAAATGGGCTGTTTTGCCTTATTTGGAAGGGTCATGAATAATAATGTTGAGCTCTGCTCTGATTGGCTCATTTCAGTAGCTCACACAAGTGCAGTTATTCACCAAACACAATCGCAAACAGCACAAGAGACCGAACACAGACCGACTGAATGACACTTTAAGCAGAAAATCTCAAATGGAGATGCTGAAATGCAGCTTACAAGTTTATTGGTGTTTTCCGATCATCCGCACGCGTGAGTGAGAGAGCTTGCGTGCACATGGTTGGCAGATTGCACGTTTAAGTAAAACACCGGATAGAATACGTGTTCTTTTAACAGAAAATTGGGGGATCTGATTGGGGGATTTAAATGACTGAAATCCTTTTATTTTTTAAACTACATTTTAGTCTCGTATTTTTTAGTCAACGATATTGCATGTTTATATAGTCACAAATGATCATTTAAGGACGTTTGTGTCATCTTGTTTTGTCTTAGTCATGGACAAAAAAAGGGTGTTAATGGACATTTTTTGTCACATTTTCGTTAACAAAATTGACACTAGTCAGAGCAAACTAACAACTTTGAATTCAATTGGTGCTGTATCCTGTCATAGATAAACATCAGCCATGCCTGTTGACAGTGGGAAGAGTATGAAAAGCGCTCACATCCCCTGCACAGCTGGAGCAGAACATTTATATCCATGATCTGCCGTTTTCACTATATTGTCCTCATCTTCACAATACCTGCAGAACTTGTGTTGATTCGGTGCAGGTCCACGTTAACACTGCCGGCCTTGAACATGGGCTGGTTATATGCAAATCTGGGGAGACGTAAATATTAATGATTCTGACGGTTACGTCACAGCCCGTGTTATGTTGGAAATCGCCCGTTTTCAGTGGTCTCTTTCTAGCACAAGATTTACCCATGACGGAGGAAACAATGGTGTTTGAGGCTCATGGTATGTTAGTTCCATGTACTGAACTCTTATTATTCAACTATGCCAAGGTAAATACAGTTTTCCATTCTAGGGCATCTTTAAGTGTACTGATGTGCTTTTAATTTATTCATCAAAAAATTGGACTAATTCTGTGAAGTTCCACATTATACAGTAAATTCTGTTTTTATGACTGGATTCCGTGATTATGTCCACATTTTCCGCATTGTGGAAATCATAGGGCCTAATAACTAATAATTAATGGACACACTTATCATCAAGATTGCGATCTTACCAGAGATGGAACAAAAAAACATACTCCAGTAAGTAAATGTGTCCCCGTCCCCAAAAGTGCCAAAAATGTTAGCTATGAGGTGAATCATAACATTACAAACTTTGATTTGAAGCAAAAAATATTTGAAAATCGGACCAAACTAAAGACTGTGTACTTACGGCTTTAGTGATAGAAAGAATCAATCCCATAAAGCATTGCAAACAGCATAATCAAATTAAAAACGATGGCGAAATAGAAAACTTCTTGTGTTCAAATGTTGATATTAAAACAATATATTTTACGTTTATTGCAAATTATGCATATATATTTATATGAAGTATTTTGAGAGCTTAAAAAGAGCGACAACATCGGAGCAAATGAGATCTTTTGCTGCGTTTCGATGCTCTGGTGGAATTTTCTGTGCAGCATCATGGGTAATGTAGTTTTCTGCTGTTAAACGCACTTATTTAAAAAAACCAAAAAACTCATAGCTCTTTAAAGGTTTACAAGTTATCATTAAAATCATCTAAAATATGGAGAAAATCATTTAAAATTACGTTTTTGCTTCCGGAACCTGAATGTTGCTCTCTATTAAAAGTAGGGATGCAGTGATATTTAAATTTTGAATTAAAAAGGTTGATCTAAATCAATAATTATTTTCACGTTATTGCTGATCAAGTAATAAAAATGCCAATGATAAAGTTCTATACTATTTTATAAATGGATTAACTAAACTTTGAATGTCAGTCATTTACAAGTGAATTTAGGCAATATTATAGTGTACAATATAAAGAAATGGATTTCATTTGCTACATGTGTTTTAAATATTAGTGAGCTTTAGATGACAAAGGTAATCTAACACTTTATTTTAGTGTCCTTATTACACGTTACATTTACCCATAACAGTAAATTATGCATAATTACATGCAATTAGCCATAAAGCAAACCCGATAGTACGTGCATGTTAGTTATCATTACTCAGCACTAAAATCTATAATTACACTGTAACAATGTAATCAACTTAATGAATACAATTAAATCTCCAATATCAATAACCTATATGGTGCAGGTATATATCGTGCATCCCCATTTAAAAGATTCTGTGACAGTACGTTAGATAACTAACAACTCCAAACTAGAAGAAAATATTCTTAACTTTATTACACAGAACACATACAACAGTCTTGTACTCATTTTCCAATAGTAAAAAAAGAAAAATACAACTACGGCTGTACATGCACATTGAGAGAGCTGTGTGTTGCAAATGTTAAGGTATCATACACTTTACAATCGTGACTAGATAGAGACAGTCAGAAAAATAAATACAAACATACAATACAGTTTTGCAAGGGAGGGCAAAATACTTTTTTGCCAAGAGATTTGGGGTGAAACACTGTTGCCATGATTAGATGTACCATGTATACTCGCAGCAGATTTAAAATAACCACGATCAAGTCAGCAAAAATCCAGAGTGCTATTATTGAATGTTTGTTATTTTGTTCCCTTCAGATGACAATATATCAATAAAATAGCAAGAAAGTAAAACAATTACATTCTGTTTGTAACTTAAATGGGTTTGCAATGCCATTTCAGGATCTGTACTGTATGTACACTACTGCCGATCACTGTGAAGGTCTTCACTTCACCGTCACAATATTAGCGTTTTAAAAGGTTAACCAACATACCAAAATTATACTACAATGTACCTGTTACAAAACTCACCAGAAATCATTGGGCAGTTTCACTCAAAACACATTGGAGATACCGATGTTTAATGATACTTATCAAAAGATAACTTTATGTTTTTCGTAGCATTGAAATAATTGAGTAAATCCGAGCCGGCTGTTTACAAAAATGCAAGTTTCCAGGGTCAATACTGAATCTGTTCGATTGCACTACCACATGATTTTTATTTTTATTTTAATGCACGCAAGGCACAACGCTAACAAGGTAAAGTGTTGATCTCCGCAATTACACCGTCCTTATATTTAACAATCAAATAAATCCAGGATAAATATTCATTTGCATATATATATATATTTTTTGTTCACATACAGCATTTTTAACACACTGCATGGTTAAGAACAGTGTCGTACTTAACGTAAAGAGCTCATGAATGTCATGATCACAATGTGGTCCAATTAATGTTTCAACTCAGCGTTTGCATGACATGATCTGATATCCATGAGCGCGATATTGCACGGGAACCTTTTGCAAGAGTCCGCCATGCTAACGCCAGTCACAAAAACCATTCAGTCGGTCACAGAGCAGCATCCTTCAATTTGGGGTCTCACTTTGAAATCAACTGAAAGGGCATTTACAATCTATGGGCATATATTTCTTTTCTCAATGATGTGGCCGACCTTGGACTTGAAGCATTCCTCTTCAGTGTGTTTGTCTAGCGCTGTTGACAGTGCTCACTGAAGCTGAATGCAGACAGCTCACGGACAAGGTCTCATTTTAGTCGTGTGGGTTGAGCGCATGTGACTCTCTATTTCCTTACAGGTTCTTTTTTAAGCTCTCGTACACTGCCAGCTACTAATAAGTGGACGTTTCTGGTAGGTATCCAAAATCATTCGTGAGTGTGTTGATGGGTCAGCTTTCGTAGAGTAATGAGTACGAAAGTGCGGCTGCTAAATCCGCAGACTTATGAAAGATATGGAATATGAAATAGATGGAAACCAAGATTACCATTTTCTTTTACCTGCTCAGACATGCACAATTTGACATTTATATGGCATTATATTAGTGTGGAAATTAGTGCTAAAGATCACGGATAAGTCGATGGTTATCACCCACAGATATATGCAACGAAATGCGTCTCTTACTGAGATTTTTTATTATTTTTTTTGTCCTCAGAAGTTATTAAATATCATCTTTTTTATTATATCAGTTGCGATAACAGTTTTGGCTTCCATCAAATTTACTTACAGACTTAAGAATACAAAAATCATACACACGTAAAAGAAACTCGGCACAAAAAACCTGAGAAAGAAGTTTAAACACTCCAGTAGAGTCGTCCAAAGCAAACGTATCTGGAAAGGGATTTACAACAAAATATACAATGACTGATATTATATGGTTGAATGAAATGTGACCTGTGGATATCAAGACTAACTAAATCACCCTTTGGGCTTTATAGAGGACTATTCAAACCTGTTCAGATCAGTCCCATTTGGTACGTTTATGATCAACCTAAAGGGTCTTTATATGAGGAAAAGATTTGATGTAGCTTACATTAGGGCATAGTGTCTGCGTCTACTCTAAAAACATGTCTAAGAGCAGCGTAAAATGTATTAGACCAGGTAAGGAGTCGTCTATCCTACTGCTTGTAACTATGTCAGCTCAGTACAAGTACACGTGCAGGTTATCTTTGTGATTCCTTTGTCATTTGAACACCATTAATGGCAGATGATGAGCATTGATGGATGTTTTTAGGAACTGTGTGCTATATTATATTGAACGCATAGATCTTGTGTGTGTGTGTGTGTGTGTGTGAGAACAGTATTTGCATACAACTGTAGATGTACAGTAAATCAAATAATTACATACAGCGTCCCCAAAAAGTATTTGGACATTTGAGCCCAACTTAGAGAGTAATTGCTTTAGATAACAGAACATTGGATCAAATGAGTTGTTATCATCATTGAAGTAATGGCAGCTGGAAATTCAGCTTTGCCATCACATTACATTTTAAAATATATATAAAAAAAAGTTTTTTAAATTGAAAGGAACTATTTTAGTTATTTTTTTCAACTTTAAAGGGAATTAATTAGAAAAAAAATTCAAGATGATGAAATGCAAGAAATGGATAATTTGCTTGTCAATGCCACTTGGTTTAATGACAATCATACATTTTGAAGCATGACTTAAGTGTCCAAATAATTTCTGGGCTCACTGAAGCAGTTTTAAATCTTTTTTTGCTGTTTATCGATTATTTATTTAAAAAAAGAAAGATGTTATTTTACAGGAAAACAGGACACACCAGTAACCTCAATTCACACTGTTCAATACCGAGCAAAAAAACCATTCAGTTATTCACGATTACATGAATTTTTGCTTCTCTTTTCACATACAAAAGGTTGGAGAGACACATACAGTGGTTCTATTATTATTTCTACCCAGCTAACAAACTGACTCCATTCACAGTCCAGTTCACTGTTTCAAAACACGGTTAAATCCCAAAGCATCTTATTACAGACCCATAAACCCACACTGACACCTCCCTTCAGAAGTAAAGCATAAGGCAAAACAATTTAAACGATGATGATGATGAGAACCGATAAATTACTCTCCTTCTCTGTGTGTGGGACTGTGAGTCTGTGTTTGGACGGAGAAGCGGACGCGCTGCTTTAGCATCAAAACTTGCTGAGGACCGAGAGAGTTAAAGCGAGAGTTAGAAGCAAGAATGAGCTGGTTGGCGATAAGGCTGCGTTGTTCACGTCGTGTATCGCTCCGGGGCCTGCGGGGAGAGAAACCCTACATGTTAACAGCCTCCCAAACATCCACCGTGTGTATCATCATGCATTACGCTGTTCAAAGAAATTGCTGCGAATACACCTCTCAAACATCGTCAGAGTTAGCGGATGCCTCAGGGTGACAAGACGAGAGCTGATGTAATTGCATTAGGCAAACATTTGACACATTGAGACGCTCGCTGATTGTGCCAAATCGTACTTGACATGGGTTTTATGCATAAATTAACATGCATTTATTACAAGGAGCCTCTTACCGTACAAAATAATGCTGGCGTTTGTTATTCCCAGCGTGTTCATGGCCACACAGGTGTAGTTCCCGTAATCCTCTTCGGAGACGTTGAAGAATGTTAGCATGGACTGTTTACCCTTGTTTTCGATCTTGACCCCGTTGAATCCATCGAGGAGTCTGGGAAACGTGAGGTCAAGTTAGAAGCGTGTTAAGATGAGCCGTTATTAAATCTACATAAGCGGATGGGTGACAGAACAAATGAGCATACCGCTCTCTCGCACACAGCTGCATGTGACGTAAATGTCTAACAGATATTCTCATATTTGTAATTAACAAGCTCTGTCTGAGCCGTGGCTTAGTGCAAGGGTGTCCAAACTCGTCCTGTTGGGTGACTGTCCTGCAGCGTTTAGCTCCGTCTTGCCTCAACGCACCTGCTTGGACGTTTCTGGTATGCCTAGTAGTGTTGTCACAATACTGGAATTGCTGGAACTTTGATATGATACCTTGAAAAATATTGATATTTGATAACTTTTTCGATACCACTTGGAAAACCAGTACTGACAAAATGAGTCACAATTAGCAATTTTCATATTCTATATTAAAAAAAAACCTTCAAAATGATGTATGATTTGGTTGAAACAGACAAAAATGACTGAGCTACACCTGTTTGAAGTCGATAGAGTAGCTCAAGTTTTCTGGTTCCAAAACAAAAATCACCAGCAACCATTCCTTAAAATCCCTGGTAATAACAGCAAATTTAACACACACCAAGTCAAAACCAAATATCTATAGGAAAAATATATATTAAACTTTCTTCCATGATACCACAATTGTTTGATTAACATTGAGACCGACAGTCTATATATTCAGACCTACTGTACCGCACAGATCTAATATAATGCTACACATCAGATGTTTTTCCCCAACAGTTAACCAAACATTCATTTAAGACACAACAGATAATGTTTGCGTGAATACTCGCCAAGACAGATATTTTGAAATACTGTAATTCTGTGTATGTGTATATCGGGATTGTGCGCACGCTTCGGATCTGTCAGTCAGCACGAGTAAGATCGTTTTCTTTACATCATCATGGGTTTTAATTTAATTTAATTAGTTCAGACTCATGCCATCGAGAATTTGCTATGAATATTCACAAAGTTGGAATACTGCACTCTACCAAACTTCAAGAAGTGAGCAGAAGACGAGCAGCATTTTTCATGATTTAGGAAAGTATACCTCTCAGAAAACGTACAGATAATTTTAGATTGCTATTTAAAGCACTGGGATCGCTAGACAAGGCTTAATGAACAAATTGTTCACTTGTTTTGTCTGTAGCTCATAATTAAATTGTGCACATTACGACTCATTTTGCCAGCACGGGGCACATATATACCGCCATACAGATAGTTTGTTATTATCTCATAATTTTTGATTAATTTGGTTGCAATAGCTTACACACAGCACAGGGAGGCTTTAGTTGAATCATTGAACATTACAAAAAATACAAACAGTCATGAAATAAGAACTAATAAACAAACCGCAAATGATAGCACAAATAAAAAGACAAATGAATCAAACATGGCTTTAAGTTTTCCAGGTGAAGTTATTCAGGAAAGTAATCAAATGTGAAATAACACTGGATAGTTTTCATTGTAAAAAATTAAATACCGATTAATGCTTACCATTAAAGTTATTCAGTCAGGAGCAGTGAGTGAATTTATCTTTGTCTTATGTTCTTTGATTAACATGACATTAACATGGTTTATTAGGTTCCTGTCACTTTAAGAGCTTATGCACGGATCTAATATATAACTATTTCCGTTCCAAAACTGACTGCATGTATCTGAATCGTATGATTTTGCATTGGGTACTGTTCATTTGAATGCATAATGTAAAGTCACAATTGTTCATTAACTCTTTCTGTTTTTAAAAAAAAGTTGCCAGCCACCGCCAGGGTTTTTGATCGTTTTCACAAAAATTGAAACAGAGAACATTTTGTTTTATGAATATCTGAACAAAAAGAAAAGTTTTATTCTAGCTTCATGCATTCTTTTTTTTATCAACACTTAAATATGGGTAAGTTTCATTAAAAAAATCAAAATCATTTTGAACCTTAGAGCTGAGAAAATTAGGTTTGTGTCAAAGACTACGTCTGGATCAGATTCAGAGCGATGATCAAACACAGATGGAGTAGATGGAGTCCATCGACACCCCAAAGCGTCACAGTCCTGTAGTGACATTTCACTCAGTAACCTTAGGCAGTTTTGATTTACATGCCGTTTAATGTTGATGATCACGTTATTTTACACATGCATCTGCTTACATACGAGATCGCTTGTGTTTTGATCAGGAGATTCAGTACTCATTCAGAAGCGAATTACAGCGGAAACATGGAAACCCTGAAAATTCTGTGTTTGGCAGGGAAAGAAAATAAAATGAAGCACCCGCTGCATCAAAAAAGATTGTAGATTGTTTGGCGCCACCAGAGTAGCTTTTAAAATATTCAAGCACAACAAGACCAAAGAGAACGCGCTGTCTGTGAATATTGTGTCGTGACGCACCAGTATCGCGTTCTCCTTCGTGCTTGAATGAACAATAACACAGAATTATGCCAAAATGTCTCTTGTTGAGTATTCTCATGAGTGAAATAACACCTAAAATGTTAATGAATGAGCGAGTCGGCCGTCACGCTCCCGATGTGAATGCTCTCATTCATTGATATGGGCAGTGAAAACACGCGCTGCTCACGCTCCGCTGACTCTTGTGACGTGAACCCGGCTTTAAACCAAAGACTTTAGGGACTTTGTTACCCTTTTAAAGTACGATCATCACAAACTGCAACATTCAAATCTGTGTTCGCGCTGCCGCTGATCCGGAGCGAGAGAGCAGCTGCCATGGAAATGAACAGATAAGCAGCTTCATGGTCTTTTCAACCACACGTTTCGGTATTTTTGTGTTACAAACATTTAAATAGAAGGGGACAAATGTGTACTGGGATAAAAGTTTATAGTTTGGGTATGAACATTGAGCTCAAAGAGCAAATCTGTATGTATTAACACAAGTCATCGCTTATTTTTACGCCAGGAGGTGGGCGACAAGAGACTGTTTAACAAAGTGTTTGAATTATTCATTTAACAATGAGATTCATTCACAAACGCTGTTTCATCCGATAATGAAACAAGTCTTGATGAATGAGACATGTATTTTTTTAAATAGCCTGAAGCCATGAACATTTTGTCAGAACCTCTAGTAAATTATTTTGTTTAGTTGTCTACTGTTTTTTCTTCAGAATCGTAGGAGAATCACGTTCTCAATTTTAAACAAAAAAAAATATATGTGTTTCTCAATGTATCCAGAATCGTGCAGCTCTACTTTAAATAAAGCTGCAGTCCGTAAGTTTGACCTCTTTGTCACCATCTCTGTTTGAACCCTGAAACTGCAGTTATTTGTGGAGTTATCATCTTTACGCGAAAGAATCTAATGTTTTGAGGTATAGACCCTATGTTTGATGGATGGATGGATTCTGGATCAATTTTAACCAGAAAAAGTTACGGACTGCAGCTTTAAAGTCAGATTGTTACATTACTTTTGTTTCTGGTTAAACAACTGAAAAAAGTTTTTTTTTTTTTTTTTTTTGTGCCACCTCAAGATTTGCCACTGACCTGAATACTCGTCAAGATGGGCATTTTGACATCATTTTGTATGTATTTGACCTTTTAAGCACAATAAGCCATGAAGAAGTCAATTTGGTATTCGCAAGCTGTTTGAGAGGTGGCTTTATGAGAGTGGCACTTATATGTGGTTGTGAGCGCGAAACCTGCGAGAATGAGTCAAATTATGCACAATACAAGCACTACTCAACCGGAGTGAGTGAGAGAAGGTGTCAGTTCACCGCCGGAGAGAAGAGAGAGAGAACGCACAGCTGGTATCGGTGTATGCGTACTGCAGAAAAGGAGTATCGGAACCGTTTCAGATAGATTAGTATTGATGCATATTGAAATAGCGATATTTTTGACAATGCCTAGGAAGACCTGTTTAATTGGGGTTGGAGCAAAACTCTGCAGGACAGTGTCCCTCCAGGAGCAGGAGCATGTTCTCTCTGCCTAAACATTTCCTATTTGACTTCCAATGTCTAAATAAAATAATGTAATGCTAGTCTTACCTGCGCTCCCCCTTAAACCACAGAAAATCCGCCAGAGGAATCGCAGACGCCTCGCACCACAAGACTCCTTTCTGTCCGACAGCCGTTCCTGTGCTCCGAACTCGTGAGATGACAGGTGGGTCTGTGAAATGAATGATGTGATTCATAAACAGCATGTGAGAAATGGATGGCGTTAACAGGAATTTGCCTGAGATACTCACAGTTTACAGTAACGTGAACAGTCCTCACGTCTGGAGGCGAGATGTCGTTCGAGGTGATGCAGTCGTACGAGCCGGACATGTCTTTGGTGATTCCAGTCATTTCCACATATTCACCCTCGGTAATGATTCTGTTACCTGTACCAACACACATGGGGTTAAAGTAATTATTGACATACATAATTTCATATTATAAAATGACTCCGGGTAAAAGGCCTGAGGGGCTACAGTGATATAATGGAGATATAGAGACTATATCTACTACATCTGTCATGGTATGCGAATACTTTTGATATGTCTAATTATATTTTTATACATTAATATTGTATATTGTTTACACACACACATTTTTTGTCTTGTGGACTATATGTAAACATGTTCATGTAAAATATCTTATTCAGGACAGTACTAAAAATAACATGCATTTTGTATGATCCTCTTATTTTCACAGATTCTGCAAGCTGCACTATACAACAAATACATTTTTTTTGTATAATATTGTATGCTGATGTGTATAATATTGTATAGTGTTAACACATTTCTTTAAATATATATATTATTTGTATTGTGAAATTTATTTGCTTGTGCATCCAGGAGGTTTTTAATCTAAATATTGTAATTATTAACACAATCATGAACTATATTTAATACTTTCAGTGTTTCTCATTGCAGCATCTTAAAAATGAATGAAGCCCAAGACAACCCTCTGTCATGACATGCAATCAACTGAAGGAAGTCTTGTGGTGCTGTTTGTTGCTATCGAGGTGATAGTACCTTTAATCAACCCCTGTTAAAGGGCCACAATCATTCGTAACTCAGAATCAAACCTATGCCAGCTGTTTTTGCTGAGGACAGCGGCTGAAAGTATCATAGTAGTGTCATAATGCCAACATGAGAAATGTATTTTCTCAAGCAGCATGAGAACCTGGCACACTTATTCTGCTATGATCGCTCTATAAACCGAACAGCATTTATTTAACATTATCTCAATCTGAAGGCAGAAAAAGGTTAGTGAATGTCAATAAGACAAATATGTTGCGCTTGGCTGACCCTCTGTTGTTGTGTCAATCATTACACAAAACCCACCTGTATCTCCAATTCTGTTATCAAGCAAAGAAACAATTCAGTGATTCCTCTGAGGGAATGAAATCAAGTTTCACCCTCCGGTTCAGACAGCCAGTTAGTGCAAATGCCACTCACAGCACAGACTGCACATTATGCCATCTCATTAATACAGCCTCAGTCCTTCATTTAGTGAAAAGGTTGAGGAGTGGACTTAGGTTGTTATTTTGTTTCTAATAACATGGCCTTGGGGATTGTGGGAGAGGTTGGTAATTATGCATATCTCCTTATATGACTCGCAATGCTTAAAAAGTTTGAGCAATCATTGAGAGAATGGTTCCCCCCCCCCAGCTTATGCTCAACATGAGCCAAAGCCTGATAATAGTACCATTTATATAATAATCTGTCCATGTGAGAAGAGACTAACCCCCGCTTTCACAGATGAAGTTTAAGCTAGTCCCAGACTAAAATTCATGTTTGAGCTGTTTTAACTGAAAGCAACTTGCGCTGAGATATCTTAAGACATGTCAGTGCCATTGTTTTGTCTCACACCACTGTTTTTTTTTATTATTCTAAGGCACGTTTATAAAAGCTACTTAAATATCCTAATTGGACTAAGGCCTAATCCTGGCTTCATCTAAGCCCTGTTTGTGAAACTGGATATTTTAAATATAAACTGGCCATTAACTGTGACCCATATGATACAGCTGTTTTCTGCTCATCATATGATGGTGAGTCATCATTTACTCACCATCATATCGAATTGAGTTTAAGTTTGAGTTTATTTGACACAAAAAGTAGCAGCACACAGCGTTACAACTTTCCTGTCAAGGATAACACAAAGTTGCAACTTATTTCCACTGTGGTCCTTAATTTAAAACGGTCGGCACACCAGGCGCATGGTCCACAAGGGTTGTACCTCGTCATGAGTCCTGGGTGTGTTTTGGGCGTAACGTGCAATAAACCAATAGAGTCTCATCTCCCATTCCCTTTAAGCTGCGTTCGCGCCATGGCGGATTCACTATTTACATGGCGGAATATAGACACCTTCAACCTGACGAGTACATGTGTGTATTGCCAAGATTTGTTAAATAAGTAGCCAATTTCATTTATCATTACTGCAAATAGGTCATTCTGATACATGCAATGACTATCCATTGTGACATTGACCCTTTTACATTGAAAGCCTTTTATTTTTAATATTTGACGTGTGTGCTGCTGCGGGTCCCTGTGTGTGTGTAATAGTGTACACACGTTGTGCTCCGCCTATAGGCCCAGATTACTAACACACCCTTTAAATAACAAAACAATACTGTGCTATTGACTTTAGAGCCGGTTTGTGTTGGTCAATGGCACAGTCGTTTTCAGTTCCTCAAAATAGCAACACTCCAACAATGCTCCTGAACACACCTGGTGTTCAGACCAGACGCCCATGGGTGAACAGATGGGCACGAGTGCATTTGCTATTTAAACAACATGGAGCTGGACGTGAAAATGAGAACTGCGTCAGGCTGAAACTAGCAAAAAACACTTCCATAGCGCCTGGCGTCGCATTGCGCTGGGAGTATGATAGGGCCAAAAATGTCTTACACCTACATAGATTAAGATCCATAATACTCTGTCTGGTAAAATGCCCATGTCTTACATTAACCCAAAGGAAATAAGAGCTAAAATATACTGGTGCTCTATTATTAATTATTTTTTGTACCATTTTTAATTTCCAAAACACAAATTTTCTTTCAGTTGGTAACCAACCAAGCTACTAAAATTGTGCAATTTCCACGACAGGAAGCTTGTCTACTCCATGGAATAAAAAAAAAAAAGGTAATTGCGACTTTTAATCTCACAATTGTGAGTTTATAACTTTTCTCACAATTGTGAGATATAAACTCGAAATTAAGAGAAAATTATTCAGAATTGTAAGATATAAACTCAATTATGAGGGGGAAAAAAAGTCGCAATTAACTTCCACAACCTCATGTCGTTCCAAAATTGACTTTCTGGAATACAAAAGAGGATATTTTGAAGAAAGTTTGTTTTGAAGAAACATTATTTTGGACTATAGAAAAGAAACTTTATGTTCCACAAAAGAAGAATCTATTTCCTTTATGGTTTTGAATATGATCAACAGTCCCAGGTGTTCAAACATCTGAACTTGTGAATCATCAAACCATAATGTATAAATCAAGTATTATTATTTACAACAACAAAAAAAGTAACACTTTAGTTCAGGGTCCATTTCTCACTATTAACTAGTTACTTATTAGCATGCATATTACTAGGATATTGGCTGTTTATTAGTTCTTATAAAGCACATATTAATGCCTTATTCTGCATGACCTTATTCTACATCCCTTAATAAAGAAATATTGTTGATTTAACTTAAAGTAAGTTTCCTGGTTGCTTTAAATTTGAGTTCATTGAAATAAAAACATTGAGTTAATGGAGACTGGTTTAATAAATAGAAACTCAACATATTTTGTTATCTGAACCACATTATCTAAGTTCATTTGACAAAAGCTAAAACGTTGTGATAAATCGTGAATATATATTTTTTACAGTGCTGTAATTATGAGTTTGAGTCGTAGTTAATAGTGAGAATTGTACCCTAATCTAAAGTGTGCCCGAAAAGAAAAAAAAAGTTCAGCCGTAAATAATTAGCAATTTAGATGTTTCTGATCATCTCACTTCCAGCCACCTTTTGGTTTCCTTGTATAAAATGTATGATTTATAAGATACTGTATGCATGCTCAAAAGCACCACTAAAAGACTGAAAATTACAAGCGAAGGTCATAGTGTTTCTCATTTCATAAAGTACAGCCAAAAGGATTTTCCTCCAATTCTTCACAGACAACGCTTATTGAATCAACTTCAGTTATACGTTTGACCCTGCTGTACTGTTTACATTCACCACCAAAAGTTTTACAGAGCAAGTTTTTATTCACACAGGAAATTGATTTTGTTCAAAGGGAATGTGTTTATTCTACAAAAAGGCACACTTTAGCTTTCTGTAGAAGAACGTACAGTTACACATGTGTAAATACAATCCCATAGACAGTCGACTAAAGAGCAGCTCGGATCGTCACGCATCCAGCGATGCAACATTTCATTTATTCTCATGTAGTTTTCATTTATATTTAGCTATTAAAACGGTCAGTTTGATTTTCCAACATCGATGGGGTTAATGTAGATGGCCACGGTGAAGGCAGTGATTTATAATGTTTACTTTAGAGACAGAAAGCAAACACAGGGCCCATAGCAATTACATCCAGCACTGAGTAATAATCCTGCTGCTGTCATGAGACTGTCTTCCTGAACACAGCAAAGATTATTAGAATGTAAAGGAGAATGACAGTGTAAACAGGAAGGAATGAATAAACCGGTCTGTGCTGTCTGTGTACAGTCAGTGAGAGGAAAAAGAAACGGCTCCTATAACTACATTTAGAAGATTAGGATCAAGGGGAAAGACTCGCTCTCATGTTACAGTCGGAAAGTAGTTTATACAGATCACGCCACTGAAGCAGACAGGACAACATTAAGATAAGCCTTTATTTAGGAGATGTCTGACTTCATTAAAGTTGTATTATTGAATATCCGCACATAAGTCAATTAAGCCGACTCGTCTTTTTAACATGATCTTTTATCCACAAAAAAAAGGTTATTTTCCCAGACATTACAGTCTTCATTGAAAAATCTTTTTAGACCTTGACTAATCCTTATCCGTATCCATCAGGAATCATATTTTCATAAACCTGTATCCATGTTTTTTGCACTCTACTGGAATTAGGGACAGTGTTGGGTGCAATTAATTACTATTATTTAATACATTTTCCTCATATAAAGTAAAGTAAGATAAAGTAAAGTGTGTGTGTGCGTGTGTGTGTGTGTGTGTGTGTGTGTGTGTGTGTGTGTGCGTGTGTGTGTGTGTGTGTGTGTGTGTGTGCGTGTGTGTGAGGCTCAGGTAAACCCTAAGTTATAGGGACAAAATGTTATGATATATTGTTTTAGCATCGATGTGGCGATGTGTGCATCTGTGATGTGCGATGTCAAGTATAAGGATTGTATTTGAGCTGCACCCCGGTTCAGAATGCATGTGATTCGCTGATTAATTGCACAGTTTAACCATAACAGAGTGAAAGTCTATCATATTTGACCCTGGACCACAAAACCAGTCATGCATCTCACAGGTATATTTGTGGCAATAGCCAACAATACATTGTATGGGTCAAAATAAAAAAATAAAAAATTATAATAAATGATGGCAAAAATCATTAGGATATTAAGTAAAGATCATGATCCATGAAGATGCTTTGTAAATTTCCTACCGTAAATATATCAACAATGTATTAATATTAGTAATATGCATTGCTAAAAACGTTAAACCAAGGTCCTGACTCTCTGTGGTCATTAAAAATCCCATGGCACTTCCCGTAAAGAGTAGGGGTGTAGGAGTCCTGGCCAAATTCCCTCCATTGGCCCTTACCATCATGGCCTCCTAATAATCCCATGTGTGTGGTGTGTGGTGAGCTGCCGTCGTATCATCCCAGTGGATGCTGCACACTGGTGGTGGCTGAGGAGAGACCCCTGACATGAGGTAAAGCGCTTTGGGTGTACATATGAAAGCGCTATATGAATTCCTCCTTCATTCAGACAACTTTAAAGGCGATTTTCTCAATATTTAGATTTTTTTGCACCTCAGATTCTTCCAGATTTTCAAATAGTTGCATCTCGGCCATTTACAAAAAATGTACCCTTATGACTGATTTTGTGGTCCAGGGTCACATTTTCATATGTTTTTAAGTCGCAAGATGACTCGCTGTTTTCTGTGCGCACACACAGACAAGCATGTGAATGCCGAATTCAGTTCTTTCTCTTTATTTTGAGCTTAAATGGACACGTGCACGCAAAAAGAGCAAGTATCCTCGCAAACACAGTCGGTTATGTGTGAGATATGAGGATGAAAACGGATGTGTGTCATTTATATTTGGTTTGTGCGTTCGTCTTAAAGGGACAGCAGCCTAATGTACCCGCAGCTGTTTGTCGCCAATGGTGATCAAACAACAAAAGAGAAAATGATTAATTATATGATATTATACAGTGAAAAGTGTTATTTTACATTTGATTATTTAATTTCTGTACCTAAATACTGTTAGATTTACCTAAAAACATTGTATCTGTCTTCTATTGTATTTATCTATGCTTGTGATTTGTTTATTATTTTCTATGCAGATTCACTCCCCTGCAAAATCACCCCAATTATTCTAGAATGATTCGTTCTTTTCAAATAGACTTATTCATCTGGTGAAATTGTGTTTATAATCACAATATATATCGCAGTAAGTTTTCCAATTTCGTGCAGCCCTAGTCTCCACAAAGATGGAAATATCCAAAATCCCTGACCTTATGGGGACATTTTTGGTCCCTATGAGGAAAACGGCTTATAAATCACATGGTGTGTGTGTGTGTGTGTGTGTGTGTGTGTGTGTGTGTGTTTGTGACATATCAGGACACAAATGTGTATAATGACATGGGTATGACAGATATTACAAGGAGAGGGTGACTTATGAGGACATTACCCATGTCCCCATTTTTCAAAAGGCTTATAAATCATACAGAATGAGTTTTTTTGGGAGAAAGTAAAAATGTGCAGTTTCCTGTGATGGGTAGGGGTAGTGTGTGTGTGTGAAGGGTAGGTTTAGGGGTAGGGGTGGTGTAGGGGGATAGGAAACACGGTTTGTACGGTATAAAAAAAACATTACGCCTATGGAATGTCTCCACAATTCACAAAAACAAACGTGTGTGTGTCCGTCCGTGTGTGTGTGTGTATATATACAACATCTGAGAGCGTATTACCACTTTGATAGTTTCAGCACACTAAATCAGCTAAAACCCTCTCATCATTAATTCATACCCTTACGTCACAGGAAAAACATAAATAGGGGGAAAAAAGTAGATAAACTAGTCAACCATTTAGAGGACTAGCCAACAATCCCTAAATGTAATAGCATGGTTTTAAAGCGCGTCGACCCCACAGCAGAGGATCAATGAATGTATGGAAGTGAAATGGAATCAGAAAACTTCCAGACTCTGAGGCACCCATGAAAAACACTGAAGTGGGTCAATGGCTTCATGCATTAAAACGGGTCATTCAATATTTCCGGTAATGCGACGTGAAGCTGGCTAGGCCAATGACTGAGCTGCAAAAGCTGTCCTGCTACATTGTCATCATGTGAGCATGTGCTTTAACACTCCACAGCAGGCATTCTGGGCTCCTTCATCAACTAATAAACACATTATGGAATGATATTACACATATAATGAGATTTCAGTGTGCTAATGATTTCGTAATAAGCCGCTGACCGTCATTACTGTTTGTCAACATACCTAATTGCATTTCGCAATCGTCCCTAAATGGACTACCTCCTTAATAGAAATTCAAATGATGATTACTTCAGATTGTAAAGCAATGAGTAAGCTAATTACAGGAAGCCGTAATGTTCATAACTGGGAAAATGAGGATGTCACAAGGACTTTTCATTACATGCTGCAAGTTATAAAAGCCGTTTCCGATAAACAGGTTTCAGAGAACCGCAACCCAGGCTGGGAGCAGGAGATGAAATTTATCCTCAAAAACTGCCCAAAGAACTATGGTAGCTTCACGGAATTTATATTTTTCCTTTTCTATTATTATCACTTTGTTGTGGGCTATTGTTAAAAACACTAGTAGTGCTTTATCTCGCCTTACGCCATTCAATCTGACCTGGGCTCTGGGAAAGCTGTAAGGCGGAGAGGTCTGACATTTGGATGAGAGAGCAAGAAAGAAATGGGAAACAAGGTAAAGACAGAGATTGAGTGTCCAAATTTAAAGGGACAGTATACACATTTTTTTAAATTCTATCATCATTTACAAAGTTACTTGTTGGGTGTTGTTGGAGGGTGGAAAGAGAACGTGTGTGTGTGTGTGTATGTATGTGTATGTATGTGTGTATGTATGTATATATATATATATATATATATATATATATATATATATATATATATATAAAAACACACACACACATACATGCATATATACATATATACATACACATATGTATATATACACACCGATCAGGCATAACATTATGACCACTGACAGGTGAAGTGAATAACACTGATGATCTCTTCATCACAGCACCTGTTAGTGGGTGGGATAGCAGCAAGTGAACATTTTGTCCTCAAAGTTGATGTGTTAGAAGCAGGAAAAATGGGCAAGCGTAAGGATTTGAGTGAGTTTGACAAGGGCCAAATTGTGATGGCTAGACGACTGGGTCAGAGCATCTCCAAAACTGCAGCTCTTGTGGGGTGTTCCCGGTCTGCAGTGGTCAGGATCTATCAAAAGTGCTCCAAGGAAGGAACAGTGGAGAACCGGCCACAGGGTCATGGGTGGCCAAGGCTCACTGATGCACGTGGGGAGCGAAGGTTGGTCCGTGTGGTCCAAGTTAATGCTGGTTCTTATAGAAAGGTGTCAGAATACACAGAGCATCTCAGTTTGTTGCGTATGGGGCGGCATAGCCGCTGACCAGTCAGGGTGCCCATGCTGACCCCTGTCCACCGAAAGCACCAACAGTGGCACGTGAGCATCAGAACTGGACCACGGAGCAATGGAAGAAGGTGGCCTGGTCTGATGAATCACATTTTCTTTTACATCACGTGGCTGGCCGGATGCATGTGCGTGGCTTACCTGGGGGACCAAAACAATATTAGGAAGGTGGTCATAATGTTATGCCTGATTGGTGTATATTTATAAATTATTTTATATATTTTTTAAATATGATGGAAGAACAAAACACTAAAGCTATTTATCTGACAAAAATATTTGGCAAAAAATTTAACTACAGCAACAGATTTTATTTTACTATTTATTTTATTTTTACAGAAATACAAAAAGGAAAAGCATACATTATTTACAACATAATCAGTTATTAATATATTGTTGGTTCTCTTGTTTTTGCACATTCATAATTTGTGTATGTTTCATTGCATTATCATAAATAAAACAATTGATTCAAGCACAAATATGCTTGCAAAATCTTACATTTTTAAATATTTGAATAAAGGGTGAAATGTGTGTGTGTGTGTGTGTGTGTGTGTGTGTATATATATATACACTCACCTAAAGGATTATTAGGAACACCTGTTCAATTTCTCATTAATGCAATTATCTAATCAACCAATCACATGGCAGTTGCTTCAATGCATTTAGGGGTGAGGTCCTGGTCAAGACAATCTCCTGAACTCCAAACTGAATGTCAGAATGGGAAAGAAAGGTGATTTAAGCAATTTTGACCGTGGCATGGTTGTTGGTGCCAGACGGGTCGGTCTGAGTATTTCACAATCTGCTCAGTTACTGGGATTTTCACACACAACCATTTCTAGGGTTTACAAAGAATGGTGTGAAAAGGGAAAAACATCCAGTATGCGGCAGTCCTGTGGGCGAAAATGCCTTGTTGATGCTAGAGGTCAGAGGAGAATGGGCCGACTGATTCAAGCTGATAGAAGAGCAACTTTGACTGAAATAACCACTCGTTACAACCGAGGTATGCAGCAAAGCATTTGTGAAGCCACAACACGCACAACCTTGAGGCAGATGGGCTACAACAGCAGAAGACCCCACCGGGTACCACTCATCTCCACTACAAATAGGAAAAAGAGGCTACAATTTGCACAAGCTCACCAAAATTGGACAGTTGAAGATTGGAAAAATGTTGCCTGGTCTGATGAGTCTCGATTTCTGTTGAGACATTCAGATGGTAGAGTCAGAATTTGGCGTAAACAGAATAAGAACATGGATCCATCATGCCTTGTTGCCACTGTGCAGGCTGGTGGTGGTGGTATAATGGTGTGGGGGATGTTTTCTTGGCACACTTTAGGCCCCTTAGTGCCAATTGCGCATCGTTTAAATGAGCATTGTTTCCTACAACCTACCTGAGCATTGTTTCTGACCATGTCCATCCCTTTATGACCACCATGTACCCATTCTCTGATGGCTACTTCCAGCAGGATAATGCACCATGTCACAAAGCTCGAATCATTTCAAATTGGTTTCTTGAACATGACAATGAGTTCACTGTACTAAAATGGCCCCCACAGTACCTCTTGAATGGACCTCTAGTTTCAGCACCTTGTTGAATCAATGCCACGTAGAATTAAGGCAGTTCTGAAGGCGAAAGGGGGTCAAACACAGTATTAGTATGGTGTTCCTAATAATCCTTTAGGTGAGTGTGTATATATATATATATATATATATATATATATATAATCAATAAATAAGTGAATGTATATTTTTATATTTAACAGCCATTTGATTTTTCTTTTCCTTGTAACACAAAATGAGTTTTCATACAAAAGGTGTACACACTGCATCTTCTAAAGCTAAATAATAACTTTATGTGAGAGAAACATCACAAATCATTGATGAAATGTCATTATTCCTAAATATTTTTTCTAACTAAACTGTTCCACTGAAATAAAGCTTTATAAAGTATATAATATATTTGAGTGACATTTGTAGCGAGCTGATTTTTCATTATTGAACAAAGGTTCAAAAATAGGAATGATTGAACAAATGGTCTGAATGTTTGAATGAATACCTGCACTGCCTGCAGACTGAAAGAAAAACAGTACTTGAACCCCAGCTGTTGAGAGAACGTCGTCTGTATTTTGCTGTCATCTCTCAAGCAGAGTGTCTAAATCCTCCAATCATGCCCCGGTAGGCAGCAGGTCACCATGGTTACACAGTTCAGTGAAACTGATCATTGCTGGCCCTCCACTCCTGAATGACCTTTCTCTCTTTTTACTCTCTCGCTTTGCTGCTTTTTTACTCTCGCACATTTAAACAAGTGCCTCAAAACAAATAACTCGCTGCGGCATAATTTATGTACGAACGCATCTTCATTAAGCCAGTCAAAGTCAAGCCACACTAATTAAAAACAGAGATTTCGTTTCTAACTGCCAATCAATTACTGTCTTGTAATGTGGCCCCTTGAGAGGGAAGAGGCCATTACGGCTCGGTGGGATGTCGTTTTTACAACGAATGGATCTGCTCTCTTGGGTGTCATTCTGCATTGAATCTTTGGCTCTTGGTGAAGTTAAGATAGAGTGAAATGCTCCTACGATTGACCATATCTATCGGTTGGCACATACGTCTATTTAACATTATTATACTCTATTTTCTGTAGGTCTTGTTTAACCCCCAGAGACCCAAGCAGTGATACTTATTATGCATTTTCTTTTATTCTCCTTAAAAGTGTTTTTAGAAAGCCAGTGATTATGAAAACCATGATTTTTATGTATAAACATCAAAAGAAATAAGATCTGACTGTGGCAAAAAAGTCACTTTTGGTAGTTTACAAAGCCTGGGGCTGTCAAAGAGAACGGTCAGACCTCTGTTAGGTAATTGGGGTTATTTTATTTTCCACTGCATAAAAAATTGCTTTTTAAAAGTATATGGCTTTTAAAGCTTTTACTCTGTAAAAAAGTAAACATGCTTTTACTCTGAAGCCGTCGCAATCAGCTAGAAGGCTGAAACTTCAGTATGTTTATCATACAAATATGCAGCTGACGCTCTGGAATATATTTATACCTTGTAATGCATATTAATATCCAAGTACTGAAACTGGTATTTCATTCATTTTACATTTAAATAATTGCTAGTAGTTTGTCTATGATTTGTGAATTCACATGATAAAGGTGTCTTTAACCATGCCACTGTAAGAAATTATATCGTTTAGGACTGCAATTATTTTGAAGTTCCATTTGCTTGGGATCTTGGACCTAGTATATTCATATTCAGATCTAGCCAGAAGTCAGAAGTGTGACAAAGGAAAACATCTGTTAAAACAATGACAAGCTAGAATATAAAATAAGCAAAATTGGCTGATTTTAAGTTAGTTAAACTATAAGATTATTTGTGTTATTTCAGTGTAAAGATACCAATATCTTATTTCAAATTCATAATTGTTTGTAGATGCATATTTCACAATAGTATAGGAGCTGCTGAGATTTATCTTTGAAAGATGTGACACCGTGAGATCTTGCAACACCTAATGATGCACAGACATCAATACTCGACATACAGAACACAACAATGGTGGCACTGTATTAAATAATAATAAAGATAAAATCGAAACATAAATAATTAAAAACTAAAAGTGAACCAAAAATAAGTTCAGCAGCACAGATAAAACCAACAAGAATCAAGAAACTCTACAGCATAACCTATTCATGCCGCACTGCATGCTGGGTACCTTCATAGTAACATATGCACTGTAGAAATACAGTATGATATTGTAGATCTTACAAGAAATTTACAAGAGTGCAGTTAGATACAAGAGAAGTCCTACTGTGGAATTACTGTGAAAGTCATGTAATTATTCACCTGGAATATTATTATTCAGTGTGAATTTGCTAAAATGATCCAGGCAGTTAGTACACTCTAAAAAATGCTGGCTTAAAAACAAACCAAGTTGGGTTGAAAATGGACTAACCCAGCAATTGGGTTGTTTTAACCCGGGGGTTGGATTAAATGTTTGCTTAAAACAACCCAACCGCTGGGTTAAAACAACCCAATTGCTGGGTTAGTCCATTTTCAGCCCAATTTGGGTTGTTTTTAACCCAGCATTTTTTAGAGCGTAATGGTGTCAGCAGGCTGTGACATCAGCACTCTAGGACAGTCAAATTGTAAATATTTCTTGCCATAATTGTTGTTAATATATTTTTCAGAGTCTGAGTAGCTGATGAAAGCTATGTACTGTCAGCAAAGGAGAGTCTCAAAGGAGAGTGTGCACTCTAAAACAAATGCTGGGTTAAAAACTAACCCAGCGATTGGGTTAAATGTTTGCTCAACGTGCTGGGCAGTTTTATTTAACGCAACTATTGTTTCAAACTTACTATATGGCTGGCTTAAAATAAACCCAAAATAGGTTGGAAATTAAAAATCAGACACATAATTACTAGAGGCAATGTGAACATTTATTAATAAATGTTTGTTGTTTAATAATTATTCATTAAACTTATTAATAATGTTCTTTTAATAAACATATAAATAAATGTTCATTTCCAACATACTTTGGGTACATTTTAAGCAAACAATACAGTCATTTTTAAACAATAGTTGAGTAAAATAAAACTACCCAGCAGGTTGGGCAAACATTTAACCAAACCGCTGGGTTAAAACATGCCATTCACTGATTTAAAACAACCCAATCACTGGGTCTGTCCATTTTCAACCCAGCATTTTTTAAAGTGTGATTTTTGTATGAATTCATACAAATGTTTAGAAACATACATTGTACATATTAGCCACCAGTTTTCAAAAACGTAAAATAGTTCAGAATTGCCATGAGATTGTGTTGGCTCATCTTGTTGAACAGGTTTATTTTACAATAAATAAACCAGCACAAAGGATAATATACCAGACATAAGGGTCATTTAAAGGTCCAGTGTATAATATTTTTAAGGATCTACTGACAGAAATGTAATATCATATACATAACTATGTTTTCAGTGGAGTATAAAGACCTTAGACCGAGCCATTTCTATCTACACACACCGCGGGTCCCCTTACAGTGAAGTCACCATTTTGTGCCGCCATGTTTCTACAGGAGCCCTAAACGGACAAACTTCTCTACAGAGCGCTAGCTACTCTCTGCTCTCTCCAATGACATGTCAGCCACCGTACCTTCTCTACATGCTTCAAAAGGGAGGGGTGAGTGGTTGCAATTCACAACTTCACCACTAGATGCCGCTGAAATGTACACATTGCACTTTTAAACGGTTTAGTGGTTATAACATAAAAATATCTGCATAATTCTGAAGTTGACCAATCAGAAGCAAGTATTCCAAACAATTACAGTTTTACTACAGTGGGTCTATGTGAGCTAAACCCTTCGTTTGACAAAATATTACACGTAAATATTCTCTGCTTTGAACCACCATGTTCCCATTGATGCACGTGTAAAATATTAGCTTCACCTGAGTGTATGGTGTAACGTAATGAATTGCTCTTGTCAACAGATTCCGCTAGAACGAAATCATCCGGCCACTCCAAAAAACCTTTGGCAAATTTGGGCCATAAATCAGTGCAGCCAAAAACAAGTCAAGCCCTGTGCGTTCATCAGACTGTTAATTCTGTCAGATAGAAATAAATAATGATTTATCACCAAAGCCTCCCAGCGTCTGCTGCACCCTCCTTCGCTCTTTCTCCTCGTTGGCGTGACGGGGAAGCATGACGCCGTCCCCTCGGCCCCATAAGTCACATGTGTGAGTTTGTAATGGAAAGATAAGAGGGCAGCGACGCATCCAGGGAATACGTGTTCTTTTCAGGCTTCATCGACTATGTGACTGGTTTAATAAGATGGAGAAGAGGTTGATTGTGCTTGAAACACATGAGCATGGCTTGATAACACTGGTTTGGGACAGGGAATATGAACTAGTTAGCATGTGACTCGAGGGAGGGACGCCACAGTCACTGATGTAACGCTTCTGCATATTAGCAAATGTGTAATTTCACGGAAAGAAAACCTAAATTCCGTTTGTTCCCCCTTTACACGCTGTATTAAACTTAGAGTACCTAACCCTTGTCACATCAGCGCACAAACACACAACCCAAATTATGATTTACTATATACATCATTTCCCTGCCGTTAGCAGAAATGTCCAGCTTTCCGTGTTTTCACTGTTATACGGTAGGGAGCGTTATTACACATCTTCTGAAAGAGCACTGAATCTCCTGATCAAAACACATGTGAAGAAGCAGAAACAATCGATATATGTAATCATATGCATATGTAAGAATGCGATCTTCAACATTAAACAGTATATAAATCAAAATGTCGCCCTAGGACGAGCTCTAGGACTGTGAAGCTTTGGGGGGCTGATGGACTCCATCTACTCCATCTGTGTCTTGATCATCGGATCATCTGATCCGGATCTCTGACAAAAACATGATTTTTGCTCAAAATGTTGCTTTTCTAAATTAAACATACCCACATTCAGGTGTTGATAAAAAAAGAATGCATGAAGCTAGAATAAAATGGTTTGTTTCCATGAAACTTTTGTGAAAATGGTCAAAAATGCTTGCTGGGAAAGAGTTAATTATGTTTATTTTATCGTCAGTGGCAAGCTGACACATTTCTGATATACTTAAAATTTGTGGAAAACAAAAAAAGATATTTATAACAGATATTTTATAACAGATATACAATAACAGTCGATGAACCCTGACTTTCATTTTATGAACAAGAAAAAAAAATTCAAAACATCTTCTGTTTTCCACAGAATAAAGAATGTCATACAGGTTTGGAATGACATGAGGAATTTTCATTTCAAGATGAACTGTCCTTTTAAGCCTTTACTTATGTTCTTTTGTCTTTAACTGACCATAAGCAGCTCTGTCAAGTGTAACCAGAGAGTATAAAAGCAGAAGAGAGAAGGAGAGGAAGAAGTGACAGTGGCAGTGAGAGAGGCATGACAGATGAGCGCTTGAGAGAGAGAGAGAGAGAGAGAGAGAGAGAGAGAGAGAGAGAGAGCGCGAGAGAGATGTGAAAACTGTCATGGTTCCAGGACTAAACAAAGCCCTCTCACAGCTGAGACACTACAAAATGGAGATGCCCACATCAGCCTGATTCCTCTTAACATTTACAATCCCAGTTTCATCACATCAAAAAAGGAAAGCAGCAGTTCAAATGAGAGACATCTGACAGGGAAAATACAGAAACCTCAAGGGCAGATTTCAGACTGTTATGTGTGTTTAGACGTGTGTTTAGCACATCCCACAGATCACACTGCCTCCGCCGGTTTGCCTTCTTCCCATAGTGCATCCTGGTGCCATGTGTTCCCCAGGTAAGAGATGCACACGCACCCGGCCATCCACGTGATGTAAAAGAAAACGTGATTCATCAGATCAGGTCACCATCTTCCATTGCTCCGTGGTCCAGTTCTGATGCTCACGTGCCACTGTTGGTGCTTTCGGTGGTGGACAGGGGTCAGCATGGGCACCCTGACTGGTCAGCGGCTATGCCGCCCCATACACAACAAACTGAGATGCTCTGTGTATTCTGACACCTTTCTATCAGAACCAGCATTAACTTCTTGAGCAGTTTGAGCTCCAGTAGCTCGTCTGTTTGATCGGACCACACGGGCCAGCCTTCGCTCCCCACGTGCATTAATGAGCCTTGGCCGCCCATGACCCTGTGGCCGGTTCACCACTGTTCCTTTCTTGGAGCACTTTTGATAGATCCTGACCACTGCAGACCGGGAACACCCCACAAGAGCTGCAGTTTTGGAGATGCTCTGACCCAGTCGTCTAGCCATCACAATTTGGCCCTTGTCAAACTTGCTCAAATCTTTACACTTGCCCATTTTTCCTGCTTCTAACACATGCTATCCCACCCACTAACAGGTGCTGTGATGAAGAGATAATCAGTGTTATTCTATATTAATATCTATATTTTTAATGCATTCCTAAAATGGAAAAGCTGAATTTTCAGTATCATTACTCCAGTCTTCAGTGTCACATGATCCTTCAGAAATCATTCTAATATGAGGATTTGATGCTCAAGAAACATTTCTGATTATCAATTTTGAAAACAGCTGTGCTACTCAATATTTGTGTTTAAACTGTGATGACATTTTTCAGGATACTTTGATGAACAGCATTTATAGAAATCTTTGGAGCATAATTCATCCTTGCTGAATAAATATATTAATTTCTTAAAAAAAAAAAAAATTATATATCAACTATTTACCTTTTCAGTGAGTCATTTTGAACTACTGTCACAGAACTGAGAGAGAGAACAAAATGTAGTTACGTTAGTAGTATTACTACTTCGTTCCTCCCCAAAGCTCCAGTTGAGTTGTAAAATATTCACTCCGTTTTTCTGACTCAGTGGGAAGAGAGGAGAAGCCTGTGTGAAAGCATTAGTCAAAATGTTCGTCGTTAGCAAATAATGAAACAGTCAGATAATGCCATCTCCATCAGATGTTTCACATAAAAACCCAAGCACACAGGGAGCGTTGCTCATTGCAGAAATGAATAATGTAACAAATAGTGTACACTGCAATTGTACTTGCAATGTCATTTTGCATTTGAAACAATATCCAGGCAATGTGCTGTAAATTATGCTGGTGCTAAAGGAAGATGCTACTGTGGAAATGTGCACTTACTGGCAAAATGATTCGCAACACAATAGTAGAGATAAAATATCTACTGCAAAGGCTCATAGTGACCGTACTCATTCTCGTCCCATCAGAGTAAAACTACAGTGGATTAGTCAGGCTTGTCCTGGCAGCTTTTCATTGATCCCACTGTTAATCTGACAGATAGCTGATAACCAGGCCAGCCCTGCTCTAGGGGTCACATCTCTACATATATCGGGGCAGCAGAACTTCTCAAGACTAACTACACGAGTATGAGTGTGTGTCAGTTATATAACATGGATATAACTAGGCCTGCAATTCTGCCAAAGCTCAGCAGATTTCTGCAGAAACTCCCATCATTCACAGTCTTTTTTTTATACATTTTTCCTCATTAGAATTGCATTTTGAATAAATGTTGTTTATAAAACTAGATTTGCATACCCTGAAGGAAATACCCGTGATTGCAAGGCAGCAAAAGAACAGTTCTGAAGTTTTAGGTTAAATGATCGTTAGGAAAGATAAAAATCTAAATGAGGGAGAGATTCATAGAAGTATGCAATATTAATAGATAAAGAATACTGTATATATCAAACAAAATACTAATAATACTACTGTGTGCAAATACAACAGGGCTAAAGGCACACCTTAAGACAAATGTGCTTTTCATGACTCCCACAGTGTGTGGCTGCAGAAAAATGTTTGTACTGAACACTGATGGAGATTTTGTGTGAAAATAAATCATAAAAGTCCACAGACACACGGCGATACACACACAAATACTTCAGATAAAATAACATGTTTTTAATAATGTCTAAGTCAGTACTTGTTCAAAACAATCATTTGTTTATTTTCATAAAATAATTATTTTTGTTCAATAAATATACTGTCATTAAATGTTAATAAAAATATATTTTAAAAATATAGAAACAAAAGTAAAGATCCCATAATAATTTAATATAGATGTACAGTAGTAACAATAAATAATATTTTATGATATGATTAATATCATTTTTTATTTTTTTTTTTTTTTTTTTAAATATGATGATTATCTCTAAGGTGGACACCCAACTTAATATCTGAATCCAATCATGTCATGTTAACAAATGGAAAAGTCAGCCAGATATTTATTATCATGTTAATTATTGTGCCTTTTACCCTAAATACATACATATTTACATATTCTTCTGTTATTGAAAAACTGTTGCCTTAATTACCTTGATCAAAACATTGAAATTAATTAATTAATGAAAATCAATACAACATTTGTCTCTAAATATATTCAATTTTATTGATTCTGATTTGCTACTTAAAAACATCAAATAATATTAGATCAAATGATCTCAGAATCAACTATGCGCTGCTCGTGATCGCATCAAAGATCAGACAAATTTCCACGTGCATCTTGAAAAGCGGGGTGAGTGCTAGGGCAACAGTGTGCCATCTAGTGGTTTAGAGGAAAACCAATGGTGCCTTTTACCCCGGTGCACCTTTAGCCCTGCTGTACCCTACCATTTGCAATATGCAAATATACTGATGATGTCATGTGTTTGGGTCTGTATATAGGAGACCGGGGCAAGCTTGACATACTTTTAGGTTTATTTTTTAAAATTCAATTACTCGACACCTTAAAGTCTTGGCTAAAAAAAGCTATTTAACATTTCCATCATTATTGCCCACAAAATAAATAAAAACAGTTCACTGAACAACAGCCTCCAGAATAGTGGGGCATGTTGAGTTTATTTTATTTCTGCATATTTCGAACTGATGTTTTATTTATGAATTCAAAATATGAGTTGGCCTGATCAAACATTTATAATAATCTACCTTAATTATACGGCTTCCTCCAGTCTGAACGTACGCCAGTGTGTTTTTATGAAGTTCACTTGTTTACTCAAGAGCTGAAGCAAAACTGATGATACTGCTGTTTAATTTTGGAGGATCCAATTCACAAAATAATCCTCCTTTAATATGGCTGCTTGAAACGAACATACAAAAAACTAAACACTTGGACTTTTGTCGCAAACCTTATAGTTACAGCAATTAAGTTTTGAAGACATTCATGCTCTATGTTTGCGAGCATTTATATTTTATCTCTTTTAATTGGCCAGTGAAACTTAAATTCTGTTGTTTTCTGTATTTCCAGTGTTGATCCTCTCAGTGTTGTGGCGTGTAAAATGAAGCCGCATTATGCTAAATCTCTTTGGCAAATACAAAAGCCTGTAAGAACACAGTGAGAATTATGGAGATATAAAAGTAATCCAAATGATTTCTCTTTAAACCAATTTGCTACAGCAGCCGTACCTGGTAGGCAGAAACGTGCCGTTAAAGCGCTTAAATGAAATCTCATTGAATTCGGAGTTGTAGCTGTAAAGGGAGCATTTACTTAATTAGCCTGTAAGAGAATAATGCTAGACTGGAAAAGGAGAGATAATGCGATAAAGGATGAAAACACAGTACTTGAGATTAGAGATTTACCACTGCCTGGCCTACATATAACCCACTCATATATGACGAGAGCAAATGCATACATGAACATGCACACAACCACCCACCGACACACACACACACACACAGCAATGAAGGTAAACAAGCCTCTTCTGCTCCTTCTAGTGCTTCTACTTTAAAGAGTATATCTGCTTGGTTTCATACTCGCATTTGACCCACATCCGGTTTCAAAGTGGGAAAAAAAAGGCATGAAAATATTTTTTGAGCAAGGAAACTACTTCCACTCTCCTGGCTGGGCTTTCTAGACACAGACAGAATGGGGACAGTTTAATTTGATGTATGGTGATACAATCACACCTTCTCAGCAGAGCAGAAAGAAAGGTTATGAGGAAAAATGATAACGCTTTATTTTACAATGCCCTAATTACCACAAAATAACTACACAATTATCCTGGGGCCGCTCACCGGAGGTCACTTTGCGCCTGGAGCCTGGTGCAAAAGAAACTACAATAATTACGACGCAAACCTGAGAAAACACATTCACCTCCGTCTGATGGTTACCAAATTCACTTGAAGCGAAGCTTTTCTTCTGCTTAGCCAATATGGTGTTACGTTTGGCCATTTCACAGATGCCTGAAAGAGGGAGTTGGGTGGAATGATGGAGTGAGGGGGAGATGGTGTAATAGTAGTTGCACATGGTGCTTTAAAAGAGTGCCGCTGGTGTTTAAAAAAACAAACAAACAAAAAACAAAAAACAAAAAAACATTTTACTTCTCTATTGCAAAATATGTATGTAGGTTTTGTGTGTGTGTGTGTGTGTGTGTGTGTGTGTGTGTGTTTGCAATGTTGTAATTTCTGTGCCACTAGCACCACAAAAAAGAATGGCAAAATAATAATAATAATAATTACTGTAGTAACATTGAAAAACCCTCTCTATCTGGCATTGGTCAGACACAGGTAGTTCTGTCCCAAACTCAAGCCATTGGTTGAGCCAATGTTATTATTTCTGTCATGACAACTTTTGGAGTGTTTGGCATGGTAATGGGTATGACAATGTTGATATATTTGTTGGTGGAGACCAAAGGGTACGGGACTTGCTACTGCCGATACATACACAACATGCTGCTGTGAGCAAGTAAGACAAGCTGCTGCTGTACAGCATGCATGAATTATATACAGATATACAGGTGGAGCTGGGGAAGGTGAAGGGTTTCTGAAAGCGTGCTGCACTGCTAAAGCAAATGCTGACCAAGTATTTGAAGGTTGAGCAGTGAGCTCATTGGCTACTGATACAGCAGGAACCAATCAGCTGTGCCCTACACACTAAAAAGTAATTCAGGGGACCTGTTACCACAACCTAAATAAATGCATGGTTGCAAGTTAAAAATTCTAATTTATTGTTTTAATTAAACCTTTTAAGTTTCAAACATTATTTTGTAGAGTTCCAGTAAATTAGGTTGTAGTAACTTAATGAAATTGTCTTGATAACTTCAGAAATTAGGCAGTGGATTTCTACTTCCCAGCATGCTTTCAATAGGACTGGATAAGGAGAATAAATGTTGAAATGAAGGGCCCTATTTTAATGATCTGAGCGCATGGTCTAAAACGCATGGCGCAGGTGCACTGAGAGCATGTCCGAATCCACTTTTGCTAATTTAACGACAGAAAAATGGTTGACGTGCCCAGTCGCATGGTCCAAAAGGGTTGTCCCTCGTCTCTTAATGAGTCATTGGTGTGTTTTGGGTGTAACGCACAATAAACCAATCAGAGTCTCACCTCCCTTTCCCTTTAAAAGCCAGTTGCGCTCGCACCATGGTGGATTTGCTACACTAAAAATGTTTACGTAAAATCAACAGTAACTTACTGGCAACAAATAGCCAGAAAGCTTCTGTATTTTATTCCACATAGTTCACAGCATACTGCATTATAACTTACAGTATATTCATACTGATGATAGCTGTTGATTTAAACTGAAATAAGATTAATTGGTTTCAGGGCTACAACTCTGGTAGTTTGACTTAATTTTTTTGAGTAATCAACTTAAAAATGTGTGTTTATGCTACAAATTATTAAGCTCCTCTAACACAATGTAGCTTGTTGGTTGAACGTAAATTCACTCAAAGTTGTCATAACAAAAAAATTTATTAATTTGCGTTAATGCGTTAATTTTTCTTGTTGAGCCAACACATTATTATTTAGAGTGTATAGAGAATGATGTGATTGCAAGCAGGTTTTGTTGAGGACCTATTAGCCTGCGCCATCTGGAGCTTCATGACAGAACTTTGTATTTCCAGCAGAGTCTGGCTGCTTGAATAGACTGTAATTCTCTTTGATGCCACTAGGGCCACAGATATTACCAAGCCAGGCAAAATTTCTGCATAATACTACATTGATTCTTAAATGTTTCATGAAGTGAAATGTCCAGTAAAACAGATGAATGTTTTATTACTCTTGTTGTTGTACATAAATAAATTGTTCAACAAGTGGTGCTAAAAGGTTAATGCTCTATCGTGTTTGAAAATAACATACCACCTACACCAAACCCTACCCTCAACCCGACCACAGCAAATGTGAGATAAAAATGCATTTGTTGAACTGTGCCATTTTAGCTTGCTTCTACAAGTCTTTAAGCTCTTTTATCTCGACTCGAAGCGCTCCAAGCAAGTTTACTCTGTCAGAAAAGCCATGCATATGGAACTGGTTATGTGATGCAAACATCAAAATGTTTTAGTTTAAAAGTCAGGAAGTGAAAACTGTGCAAAGAACTGCACGAAAATATCTTTATTAATCGATAATCTGCACATGTAATCATAATTTGTGTGAAAAGGAATAAAAGTTGTGAATTGTAAGTATAGGTTTTTGGAGTTTTAGAAAAAAAATGTGGGCAGAGACATGTTTTCTATGTTAGGTATTACACGCTTCATATGTAGTGGTGTCTAGGTGACATCCAACGAAAATTGATCTTAACTCCATTAAAATCAATGGTATCTGCCATAGACTCCCACTGAAGTGCCATATAGACTGTCTATAATGAATTGTGTATATTCAAGCAGATTAAGGTGACCACAGACAGCATTGATTGTGTTGTGTAATTATTTACACTATTATGTATGTATGCATGTATGGATCTATGCATGCATGGATGGACAGATAGGTAGACTGTATGTACAAACTGCAGTATGACTCGAATATGGTAGCATAACAGAAGCCTGCAATGTGTTCACTGAGCAGTGTGAAATGACATCGGAGGACAAAATAACTGCAACCTCCCAGGCTCCCAGCTCACCCTGAGAGGCCTCCAACACCTCAAATCATGCAGTAATTTATTTCAGCCTCTCTGCCTTTAACGATGGGCTTTGGTGCTGCCACATTGATCAGCCTCCACTTCTCTGACTCATCCCTGACTACTCCCCGTTAGCATCAAAACTTAATCTGAGATCTGACATCAGCTCTCACATCCACTCTTATTTAGATGTATGACCTTTCCTGAAAACAATGACCAATCAATAAGCAGCTTTGCTTCCTCAAAGTCTAATTAAAACAAGCACGGGGTGACTCAAAGGGCAGAGGGAGCTGGGAGAGAATAGCATGTACGGTATATAGTACACGACTGCTTCATATGTAAACATGACATTTACATGGAGCATTTGTGTTGTTTGTTCTCCGAGTTTCAGAATTATCCATCCCTAAACCTTGAGGGGAGAATAACTAACTGTGGTTGGTCACTGTACATGTAGGTCAAATGGCCTCTTGCAGTCTGAATAGGAGGTGCTTGGCTAGAATAAGCTGCAATGTGGACCAGACTTCAGGTAAAGTTTTTGCATCTCCAAAGGTGAAAAAACTAATATTTTCTCATAATGTACATTGCACATCACCACACTGTTCAATGAATCTCAAACGACTCGACGGATGAATCAGTCTCTCTAAATGCCTCCTTTCTGTGAGCTACTGTGCTTTGATTGGTCAGACGGCCCAGTCTGTTGCAACTGGTCTACCGCATATAGTCCATTACCATAGCTGAACTTCAGCTCCGGAGGCTTCCTAAAGCTCAACGATTGCACACACTGTAAAGACAGTAACGATGACGCCGATTTGACCATATCAATCCGAGCGCGAGTCCGATGATGAAACATTGAAGAACTAGTTATTCAACCCGAACCTCCATCACAAGGACGACTCGAGCAGGACGTTTCTCAGTGATACGCTACTCATTTTGAGGTTCATTATGAGATGTTGCAGCTGTAATTCCTCACCATCAGCGTTAACAAGTGTGTGTCCATCAACTAACCCGTGTGTGTTCCTGATTTATTGCGGTGCACATGCGGGAACTGTATCAATAACAGCGCATACGTTAGCCCAGCGCTAACGTGAATGACTGATGGAACATAAGCAAATCTTGCTCCATCCTTTACCTTTACTCACAGTAGTAAGAACGACAGACGATCTGCATTAATACACACAGTTTTAGGTAATAGTGGCCACGGCTGATGAGCAGAAGTATTTCAGTAAGACAGTCATAACGCGAGTTAGCTGGAAACTTACACAATATAAAACACAAAACGACGTATTTTGAACACCCGTTAGATAACATGTACAGCAATAATTATTAAACCGGTTGTGATTCTGAGGAGCAGCTGGTCTAAATAAACTGGTACTGACTCATCTTTCAAGAGCAAGTGTTTTGTGAATCTCATGTTGAACTTTGAGATTTGAGAAGCAGTCGTCTGTAAAATGATGTTTGAGGGCGGACGACGTACAACATAGGCGGGCATTATGCAAATGTCTCTTCTAGTGATGTAGAACCGTAACGCAGTGAGATTCGAATTACAGACGACTCATTTAGGTGGTTCAGAGTCGATTCTTTCTTTGGGAGACGATAACTATTTATTGTGCACTCTCGACTTTGTGGAACATTTACATTTACATTCACAAACAGCGATATTACACACTGCATGAGATGGAAATGATGGAAAAACCATAATAGTGGCACGGTTTACATTTCAACAAAAAAATCTGATGGAAAATGCTGCATTTAACAATGAATGCCTTATTTTTCTTTAGAAAAGTTTTTTGAAGGTGCAATGTAACAATCTTCCTGTGACAAGCAATTTATCTGTCTATATTTAACAGAAGATATTTGAGGTTTAATGTACATTTCTGCGGAGTGTAACTTTGCACCAGTGAAATTTGAAGATGAGCAGCTTGGCCTTAAGCTGCAGAAATAGATGCAAAGTTTTCAACAAAATGTCTGGCTGAAGATAAACAGGAACATTTTCTTGAACATGAAATGGCAAACAAATACAAAACGTGTATTTAAATGTACAACAGGGCATCTCATGAAACACAATTACAGTAAAAAGATGTCAAATGACTAAGAAAGCATAATGTGCTGCAATTAGATTTGTCACTCTGTGATTTTCAGATACCCTGGGTTCACTTTCCATACAAAAGCTGTCAGCAGAGCTCAAACTGAATTTCCTGGTAAATGAACACACGTCTCAGTTCATTGTGCTCTATTTGACATCGCTTGATTTGAAATTACCAACACTACGACTCATCTGATTTGCAATGGATGTTGTTTTAGATTTATTTTCATTTTACAAGCTATAATGGGAGTCACCAAACAGTAAATGATAACTCTGTCAACAATACTCATTTTAGGTAAAACTGTTTCTCACATTAAAAGTCACTAATCTCCAAACAGACTCTCTCAGCTTGCAGAAGGCAGTCACAGAAGAGAAAAACAGATTGACGAGTCTCGTATCCTGCCACAGAAACTCTTCTGTTTGTTGCAGTGTCAGACTCAAAGGCCCGTGAAGGGATTTTAACAGGCTTTACAAAGGGACACGCAATGATGAATTAGCTATGTTTAAAAATTAGTCAGAGTCGGACTCATAGGAGCAGCGTACGATGACACATTATTAAGCTGTTATGAAGCACTCGCATTGCCGAGTTTCTAGGCTGACGCTCCATCCAACCGCTTCACAGGGGGCTGCCACATGGAGAAACCCACCGAGACCAATCATGTCAGGCAAAATGAGACTCCATACACAGGCAGCGGCCATTTCACCACCTCTCTGAATTATTAATGATCAAAGTTCAGGCGGAATGAGCTGAGTTTGTTGGGTTGGTGATTTAGGTGGCCGAGCACAGAAATCATAGAGTGGAGGTCTCGCACACCTGTCCGCTTCCCAGCTGAAAAACAGCCGCGGTTTGACGCGCCTTTGAGAAACATTGGCACTGCGTGTAAGCTAATTTCTCCCCTTGACCCCCATTTCCTCCTCAGGCATTGACTTCTCATTTTTCTCCGAGCCATTAAGTGTGGCCGTTGGGAAGCGGAGCTAAGCCTGCATTACCTCAGACAACCTCATCTGCAGACAACACGCCTTATTTGACATGGTCACTGAGGCATGGCTAGTTTCTTGCTGAATATTTGGATGCAACACACACAAGGAAAAGCTAAATGAAGCACCTTCTTTTGCGGCTATAAAATAATGAGATTTTTTTTTTCTTTTAGAAACAGGGGGTGAGAAAACAACATAACATGTTTAAAGGGCAAACCAACAATGCTGGTAGAAAATCCCTGAAAATCAGCATGAAACACTATTTGGTTCAATATATATGCAATCCAAGAACTGCAATAAAATATTTCAACCCAATATGTAAGAGTAAGATTATTACTTATTAAAATAAGGTTGAAACCACAAGAGCCATTGTTCATGTCTTATCAATGTAAACACAGAGATGCAAGATCTCTTAAAGAGTAAAAAAATAAAATAACATAAAAAGTCACATTGTGAGATATAGTTGCAGTTGTGATGATGTAAACTTGCATTTGTGAGATATAAATTCAGAACTGTAATATATAAAGTAAGATTTGTGAGATATAAAGTTGTAATTGAGATGCAGTCACATCTGTGAGATCACAACTGTAATATAAAGTGAGATCTGTAAGATATAACATCACATACGTGAGATATAAAGTCACAAGGAGAGATAAGTTCAGATTTGAGATATAAAGTTGCAATTAAGATTGTCACATTTTTGAGATAACATAAATAACTGTAATATAAAAATAAGATTTGTAAGATATAAAGTCACAATGTGAGATATAAGCTCAGGTTCGTGAGATATAAAGTCACAATGGGAGATATAAGCTCAGGTTCGTGAGACATAAAGTCACAATGGGAGATATAAGCTCAGGTTCGTGAGACAAAGTCACAATGTGAGATATAAGCTCAGGTTCGTGAGACAAAGTCACAATGTGAGATATAAGCTCAGGTTCGTGAGACAAAGTCACAATGTGAGATATAAGCTCAGGTTCGTGAGACAAAGTCACAATGTGAGATATAAGCTCAGGTTCGTGAGACAAAGTCACAATGTGAGATATAAGCTCAGGTTCGTGAGACAAAGTCACAATGTGAGATATAAGCTCAGGTTCGTGAGACAAAGTCACAATGTGAGATATAAGCTCAGGTTCGTGAGACAAAGTCACAATGTGAGATATAAGCTCAGGTTCGTGAGACAAAGTCACAATGTGAGATATAAGCTCAGGTTCGTGAGACAAAGTCACAATGTGAGATATAAGCTCAGGTTCGTGAGACAAAGTCACAATGTGAGATATAAGCTCAGGTTCGTGAGACAAAGTCACAATGTGAGATATAAGCTCAGGTTCGTGAGACAAAGTCACAATGTGAGATATAAAAGTCAGGTTATAAGCTGAGACAAAGTCACAATGTGAGATATAAGCTCAGGTTCGTGAGACAAACAATGTGAGATATAAGCTCAGGTTCGTGAGACAAAGTCACAATGTGAGATATAAGCTCAGGTTCGTGAGACAAAGTCACAATGTGAGATATAAGCTCAGGTTCGTGAGACAAAGTCACAATGTGAGATATAAGCTCAGGTCAGGTTCGTGAGACAAAGTCACAATGTGAGATATAAGCTCAGGTTCGTGAGACAAAGTCACAATGTGAGATATAAGCTCAGGTTCGTGAGACAAAGTCACAATGTGAGATATAAGCTCAGGTTGTGAGACATACAATGTCAGATATAAGCTCAGGTTCGTGAGACATAAAGTCACAATGTGAGATATAAGCTCAGGTTCGTGAGACAAAGTCACAATGGGAGATATAAGCTCAGGTTCGTGAGACAAAAGTCACAATGGTATAAGCTCAGGTTCGTGAGACAAAGTCACAATGTGAGATATAAGCTCAGGTTCGTGAGACAAAGTCACAATGTGAGATATAAGCTCAGGTTCGTGAGACATAAAGTCACAATGGGAGATATAAGCTCAGGTTCGTGAGACATAAAGTCACAATGGGAGATATAAGCTCAGGTTCAGAGATTAAAGTCACAATGAGATATAAGCTCCGGTTCATGAGATATAAAGTCACAATGGGAGATATAAGCTCAGGTTCGTGAGATATAAAGTCACAATGGGAGATATAAGCTCAGGTTCGTGAGACATAAAGTCACAATGTGAGATATAAGCTCAGGTTCGTGAGAGATATAAAGTCACAATGGGAGATATAAGCTCAGGTTATGAGATATAAAAAGTCACAATGGAGATATAAGCTCAGGTTCGTGAGATATAAAGTCACAATGGGAGATATAAGCTCAGGTTAAGTGAGATATAAAGTCACAATGTGAGATATAAGCTCAGGTTCGTGAGACATAAAGTCACAATGTGAGATATAAGCTCAGGTTCGTGAGATATAAAGTCACCATTATGAGAGATAAAGTTGCAGCTGTTATGATGTAAACTTGTAATCGTGAGATATAGTCACAATGTGAGATATAAGCTCAGATTTGTGAGATATGAAGTCACAATGTGAAATATCAAGTGGCTTTTCTGATACAAGGTCACAACTGTGACATAAAATCACAATTGTGAGATATTAAGTTGTAACTGAGATATAAAGTCACAACTCACAATCCGTAAAAATAAATATGTCACAGTGTACTAACTGTGTATAACTGTGTATGTGACAAATACAACTCTTGAATCTTGATCTCGTGTAGGAATGTTCTAGATTAATTTTTTTAGTTGTTTTATTTGAACTTTGAACTTCATTGTGTTGTGTTTTAGGGTTAACGGTAATGTCCGTAAAATTACTGGACAATGTCCGGATAATAAGCTGTTAGTACTTTTTCTGTTATTTATTTATTTTTACAGTGTATAAAGTCATTAAATTTATTCTCTTACTCTAAGGCAGAAACAACCTTCTAGACTTATCAACGAATATTCAAGTGGGCATGAAAGCAAGTTCATGGTGTCAGCATTTCAAACTTCAGCCTTAAGGCTTAAAAATGCTTATGCCGTGCAGCTCCAGACCTCATTTATGCGTGTAAACGCCATGGTGTGTTGTGGCAACCAGCAATGTGTTGTTGTGGCAACCAGCAATGTTGTGAAAATTCTAAACATCTATAGAACACAAATAATTCACACATGTGCAACTGTCTTAAAATGAACATTTCCTTCGAAGTGCTCACTGGTTTTCTAGAGTTCTGTACGAATGTATGAGAACCCACCAAGTACAACGGGAGCCCTCAGAATTAAACCCATTAGAGTGGGATATTCCCACTGACACCGGCAGCCTGTGGGTGCTCACAAAGTGTGCATGATGAGTGCAAATCCATTTTCTAAAGTGCCAAATGGTGCAATGTCATCTGTAGGGGACAAATCCAGTCTGCCATATGCTGCAAATGAAGAACCGAAAAACAACTACAACAGCTGGCCACTTGAAAACACAATTTTCATTGCTGCATCGTGTAACTGCAGATCCGTCTAATTCAATTATCATTAAAGGCGTAAAAATATCGCTCTCGTACGAGTGCAAGGCATGCATGCATTTAGACACCCTGCTATGCTCACAAAGCATTACGAAACTCATGCAAGTGATGATATAGTCGCACAGTAGCAAAATAACAGCGATATTTTCACATCCAACTTTTTTCACACAATGCTTTCTTTGTTTCCTGTGACAGCTCTACCTCTGCAAATGGTATGCACTGCAATAACCGTATGATTGCCATTCAACAAGAACACCACAATATCAGAGCGCAGTGCTACCAGCATGCCAATCAAATCTTGACAATGCCAAATTAAAGGCCTTGAACTTTCCACTGCATGTTGAGGGGAAAAAAAATCAGTTATCTTCAATGTCAGTACAGTGCACTCAAAGACATTCTTCAAACATTTTGATAAGCACTTTTCAAAACGCATTTTCTGTTTCCAAAAATGTATTACACACTCTGAAGTGTGCAAATGCCTTTCATGTACTGACATCTTTTCATGCCAATGTTTGTCAATTGCAATTTTCAGTGGTTGCCAACATAACAGGTTATGGAATCAGTTCAAAATAAGAATTCAATGGCCCACAAAAAAAGATGAAATATGCAATGTGTGTTATATCAACATTTCCTATTTAAATGCTAATTTATGAGATTAAGTGTAACACCATTATGTGTATTTAATGCAATTAAAACATTTATCTAATTTGACATTAAAACTGCTTAATTCTTTTCTGGCTTTCAAAGCTGGTCCGAAAACTGCACACATGCTCATGCTGTTGCCAAGATCTTGTTTATGCTGTGAATGTAAAAGACCTACTAAATGTCAATTTTATTTATTAATCAATCAAATTATTCATGATTCATTACTTTAATCATTGACATTTATGGTTCCATGAAGAACCTTTAAGATCCATGGAACCTTCCCAATGCAAAAAAAGTTTTTTTCACTCTTAAAAATAAAAATTCAAAGAAATGGTAATAATCAAAAGAACCTTGGAAAGGAGCCAGGTGGCATTTTTAGTGTAGAGTAAAAAAAGGCTTTTATTTAGGGAAAAGAATTGTTAAGAACTGTTCACTAAAAGGTTCTTTGAGGAAAACGGTTCTTCTATGGCAAGGGTGCTCAACCAGTCGATCGCGGTCGACCAGATCGCTAGAGTAAATTGCACTCTGGTTTGCCCTTTCTCTTTTTTCAGCGTTCCCATGTCTCGGACCTCAAATACATAAAATGTTAACCTTCAGAGACATAGTATTTCTTGAGTAAAGAAAACACTGTATTTATTTTAAAAAACAGTTCTTTATTCTTTTACCCTTACAAGAGCACTGATTACGTTCAGCTCTGCGCTCTGTGTGTGTGTGTGTGTGTGTGTGTGTGTGTGTGTGTGTGTGGGAGGAGGGGCGGAGCTATGAGCTGTGAGGATTTGCTTGACAGTCCAATCGAGTAACGAGATTTAACACAGGCTCTTTTAATGCTTTTCATTGGTTAAATATTTGTAAAATCCACTACAGACGTAAAAGGGTGACCAATAGCATTGCTTTATATATATATATATATATATATATATATATATATATATATATATATATATTTAAAAATAGAAATCATTGTACTATACATTGTAATATGCTAACATTTTATGAATGTTTTGTTAATTCAGTTATAAGTCATTAATAAATTATTATCCCCTTGAAAACAAATAAATGACTCTTAAAATGCTGTTTTAGCATCCTGCACGCGCGTGCATCATTTACTAATGGTCTGTTCATAATTAACCATTGTTTATTGAGATGATACTAAAACAATTTTAACAAAAATACTTCAATGATTTATAAGTTATAAATAAAGTATCAACCAATAACTCAAACATCTACTATTGATCTGTTTTGATTTATTTCATGATTTATATATTTTTAAGATAACAGCACATCTGTAAATTGTTAACATGCCATTTATAAATAAGTTATAAAAACTAGTCATGTTTTGTAAATGATTAGTTCATCATTAACTAATAATTATAACTGAACATTATTGACAGCAACGAAATTAGGGGCTGAATTTGAAATTGCATATTAACATTCTACTCATACACTTTAATATAAATATATGGCAGGACCAGCAAGAGTAGTATGCTAGTGCGCTAATCTGAATTCAGGCAGGGTAGATCTCACACACCGACAAATTTAAAAGTAGATCTTTGTTCAGAAAAGGTTGGGCACCCCTGTTCTATGGCATCGCTGAAGAAGAAGAAGAAGAAAAAGAAAAAAACTTTTGGAAACTTTATTTTTAAGAGAGACGTTAAAAAAGTTGGTAACACTTTACTTAAAGCCTTTATGTATAATGCATTATAAAAGTATTTTTAATGCAGTAATTATGCACCTTATAATGCACTGTATGATCTCATGAACAATCGTAACCACACTTATAGTACATTATAGTACTTATCTATTCAATGAACACACCTTTAGAAAGTATAATGCATTAAAACACACGACAAACCAATTTCAGAATCTGCAAATATAAAAGCATTTGTTACAATTATATATGAAACTATATAATGTACATTATAAACACCTTTAAACAAGCTTTAAACAACTGTTACCAAAAAGGCTTTACCAGTAAACCAAGCAATACTTCGTTGTTGCTCTATATACTGAAAAACAATTTTCTCACTACAGCGAGATTGTGATGGCAAGTCCACACAAGTCCTGATTTATTGTGTTTTGCTTTGCACTGACCCTCGAGATAATTCAAGTACTAATGTGTCTGTTAGAATTGTTCTAGTCTATCCACTGATGCACTGAGACAAAAAAAACATCTCTGGGCTGACCCATCACAATCTGAGGGGTATATGCACAAAATACAAACTGCCTGCTGTATAATCTAAATGATAGACTATATATTGATTTTCACTGTGCCTTGATATGGATTAGATGCTTTACATTAGAACAATTAAATCACACAATAGTGCTTTTCACACTTGAAATAGTTAACCCTGGGTTATTCTAATCCTGGGTTATATCTTGCTTCACGTTTCACACTGCTCACAATTTACCCGGGGTAACAATTAATCCTGGGTATTCCTAAACTGACGTTTCACATTGTACATTTCTAAACCCTAGGCTAACGTTCTTATTTGCAAGGTCAGTGTCATTGATTGGATGAACGCAGCATGTGACCTGTTTACATAAAAGCTCTAGTACTGCACATCCTCCTGTTGCTGACTGTACTATCGAGTTTATACTGAATGGATACTTCGGACTATAAAGGTAAGAATAAAACGATCTCTTCACTCAAATTGTTATGTTTTCTGTCAGCATTTGACATTTTTCCTCTCAAAACTGAATTTACTGTTTATATACAATGTGCAGTGTTTCTGTGACTGTCCAAAGCATGCAAATATGAGTATACAATTGGTTGTCTGTTGCTAATCGTCTAGCTGTAACATTCTAACACCGAATAGCTTCACACTGTACAAATTTGGCACTGCAATGCAGGGTTAACACTACAAAGCTCCGAAGCAGGGTTTCCATAGCACCGCTTTTTACCTGGGGTTAACTAAATACCAAGTGTGAAACGTTCCTTTACCCGGGGTTAAAAGCGGTGTTTAGAATGGCGATAACCTGGGGTTAAGCGCAGTGTGAAGCCTTAATGAGTTAAAAAAAAAATCATCAATGATACTGTGGGCCCTATTTTAACGATCTGAGCACATGGTCTGAAGCTCATGGCACAGGTGCTCTTAGAGTGTTCAAATCCACTTTTGCTAGTTTAACGACGGGAAAAAACAGTTGGCACACCAGGCGCATGGTCCACAAGGGTTGTACCTCGTCATGAGTCATGGGTGTGTTTTGGGCGTAACGTGTAATAAACCAATCAGAGTCTCATCTCCCATTCCCTTTAAAAGCCAGTTGCACTCGCACCATGGTGGATTCACTATTTACATGGCGGAAAGACTGAACGCTTCTCCAGAGAGGAATGCTTTTTTTTAAATATTTAAACAATGTTTGTGTGCTGCTGTGTCCCTGTGTGTGTAATAATCAGAGTGTACATGCGTTGTGCACCTGCTTATAGGAGAATATTATTAACACACGCTTTAAATAACACAAAAAATACTGCGCTATTGACTTTAGAGCCGGTTTGTGTTGGTCAATGGCGCAGTCGTTTTCAGTTCCTCAAAATAGCAACACTCCAACAATGCTCCTGAACACACCTGGTGTTCAGACCAGACGTCCATGGGTGAACAGATGGCACGAGTGCATTTGCTATTTAAACAACGTGGAGCTGGACGTGAAAATGAGAACTGCATCAGGCTGAAACTAGCTAAAAACACACTTTCCTGCCGCATTGCACCGGGTGTACGATAGGGCCCAAAATGTTTAGGTGGTCTGGATTCAAATACCTGATGATTATATTTTCCTTTTTTTCTTATTGTGAAGAACATTGTAATACTTTTCCACTTTAAAGAGCCTTTTGTGCAGTCGAAAGTTTCCATGGACGTTAAAGTTTCTTCATGGAACCATCGATGGATCGAGTGTATAACAGCCGGTCTAGGATCAGTTTCTCCTACCCAAATCCTAACCTTAACGACAAAATGTCTCAAATGATCCATTGTGCAAGTCATGGAATCAAAAGATACATTTTATTTAGATACTCAAATCTGTTTATCTTTGGGATTCTGCTGTGTTGACAGAGTCGCTGAACAATCCAGAAAAATGAATATTCAGGTTTTCACTTCAGCTGTAAAAGTTGACAGAAAAAAGAAAAAGAAACATCCCTCACATCTTATTTCTTTCATTAGGCATTACACATAAATGTCAACACAGATAACATCCTATCCCTGCGAGCTGGCTGACATTAAATGACACCTCGTGCACAGACTTTTATATTGCTTTCTCTGCAAAGTGATTTTGCCGGCTGAATCTTTTCTTTTCTTGCCTGACACGTGTACAGCTATGGTTTCCATTATAACAGATGAATTAAAATGCTGCCAGTGTCCTGGAAGTCGGGTAGTGGAGGAAGACATGAATGCATAGTAAACGTGAGGGATTTACTCAGCTGTACTGAGACTGCTTGACATTATTTGATGTCCAATCCAAAACCCCTTCAAAAAACTGCCCTAGATTCACTTTCTTCAACTCAAACTTGACATGTTTCTAAATGTCTAATTGAAAGAAATGTGCAAAGATTGATGTGTGGAGCTGCTACGTACTGATGAATAGAGAATGAGACATTAACATAAAAACTTTTGCACACCAAAATTAAGTAATCTCTCACAAGAAACAAGATATAATTCAGCCCAAATATAAAGCACACCCAAAATCAAAACACTGTCATCTCTTTTCACCCTCAAGTCATTACAAACCTGTATGACATTCTTCCTTTCTTTCTTCCACGGAACACAAAAGGAAATAATTTGAATAATAATTTGAACTGAAATTAAAGTCCATGTTCATTTTAGGTCAGCTATCCCTTTAAGAAATATAATTGCCAAGATGATTAACAACGCTATATTTTCTGTAAACAGCACAGACTTACATACACAGGATTTGTCTTTATGAGTTCATTTAAAGTCGAACATTACCTTTTGGAGAACGGAATTTCCACAAAATGGTGGGTTCAGGTCGTCCGATGGCCAGACACATGAGGCTTACATTACTGCCCTCGTTCACTGACACATCTGTGGATATGTTTACAATCCTGGCAGGAACTGCAAAAAAACAACACATTGCAACATTGTAATCACACATTTGATAAAACATCATTTAAGTGATTAATCATCAATAAAGAAAAGAAAATTCACGACATCATCAGCATACCCGGAGGATGTTTTCAATGTATTGTTCAAATGGCTTAGATCAGGATGAGTGTATTTTTCACCATACCGTCCTTTGGGGAGGATTTAATAGATGTGTAAGGCTGAACCGTGTTCACTTACGCAACTTGCACGCAGATGCAAGATGCAAGTTACATCCACATTTTATGTGTTCCCTAGAAAATTCTTATGCAAAAGTCTTGCAACAATATTCCAGGGCATGTTGTTATTCATATTTTAGTGGGTTGTGTGATTTTTATAAAGAAAAAAACAAAACAAGCAGTGTACAAAGCAACAGAAAAACAAACAATAATGCAACATAACAAACATGACATTATTCTAAAAAAATTATAAAGATTTTCAGACTGTTGTTGAGGTCTTTGAGGAGACGTCCTTCAAAAGGTCTATATACATTATGTAAGTGTTGTCAAAAAGCAAATTAACACATGCAATTATTTTTTTCAGTTTAACGTGTTAAAAATATTTAACGCAATTAATGCAGCATCTGTTTTCTGTCATCCTTTGGCTAGCGTTACATTGTATGATCACACTCTTATTCACGTAAATGCTTTTAAACCATTCAAGAGCAACAGTTCTCTTTATCGCTTCAATGAACAGTAACACACAGAATTATGCCAAAATGCCCGTTTTGTGGCGTATCCTCATAAGAGAGTCTTAAATGAGTTAAATAACGTCTTAACTGAACTTAAAGAGGTGTGAGGAAATGAGATGCGCGTGACAGCGTCAGATCCGCGTCATGTTCGGCAGCGGCAGATCTTAAAGTGACAGCAGCCTAATAAACCAGTGGCTGTGATTCTGTCATTAATGTTCATCAAAGAACAAAGGAACAGAGAAAACTGTAGCTTTAATGAGGATTCATCTATATTTAATGTATTAAACTCAATTTTTGCATATTGATTATATCTATTAGGGATGTACGATATATCGGTAACATATCGTTATCGGCCGATAAATGATCATTTTTGATGTTATCATTATCAATCCGATAAGAAAATTTGACCGATATATTCAAGCCGATAGATAATGTATTATTTCCTTCAGCTGAGACCGTTCAGATGCGCTGTCTGCCATGATGGGTTTGAATTGCTCCAAATATGACTGGAATCACTTCAAAAAGGAAAATACAGTTCAGTGCAACATGTGCAGCACAGGTATGACATATTATAATGAGAGCACGGTAAAAGCACATTGTGTTTCAGCGCGTTTGTTGAGGGAAGAGCGCGTCCACGGAGTTACACCTTCATGACAAGCACAGTCAGGTTTGCTTGTGCATTCGCAGCCTTTTGTGCCATTGTAAATTGTAATATTATATTTATTCTGTGTATATAATCTCATATAGGATGCATTTGGTTGAGTTAATTAACGATCAGTAAACTGCTTCATTGTACTGGTCTAGCTTCAGCATGCGCAGTTCAAACAGAAATGCACATAGGTCTCTCATGATAACTACTTTTTGTTTCGCAATATATCGCCCCAGAAATAATTGCGATAAACAATATTATTGTCATTTTAAGACTATTTTATGCCACTGATATAATCCAATATATAATATAACAGCATAATAATGCAAGTAGACCTACACACTTTCAAATGACAACCTTTTAATTCTTTAGATCATGGAAATTAAGGATTGATCCTAAATAAAATAAAAACAATTTGAATAAATAGTAAATAAACATTTTCCCTTGTGAAACGGCTTTAACACTCGTCATTCTGCGTTGACATCTATATGTGCAGGGGAACAGGGGACTGCGGCTTTGAAATCGAGTCCATTTGGGCTTATTCTTGCAAACTGTCAGTAGTTGTCAGGAAAACACTAGAACGCCTCAAACGGCGCCGCCTGTTCACCTGTCGATAACCGCTCTGGGTATGAAGGAACTGCCCGAGAACCACTTTCGTCTCCGTCACGGAAAACATACAAGATGACCGCACAATCCAGTAAAATGTTTGAGTAAAACATAATGGCCGATATATTGCATCACAAAAACTCATTGAGGTCATGTACATATATTGTGCGATATATCGATATATTGATTATTGCGACAGGCCTAAATGCACATCGTTAATAACTACTGGGACTGTATGTACATTTCATTTACATTTACATTTTTGTAATAAAACGTTGTGAATTCTCTGGGTTTAGTTGTGTTTTAAGCGCACTGTTGTGGGAAGAGCGCGTCCACAGTCAAGTTTGCTTGTGCATTCGCATCATTTTAAGCATATATAAGTCATAATATTAAATGTATGTAGTAAAAACATCTGATTAATCTCATATAGGATGCATTTGGTTGAGTTAATAACCCGCAGCGATTCATTGTCCAGTTATGGACCTTCACCTGTGCGTGATTTTGTGCAAATATAAGTTGAAATATTATATTTATTTTGTATAAATATCAGATTGTTCTCATATAAGATGCGTTTAGTTCATTAACCTCATAGTGCTTCAGTTTACGGTTGTTCTTTCTCTTCAGCGCGCGCTCTCAAACAGCAATGTTACACTAATAGACTAATATTAAAGATGTTTACTATTACTGTAACATTAAACATTTTTTTTCAAAAACACTGAAGTGTTATTTTTAATAACTAGCACTATTGTTCTCGTATTATTTCCATTGATTAAAATCATTTCCTTACGGTCCGTGCGGAGGTCATTTCATGCATGGCACTTGCATTTTGATTCTTTATATGCAGCCTCAGTCATGCTGTCCAATGTTTGCATTATTTCGTTTTGGGTTTTTTTTTGGTAACATTTTACAGATAAGGTCTCCTTTGTTAATGCATTAACTAACAGGAACAAACAGAGAGCAATAGCCTGTCTTAATGTTAGTAATAAAATGTTTGTGTTTATTAACAGTCCATTTAGTGCATTACTAATATTAACACACACAACTTTAGAGATTAACATGAACTAAGATGAATAAATCCTGTAGAAGTATTGTTTATTCATTGTTGGGTAACTAATGCTGACAAAAATGAAACCTTATTGTAAAGCGTTGCCTTTTTTAATAAAGTAAGTTGGCCATAGAAGTGTAAAATTAATTGTAAAAGTTAAGAATCTTACACATCGTGTCAAACAGGCTCCTGTACTGTATAGGTTTGATTCATGTTGAAGTGTTTGGGACATGGCTTTTAATGGTGAGCCTTTTGTTTTTGTAATCAGGCTCTCAAAGTTTATTAAAATTTGTATTTAGATTTATCGGACAATATATCGGTTATCAGCTTTCAAATATAAAGAATTATCGGTTATCGGTATCGGCCAAAATGTTCATATCGGTGCATCCCTAATATCTATCTATCCACCTATCTATCCATCCATACAGTAGTTGAATTGATTGTACATTTCTTACTTCATATTGTCAATCAAATGATTTTTTAAACTTAGCTGTATCTTCATGCAGTCCATTAGAACACATTAGTGCCTCAGTATTACATGCTGTCACTTGATTGACGTGATGAGATGAGCAGGTCATGCTCTGTTAAGGTAATGTTGTTTATAACTTGACTGAAACTGAAAGTGGTATCCAGACAGTCTGTCGGTTTCCTTGACTGTGTTCCATGTTTCAGTCTGAATAAAGAAGCCAGCCAGTATCTCAGAGAGATATTATTTAGTTGGCGTCCTATCAGGCCTGCCTCACATGGGAGAGTCTGCTATCTGTGTTTGCTGAAAAAGTAAATATTTTATGGTAAATTTTATTTACTGAAGTTTTAGTGAAGCATCCACGTAGGCACCAGAATTTTCTTAAGGGATGTCACGCAAACGCAAACACACACACACACACGCGCGCGCAGGTATACCAACCTGCACATACACACTCCAATATGACTGAATAATTGATTTGCAAAAGAAGCCTGGGCTGTGAGCACAACACATCTGCTAATACAGATACTGAGGTCAGAGACTTCCTGCACATTTCTGCAATTTGTCTGCTGATTCGTTCACATCATATTTAGCATATTAATGGCAATGATTCAGACAAATGTGTAATGGAAAACATAAATTAATTTAGTTTCAAATCAATCCAGTTATCCACGTAAGCCACCAGTGTATGACAATATTGTTTCTTATCCATCAAATCATAACAGCAGGAGGAAAGTCCTGATGGGACTAATTAAATTTTTACTGCAGAACAATACTTTTCTTCCTGTGATCAAATTGAAAATACTTCAAAAGACCAAGTTTCATGAGTTACTTAAGCTTTGGTGAGTGTGTGAGTGTGTGTGAGAGTGAGTGTGTGTGAGAGTGAGAGTGTGTGTGTTTGTGTGTGTGTGTGTTACAAGGTTGAGGAATCAAAACTGGCCAAAATTAATCCTCATTCAAAAGGGTATGTGTACTTGCATCTGAATATATTGCATTGCATCATTTTCTAAAAAATATTCATGCAGGCATCAGTGTTGAAACAGTAAAATAAACATTAATTGTAAAAATTACAATAATTTATATATATATATATATCAAACCAAAACGTATTCAGACACCAGATATAATTTTTTACTAGTGTGTGCAGGAGACTATAGTTCATTAATGTACGTGTAAAATGTATAAATATTTGGGAGCAAAATGATCCAGACACTTTGAGCTGAGCATGTTTGGCTGAAGTGTTTGTTCTTCAATCGCTAATGTGACCTTTGACACCACAGACTGAACTAAATGAAGCATTGCTTGCTCATTGGTTGAGCTAAACTGGTATTATCTAATTGTGTTCTTAAATCTAACAGCTGATTGGTTGATTGTGATCCATTACATCCCTTTCTATCAAACTGATCTGACATTATCAAGACGAGTTTGTTCTGACTCAGTTTAACTCTGAGCTCTTGTGTACCATTTTATAAACTATAGCGAATAAACTGTGATAATGTGAGAAAATGATGAAGGTGTCTGAATACATGTTGGTTTGACTATCTATATATATATATATATATATATATATATATATATATATATTAAACTATATATATAAATAAATATATTTAAATATATTTAAAATAAAAATGCTACAGTGTGAAGTACCAGCCCAGAAATGACAGAAGCAAAAAGCAACCAGGGATTCATTCTGATTTAAAGAAACAGCCACTGAAAAGTTAGTAGTGTGTGTATGTGTTTGTACATATAGTGAGGGGAAACCACAGTGACCGTACCTCTGCTGTATTCCAGAGAGCACAATCACAGTAAAAGATGTGTAAGAGAGCCCTCCGCTTCTCTCTGGTGAATATTTCATCCTGTGACGAGCACTTTCTTTGAATCACTGTGCTTTTCACCATCCCACATTCCCTGTGTTCTCGCCACTTCCCTCCCTTACATCAAAGGTATTGTTTCATCCCTGTATCTCAATCTATAATGGATGGCTTCGGCTTTCTAACCATGAATCCCAAATTCAGGCCACTGTTTCAAACAGGCCAGTTTGGGCTTCTCAAAAAAGAGAGAAGACAGAGTTCAGAGCATGAACAGGCAAAAAGACTATGCTAACATTTTCTAAGCAGACACACACGTTGAGTTATATAACACAAGTTACCTCACCCCATAACCGTGTGTGTTTGTGGTAAACTGTTGAAAATCAATCCATCACTTCTCTGCCAAATGACAAGACTCAACCATCCCTCAAGTTCATGATGAAGTATCTTCCTGTCTTATACGGTCCAAATTCCCACCATCTCTGAGCAATACCTGTATTTTAATTGGACACGCACTGGCCTAAAATAACTGCATAATGCAGGAAACCCACAGAAATCAGTGGGAGAAAAACTAATTCTTAAGCTGCCTCTGGTGATATAGCTGCCGCTAATGTTCCACCCGGGCAAATTGCACTGGCTTCGGTTCTACATTTATATTCTCATAACCCTACTGAATCTTTCCAATGGCTCATTAGTGCTCTTTAAAATGAGAAAAAGAGCTACTCCTGATGCAATGGTGAAAACTGAAGCGTACTATATAGAAAACTGCAACAAGGGACTGGAAAAGCAGCAGCCATCAAAATATTGTTACAAACAAAAACATAATCACTATAAATTTTGTCGTAAACAAAAAAAAAATGCGTAGCACAATAATTTCATACTTTGAGTTCTGCATTAAAATAAAAGCATGTTAAACTTTCTTAATAAAAAAATGGGAATTAACCAAAACACATTAATTTATCCAAAATTATTCATGATTATTTATCTCATACGTTTATCGTCCAATAATTTATTTTTAATGTCTTTCTAAGAGTGAAAAATCATCAAATTAAGGAAATGCCACTAGAAGTCATATATTTTAATAAAATTCTTTATTTCTGTCATTTTTAAAAGTGCTAACCCTTGACAATGAGCAGTTCATTTCTTACAGTATTTATTAATCTTTGTCAATGTCATACAACTGTTCATTGTGAGATCATGTTAGCTAAGGTTCATTAAATAATGTTAAAAGATTTTTGATAGCGTATAACAATGTTTTAGTAAATGTTAAAATTACCATTAAAGGGTTCATAAGACACAGAGTTTCTGCCAGTCTCATGTTAATTTTGAGTATCTATAGAGTAGCACTGCATCCTTCATATCTCCCAAGAGTCTTTAGTTTTATCAGATTTATAAAAGACACATACGCAGTACTGATTCTTTGCTGCTCCGGAAAAACAAACTGCATCCACTGTTCCCTTAACGCTGGGTTATTTGGGAAGCTGAACAAGGTGATCTTTCCCTCACACCAGAAACACACTTCTTTAGTGACTGTTGATTTCGTGGTATAAAAACAAAATGTCAGCGCTGCCGACGGCTCCCGTAACCCGAACGAAGAACATTGATGGGTGCGCTCTCGCTCTGGTTGATGTGTGTATGTGTGTGCATGTGTGTGTGTGTGTGTGTACGCACTCATCCAGGACAAGTGCCCATCCAAGGAATTCCACCCTTTATGACATCATACAGGGCCATACTCAAAAAAAACAAAAAACTTTCCGAAACTTGTTTGAATCCAGGAGGAGTGTATTTGGCACAATCAAAGTCCCCACCCCCCACACACACACACACCATTTAAAACTTCACTGTTTGTGTAGTTCATTGCTGTTAACAAATGCATCATTATTGTAAAGTGTTACCAAATAAGCAAACTACAGATCAAATAAAAATAAGTGCTCTATTGCTTCTATTGCGCTCCTCATTTGTAATTCGCTTTGGTTAAAAGAGTCTGCTAAATGATTCAGTGTAAATGTCTATAATTAAGGCCACTTCAAAGCTATATGACAACAAAGTTTTGCCACCGACACTGAGCAGTCAAACAAGATGCTTGTGTTTTCCTTCGAGATTTCCTAAAGGATAAAGACTGGCAGCAATCAATTTCCATATGGCTTCCTATTCTGAAATGACACAGCCTATATCCTTGGAGAATTCATTGGTCAAAAAGGTGTCAATCATCAAACTGCAAAATGTATTGGAATCATTTCTTCATCCGTCACTATGGAGTGACAGCGTCAATCATTGTAGACTATGCTGTAAATCAACAGTGATGAAAATACCACCAAAAGCCTACGTCTCAATGTCTAAAAGATTGCTATGTCAAGTCGCTGATGCCTGTGGGTTTTACATATTGTCAGGAATGTTTCAAAGCATTTAGCATATCATTCACCTTGTTCTCATGCATGAGAAAAGCTTTTAATAGATCTCTCAGGAAAAGGCAAGACAGCCAGAGAAGCCTGTAATTTAAAAAATAAATAAATAAATAAATCTAAATGTCTTTTAAATGCTCCATTAGAAAGTCTATAAAGAAAAAAAAAACTGTAAATCACATTTAGACCAACATGCATTACCAACATATGACTACCCTTGTCTGCCTGCATGGATTTATTTATTATTTTTAATATTACTGGTTTGTTCTTAACCCGATGGGGAAATCAAACAACTAGGGTGTTTTCATATAACACATGCTGAGTGAACATTATGGTGTGTTTTGTGCAGTGATTGCCTCTTCACTCCTTTCTAATAACAATACTAATGAGTCACATTGTGCCATCAGAGCAAGCTACAGGTCTCTCGCCTCTGAAGAGAGCAGCTCGTTTAGACGCTTTCAGTTATTACAGTTGTGGAGAAAAGCAATCACCCCACTGCAATCCCATCTCTATCACATCTGTCTGGCACTGCTGCGGCTGAAACAGCTCAAAGCACTGACAATAACACTGTTTTTGAGGTTGATAAAAAGCAGGATCAACTGTGCCTCGTTATCGACAGTTATTCATTAGACTGGTGTTTTATGATTGGCATAAAGTCTGGTCCAATTATGCAGACTATTGTGGCCATCAACCACCTGCTTTGAGAGGAAAGCTCTGTCTGACCAATCACAGCTCATTCCACAATACTACTAATTTAACTACAAGCCATTAAAATACAAAACTACTGATTCACGACGAGAAAATATACAAATAACAGTTCCCCTGTAGTCAATCATTTTATCCCTTAAAACTCATCTTTGATCACCAAAATGACATATTTACAAGTTTTTATCCTATACAACCTTGCTACATTTAGTATATGCAGAGCCATGAATATGCAAATGAGCCCTGACTCTACTCATTAAAACCAGCTCAGAGATCCTGTAGTAAACGCTGCACAATGGTGTTGCTCTTAACAAAGTCAGACACATAACGGTCATTAATATGATTAGCCTTTTTGCTTATCAAACAGTTAATAATGTGTTGCTAATGTTACACATGTTGCTAATGTTCCCATTCGCCATCTCGGTCTGCCTTCTAAAAATCAGCATTCTTAGAAATGCTTTGAACATCATAGAAAACGTCAGTGGAGAAAGACATATAGTTCATCATAACATCATAATGTACATCATATACATAATTCACCCCCTATATTGCTAAAATTACACCATATTTCATAACAGAAAAATATAGCTGGATAACCTGCTTCTCTTGAGACTCCCTGCTTCAGAGAATAGTTAATGATATGCTAAAGCCCGCCCACACGTTGACGTGATTGGTTACAAGGTAGTTTGTGACGTCAGAAACACCAGCGATTTCAAACTGTAGGTAACATGTACTTACCATAGTAATAACAGTAAATTATGCATAATTACATGCAGCTATCCCTCAAACAAAACCCTGAGCCTACTAAGTGTAAGTGTAATAAGGAATAAAAGTATATTTCCCCAGTATTTTAAAACACAGAAGAACAAATGTAATTAGTGCACTTTTGCTAACAAAAACATTACTGTATACATGCACAGATATGTACCCCGTAATAAAAATACCTATACGTGCACGTACTTTATAGGTACACTATAATTACCGAAGATTACACTGTAAATTTGTTTTACTTACACAGTACTCTGCGGGCTGTAAAGCATTACCAGATTATACTGTAATTCTCTGGTGGCTAATGTTTAAAGATGAATGAATGTTTAAACATTCAGATGCTGATTCTAATACCAAGCCTCAACAGTACTATTTTAGCTGTGATAGCGGAACATTTCTAAATGTGGTAGTGTTTCCTGCCTCATGTGTCCAAACTCCCACAGTCTCCCACAAAACCTGTATTTTCAATTGGCCTCGCAGAGGGTTAAAATAACTGAAGCAGAAGGCAGGGCACCCACAGAACTCGGTGGGTGAAAAACGGATCCGTGCGCTGCCTCTGGTGATATAGCTGCTGCTAATGTGTCACCCGGGCAAATTGCACTGGTTTTGTCCTCCCATTTATATTCTCATAACCCTACTGAATCTTTCCAATGGCTCATTACAGCTCTTTAAAATGAGGCAAAGAGCTACTCCTCAATCCAGTAACAAGAGCTGAAGCTTATTACACGAATGTGCAGTGAATTGAGAGGCCGTCTTATCCTTCTCCCCATGGAGGAGAAAGTTCGAGACTAATCTAAAATAGAGACACATCATTACACTTGAGCAAACGAAAGACGATAATCCCGCATGTTGTTTGCGGGATCATCTAATTAAATTGCCACGCTTTTGCCCTGTGATACACAGTCTTTATGACATCCTGCTCATCAGGTATTACATGTTGAACGACTTTAATGAAATGGCGCAACAAAAGTGCTTTGATTAAGATGAATATTCAAGAGCTCTGTTCCTAAACCCAGTGAGCTCCCTCAGAGTCTACCTAGAGAGAATCCCAAGTCAATTCAAGTCAACTCAACTTCAAGTAAAATGTACTTAATTTTTCTTTTGCAAGTTCTTGCATGCATATTTTTTTAATTAAATTTCACATTTGGAATTAAGTAAACTCTACTTAACCAAGTTAATTTCTACTTAGTTGAAGTTTCCTCTGCAATACCTTTTACTCAAACAATATAACACTGAATTAAACCAGACTTTTAAAGTATAGCCGTTACTTAGAAACATCTAAGTAAATAACTCGATAGATATTGTGTAGACAGGATATCTACATAATAGTAACACGCCATCTGAACACAGAGACCTCACACAATACACAGTGACGTATTTGAGTATGAATTGAGAATGAAAATGTCATTTTGAGTAGAAAATGAACTCCAAATGTCACAAAATTACAAGTTACTAACCCTAACAACAAAAGCAATGATACAACTGTTGAAACAAATTCTTTATCTATCTATCATCTTTTTACTCTTAATTGCTTTTATAACTGTTTTAATTGCCCTTGCTTTTATTTTTCTGTGTAAAGCACTTTGAATTACCATAGTAAACTTGCCTTGCCTTATTAATTATTCAAGCCCCAGTGCATGATGGGAAAAACATTTTTAGTTTTCCTTCATTCTATAATGTTTCATTTCTACAAGCTTGAATTGAGTACTAATATAGAATTTACTTCATTAATTCTTGCCTGAACTAACCGTTTCATGCAGAAATTACATGTTTTTTTCTGTAGTATTTACTTCACCACAGAATTCTTTTTTTATTTTTATTTTTTCCAGAGGCACGTTATAGAACAAAAATGATGCAAACTTCATCATATATGAGAGAATGGCATTCTGTAAAGCAGCTGTAGTAAGACAATAGTGCCATTGTTCAGCTCAGTTCAGTGTTAATTCAATCCAGTTTAATATCAGTGTAAAGTTCATTTTTTATAAAACCAGTTCAACTTAGCCATAAGCAGCTCTGAAGACAGCAATGCCGTTAACTGAAATAGAAGCAGCACAAATAGCGCTAACTAGTTCTTGGAATGTGGCTAAGGTGTTCTTTGCAAAAAACACATTTGTTTTGTTATCCGCTCAAGCTCAGATAAATGATGTAAACTCCAATGCAAGTTAAACTTCTGATGATCCTCTTCGCCTCCCGGGAAGACCTCCAGCTAACAGAACATATGGAGTGTGATCATCACCTTTGATGCACTACCAGCACTGAGCCGAATTCATCCTTCCCCTTTTCCCACTTGAGTCGCACTTTGCTTCTTATCCTCGCCGTGTCTTCGCTTGCTAACAGTCTTGGACTCCCTGCATGGCCTGCATATGCCTCCGCTCACCTGCCCTGTGTCGTCTCGTCCTCTTTGGCTTGCACACAGAGGAAGGTGAAGGCCGGTTTTAATCTTCTTCTTTTTTTTTTTTTTTTTTTAAGTGCTTTGGAAAATGTATCAAATAAAAAAGAATCTTGAATTATTATCAATAAAATAAATGAATCATTAATAAAATAAATATTATGAACAAATACACCGTATTTAAATCTAATGTAAATAAATAAATAGGCCTAAATCTGCTGGTATATCAGTGAGGTCTGTTCTGAGAGGAATAACTTGGGAATGGAATGTGTTAAATGTTAATAAAAAAATACTACAACTAATAAAATGCAACCATTTTTTTTTTTTTTTTTGTATTGCTTGTTCAATTTTCTTACTTAAAATGAGCTAAAGCATTTTGTCCTAACTTAATTTGATTGTGCTCAATCCACTTAAATACAAGTCAAATTGAAGTTCACTTAATCCGTTTGTGTTGAGATTACATGATAGATTTGTGTTGCATTAACTGAAACTGGGCGGGGCTTGAGCGGGTTCCCAGCATGCTTTGCATATGGCTAAATCAAGAGAGAGTAAATGTTGTTATATTCGATGTAAAAGTGTTATTTTAAGTATTTTTGAGCAAAATGAGAAAGGGGGAGACTTGATTGTGTTTAATAATGTTGAATATTTGATAACAGCTTTGCTGAAGGAGCTTTTAATGTTTAGCATTTAGGATGCTAATGTGTGCTAATGCTAGCTAAAAGTTTGTCAACTAGCTAGTGCTGTATTATAATTCAGTTGTGTAACTTTAAAATATATGAAATTGAAGTGTATGACTGAATATATGAAATTGAATTTTAGGGAGCCATATAAAAATCACTTTGAGACCACTTAATTAGGTCACTTAAAATGTATTAATTCAATGATGTTGAAGTTACATGAACAAATTATGTTTGTTTAACTTAATTGATTCATGTGGGACCGACGTACACAATTAAATCATGTATATCCAACACACTTTTTTCTTCAGTGTATAATTGCCCATAATTAGAATAATAAACAGACTTATTAACTTTTAAAAGGGCACTTTTATTGTTGACGTTGAACATTGTATGTTAATTAATTTACAGGGTTCCTACACATTTTCCATTTCAAAGTTCTATATTTTTCCAGGCTCAAATTTCCAAACCATATTTAGCATAAATTATTCATGCAGCATTATATCTGGTATGTAGTACAATAATCTGTAAGTATTTTTTTTCTTAAGTTTTTTTTCCCATTGGGGAAAGTGATAACATAATTGCTTACATGATGAGAAGAACCTAAAATGCTTTATAATCATGGCCAAATCCGGCTACAAAGTCACGGACCTCTATATTTTTCAGAAATGTATATAATAAATATTATGAAATAATTGCCTAGTATAGTATTGACACCACTTTAGTGCTGCAAGGATATTGCACAGCACCAAGATCTTCTCATCTGAGCTGCCTCATTGGTCTGTCACCGCTCGTCAATGTCAAAATATTTGAGATGACCAATCAAATCAAAGTAGGCGGGATTTATGTTCACAGAAGCTGCTGAGTGTGAATTCAGCACAACGCTTCAGTTATCAGGCATAAAGTGAGAGATAAGATGTAAGCTAAACTAAACATTTTATATCTGACAGCTGTTTTAGGACAGAAATGTTAAATGGCTGACAAAAATAATCAGGCAAACTAATAAACTTGCCATTTTGAATGGAAAATAGGCCTATAATTAATGTGATTCATGTTTGTAATAATTAGCAACTGTCAATGTGAGGGGACAAGAAACATTAACAAAGCCGTTTTCATCTTAGGCATAATATTAATAATGAATGTCTAAGTTAAACCTATTTACCTTGCAATCGTACCCTTCAGTAAATGAACATGTCTAAGAAAACGATTAATAAAACATATAGGCTAGATATCAGTTGACACTATGTTTACATTCTTCACTGACACAGGTGAAAATGAAAAGACTATCAGTCAAAGTTCAGCTTCAGGAGGGTAGAGACAGGGCAAGAGAAGGAGACTGAGGGGAAAAGAAAGAGTGATGGAGATGAGGAGAGAGCAGGTAATGAAAAATAATCACTGACATGGTTTTAAAGCTATTTCTTATCCATTGTTTTGGCCTTCAAACGTCTTGAAATGCACATATGTAGATCAGAGAAATCAAAATGTTCTCGGAAGAGCCCCCGAATCCCCCTAACTAGCTCAAATTTGATTCCTCTGTGATTTATAAAACCCTGCCTAGGGGGTTTATAACCTGCATATATTCATCTGACACATCAGTGTGATGCTGCACTTGTGGTTTGAGGTACAGTCTGAATTAAACGATCGTTGACTCTTTTATCTGTTGCTGGTTTGAGTGGCACATGCACATTCGTTTAGTGAAGTTCAAAAGAGACTCGCTAATGGTAAAGACAAACAGTTTTGAGACAATCACTAAATGATTTTGCCATGATTTCACTTGATTTCGCATGCATGATACATTTATTTTTTAGAAATTCTTGATGTTATATTTTAGAAAACTGAATTGGGGAAATAGTCTGGAAACACAAATATGTCTTCATACACAGTTTTATTTTTCCATACTTTTCCAGACCTGGAAATTACATAAATATGCGTAGGAACCCTGCATTTGTAACTTGGTAGAAAAGAGGCAAATAAAAAAAAAATGCCTACATTCTCAAGAAAAGAAAAGACAGGCTTTTTTAATGGTTTGTATGATGTATTGTCTGCGAATAGTTTTCCACTAGCCTGGATGCCAGCCGAACTTAGCCCCGCCCACAACATTTGAGGTCGGGAAGTTTGGTCTGGACTTGATCCGTTGTGGAGCGACTATGCCTGAACCAGAGCTTTATTAGGACGGGCTTTATACGATGATGGACAGATGATCAACAGTAACGTTACCAAAGAGCGCTGGGGTTGAATTTGTTCTAATTCTAAACGGAGAACAGTTTGTATGCCTTCACCTTTACTATTCCTCTCAGAAATGATGATCATGTTGGTAAATAGTCTGTGTATCCTTAAATTCATTTTTACAACATCGGGCAAAGATCGATTACACTCATCTTCTACTTCTTCCAGTGTGCGTGCAGTTGAGTTCTGTTGAAAACTATGCGTTAGTGATGCGTCGCTCATGAACGATACGTTCTTTTTTAACTAATCTTAAATATGACTCGGGAACAACGAGTTGTCTCAGAGAGCGTTCGTTCATTTTGTGTTGACCGTGCATGTGCTACATGCCATCGGTTCTGTACAGGATCGTCTGCATTCAGCCGATGGGGCTGAGAGTCGGTGAACGAATGACTCGAACCCGAAGACTCGAGAGGTGAACTAATCCATTCTGTTTTCGGGACTGCATGCATTGCATTTGAGGCTGTCAAGGCCCAGATCAGACACTGATGACGGAACTAACGACTCAAACCCGAAGACAGGAGAGCTGTACTAATCTTTCCAGGGAACAGACGTGATTAAATGTGAAGTGACAAAAGAACGAATGACTCGGATTCGGAGGTGAGGTGAACTAACACACTGCATAGCCTGAAGACCCAGCTAAGCAATTAATGAATCATTTCTTAAAGTTTGGCCTTGGTTGCATTAGCTTATAATTTATTTTTTATTCCAAATGTGATCAACGTTTGTATAAGAACTAGATGTGTTGGAGAATATAACGTGACATTTTAATCATATTCTACTGAAATGAACGAAATGACTTGAAAAAAAGATTTGTTCATTTTGCTGAACGAGATTCAAAGATCCAAGTCTGTAAAATGATCCAAACTTCCCACTAATATGCGTCGCTCAACATACTCCGTCACTTACTCCGTTGCTCTGATTGGTTGTAGGTCTATCCAATTGAGTGCATTTTCTTTCCTGGTTCGGTTGAAACATCCCATAATCACAGCCCAATGGAGCAGTTTTATTCTGTATGACATTATAATAAAAATAAATAAATCATATTGCTGTCATATAATGCCCAGTCGATCCTGGAGAAAAAAATAGTTGAGAACTAACCAATTTATACCATGTTCTGTTTATCAAAATCAAACTTCAAGCAGATGGAGAAACATCTTGAAACTGGGATTGACAGGTGAAAAATAAGTGCAAAAAAACCTATGACAAATCTTTGCAAGAATCTGAAAATAATAACACTTCTCTCATTAGTTTAGATGAGAATTTGTAGCGAGGATTCATAATTTCATCTGGCATCAAAGCATCACTCAAATGTGTTTACTCATATCTGTGCTTTCGTGTTTGTCTGAACAAATCCTCCGTGCAAAAACGTCTTGGGAGTCGTCTTGTACTCACAATTGTTTTCATTGTTATTCTGGGAAAAAAAACCCTAAGAAGTTTTGTTGATATAATAAGGAGGACAATAGTGCTCCATTTAACATCATCATAACCTTTGCTTGGAAACGTTTCTCTTTCAAGAACATCATATGCCCTTTGTGTCATTTTGCATAATAGGCCACCAACATAACACTGCTCTATGAAACACACGATATGCAACAATTAAATCGTTCATTATGATTATCTGGGATCTAAAACAAAGCATATACAGTTTTTAAAAGGCAACATATCATGAAAATCAGACTGTGTTTAAATTCTATAATTGGGTCCCTGGTGCATCCACCAACCCAGAAAACGTGGAAAAGGACAATCCAGTAACTTTATTTTGGTAAGCCTTTCTCTACAAGCACATGGAAAAATGAACCACTCAGGTTTCGCTCCCCTAGTGACGTAGGAAGGGGATCTTATTATAATATTACTGCCCCTTAGCAAGATGACAACAAAAGTTATAACTGTAATTAAACTAAACTACCGGTTCTATCTTCATACAGCATATATTTTCTGGCTCTGAAGGCATCTGATTTTACAAGTTCCCACACGAGCGATTTATAGATTATCATGATAGCATATGCTAATCAATGACTTGAAGATGGTAACACCACATCAGCTACATAAATTCATCAACTAACCATTCAGAAACGTCCTGTTGCATTCTACATGTTGTCACTTCTTCGTGAGTCTCTGAACATATTAAATTTTCAGTGCGTGTCTGCGTGAGGTAATCGGAGCTGCAAACACGAGCTCTTGAAGCTCCACCCTCTTCTTGAAAGGGGGCGGGAGCAGCAGCTCATTTGCATTTAAAGGAACACACAAAAACGGTGCGTTTTTGCTCACCCTCAAAAAGTGACAATTTTAACATGCTATAAAAAATTATCTGAGGAGTATTTTGAGCTGAAACTTCACATACACACTCTGGGCACATCAGAGACTTATTTACGTCTCGTAAAAAAAGGACCCCTTTAATGATCAAGAGGACACTGGTGAAGAAGTGCTCAAAGACCAAAAACTGGAGATAGTCTTCAATGAGAATACAGGGCCAAATTGGCTGCGAGTGAGTTCATTTCAACAGCCCCATTCTAGCCAGCTTCAGCTACACACCACCTGTGTATGTCTGGTCTTTTTATGCAAGCTGAAAGAGACAAAACAGAAATTTTGTGAGCTCATCCATTACAGATCTCACTACCTTGTGACCTTGAAACAAGCTAATGTGCTGTACCTACCACAAATATGCAAATCATGGACTCATCTCATATTAGTCTGCTTACCTTACCTTACCTTAGACTTTTTTATATTAATTTAAAAGACACTTCAGCTGAGTGCAGGGTTTGGGTTAGAGTTCCCTGAAATAAAATTACACTGAGCTGCATTTCTGTTCATAAACTAAAAATGATGTATTTATCTTTGTGAATTTTTGTGCACCGTGCTTCAGTAAACATACGCCTGAGAGATAAAAAACAGACAGATTTATCATATCACAAAATCAATCTGAAGATGTTTAAACTGAAGCTGGATATCATATTTAGTCATATATGATTGCTTTTCACAAAAAACAATGCTGATGGATATCTTGTCTTCGCTGAGTCGCAAATGTAGCAATAACTAAAATAGTTATTGCTTTTCATTTCAACAAACCTACATGCTATCAAAATGATTTCTCTCTTCGGGAGTGGTGCTTTAAAAGGAGTCTTGCCAACATCCACATGCAAGTTAGACAGTTTGCTGCCAGCATAGATTTAACTAGCATAACCAGCAAGATTAGAATTGTTTGCATGGAATAAACAAGAATAAACCTCTAGTCTAAGCAGTTTTTTTTTTTTTTCAGCACCAATGTTCCTCTAAATGCAAGTATATAAAATAAAAACATCTTTCCTCCCAAGACTATAATGACCTTCATTTGTCTTCTGCATGTAGTGGTTTAATAAGAATAATGCTTTGTGTACCTCAGAGAGGGAGCTCAGAGGAAAACCTCAGGTTTCGAATTGCGCTGGACACTAACGCGTCGCATGTCTCCTCTCGCGTTGCATCTGATCGATGCATCCGATCGATACCATGGAAGACGATGAGGCCATTTACAGAGACACATACCTCCAGCTGCAGTCATCAACCACATAAATAGATGTAGCGCTGATATGCTACAGGATGGCAAATGCAAAATCGAATGGAGCACTGTCCCGTTCGTGAAATGCTAATGAGTGACCTAAAACCGGAACGAGACCAAGCGTGAAATATGTTAGGACATTTAAAAACAAGCACGCAGATGTCAAGCGAGATATGTGAGAGCGCTACCATAGGCGTTCTTTGAATTTTTAGCAGAGACGAGGCAATAACAAGCTTCGGAGGCTCAGGGTTGAAGAGAAATAGGGCCACACTTGATGACAGAAATAGACAGGACGCTACAGTTTGTGTAGGCAGACTTTAGCTGAGCGTGGCAAGATTTAACAAAGCTGAGACAAAGCATTACAGTAAAGGCACACCGAGGCCCCATCTGTTCAGAAAGCTCTCAGATCCATTCTCAAGAACACTAGGCTGAAATTGTAGACCACTCAGCATGCAACTATAGGGTGTAAGGGAAAAGGAGCGCAGCAAACAATTCAATATCTTAAGTGCACTTTTGAGTGCCACGACACCAGCATGTTTATGTTGTGCCATGTAGATGCGCAGGGTTGAACTGCACGGTAAAACAAGGAAAGCCAATGATTGATTCATTAATACTGGGCTGAAGGCTTTATAATTAATTGAATCGCAGGTTAAGCGGGAACTGAACAGGCGACTCAAACTCCAATTTACGCTTTGTGTTTCTAATCAGAAAAAAAAATAAGCACCTTACCTTGGTCTATTTGTTCAGTTATTTAAGCCTGCAGTAATTAGTGTCAGGACAAAGTACTAAAGGTTAATGAGCATTTGATAAGGCACCATTTTATTAACCAAAACACCCTTTTTTCACTGAAACGTGACACTTCAATCTGACACTTTTTCTGACTCCGCAGATGGTCTGAGAAACGTGATAAAAATACCGTTACTGGTTTTTGCCACATTTCTGAATTGTGTACCCCAAGCCGAGATAGATTTGGCCATGTGCGACGTTAATCATTTTTGGCTCACAAATATGAAGGCGATCGACTGCACCGTAAATCATGACAAAGGTCTGAGTATCGACACTTGATTTAGTGAGGAGAAAACAAAAGCCTCTGCTCTATTTTTCCGTTGCTCTCTGGGCTGCACTTCTTCAATCAATATCCATCAACGATTTTGAAATTACACCCAGATTAAATCCCAATTTCATCACTGGGAGTCACATCTGCTGAGTTTCATTTAATTACATCAGCCTAGAAAAGAAGAATCAAAGTTGTTTGTCAACCATTATTTACCCAACCGAAATATCAACAAAACCCTAAACCAACGTGAAGCTAGTTTCTGAAAAGGTTTCCTCATCCACACATTACATGATGTAAAGATTTCATTTTATAAGACATGAAAAATCCAAGATTTACCTTGTACAATGAGGTGCACTTTTGTCGATTCTGGTTTCTTGTTCGTGAGGATAGAACATACGTACGGCCCCTCATCGTATAAGTTGACGTTTAGGATTTTTATACTGTATTCAGTGACTGCTGTGTTTAGTAGGACCACCCGGGGGTCCAACGACCATTTTTCATTCCCTGTGAAGAGGATAGTGGTTCGGTTGAGCCATGCCACCCGTGATACTTTGTTGTCCACATTGCACCTGTTGAACGACACAAGCAAAAGAAAAAACATGATTATTTGCTATATGTTACATTTTTAAAAAAATGTATGCACAGGGCTAGAAGGCATCAACATGCAATTTAACAAGTCAGTTTGAAATTAATCGGATACATTTTAAGGACATGTCCAATTATCACAGAGTGCACCTTCTTTAACCCCTTACTGCACCCATTTTGGCAAGTGGGGCATAAATGACAAACCTCAAATAAAAAAGTTGCTGCTCATAAGTCATTCTGAATAGACACATAACCAATATATATATATTTAGAAAACCAACACTTGAGAGTTCACAGTTCAATACTCAGAATTACTCAGACTGTTATAATATGGAGATATATAAGCTCAAACATAAAACAAAAATATTAACAATATATTTTTATTTAAAAATAAAAATATTATGTGTATGTGGTATGACAACTTATAACCACAATGTGAAGCCACAAGTCTGCTCATGCTTCATTTCAAATCTTAGAATTATATCTCTAAAACTATACATTTTATCCAAGTCCATGTCAGAGTGAGTTTTTAGAGAAGGCTGATAAGATGCATATAAAATATTTGATTGGCCTGTTAACACCTTGCAGTCTATTGTCTAATGCCTGGCAAGGAGAACTGCCCCATTCACATTTCTATTGTTCTCACTCCACATGCTTTTCACAGAGTATGAGACTTAAGGTCTTCTCACACTGAGTCCGAAATTTTTGTATGCGGTTTTTCGTATTCGTCATCCGGTGGCTCTGGATTGTCAAAACCCGTATCAAAATGCTTGCTACTGATGCAAAAAAAGCTGAAAATCTGACCCGATCCAATTTTTTTATTTTTATGACAGACAACAGTTTCAGAGGCAGTGTGTAAACATGATTCACACAATGTGAGGTTGTATTTATTTTTTAACACGCAAAGATTTCTGACTCAGTGTCCAAGGACCTTCAATCTTCATTATTCTTTTATCATCGTTCTTTTGTTTTTATTCAGCCATTATTAGCCTTTATTCTGGCATTACATGGCTTGCCCAACTGATGCAAACCCGGAACAGGAAGAGACAGAGCTCACTCTGAATGCTCTTTCAGCTCTCCAGGTTGCATAATTCAGTGGGAAATTAATAGAAATTTGTCTGGCTATCACCAGACCAAGCTCAATCTTTTAAGATTGAATATTGGCCTGGGGAGTCTGCTCTGTATTTTCTACTGTACAAGAGGCGTGATCGACGAGCATTATTCAAATGACTCTGTACGCAACTGGATAGTCCTCCAACCAATCAGACCACAAGAGGCGTGATCAACAGGCTTCGATCCATCCTTCTCTATCCGTCATTGTGTTAAACCCGCCAATAGTGAGCCAGGTGGATAAGCCAGTCTGTGATTGGTTCCCGCAAAAGTAGGATAAATGAATGTACAGGTTTCCAGCCTGAGCTGCAGGGCGAAATCAAATCGCCAGCAGATCAGGCTGAGTTTACCCAGTCTAAATAGAAATGGTATTTTGCAAACGTGAGAATAAATCAATATTTCTCCAAATATGCCCACTTTTGGACTAAAAGCCTTAGTGGACGCTGTTCAGTGAAGTTATGTGAACATAAACTGGAGCAGACGAGACTGAATTCATATGAGTGTTGATATTCTATTCAAAATATTTAAAAAAAATTATTTGCACTCCTGTCACTGCAATTTGGTTTTATCATAAACAGTGGTCAAACATCAAAGCTGGATCTTTAATCTTTCTAATGATACCCAGTTTGTCCAGACCAAGTAAGAGTGTAATGTTTTAATCTGATATTTTTCAAAACTGCACTGATCAACACAACATCCGTGAGGAATATCTCGTGATCGATGCAATGGATTATGTTGATTTTGGACTCAACTGTAAGTACTGATGTGCTGTTTTCAGCGATTGGAGCATGTTTCATGAAGTTACAAGCCTAAACTTTAGACCTACTGTTTATTTAGCTTATGTGCTCCTGTCAGGTTATAATGTGTTATAATTGCATGATGAATAACTTCTGATCTTAGTGACTTTATATTGGCATGTTTCATGAAGTTACAAGCGTAAACGCCAAGCCAACTGATATTTTTGTACTCCGCTCATGTGCGTCTGTGCTGTTTTTTGTGTGTTATATTTCAACGAGGAATATCATTAGATCTAAAAGACAGATTATGGTGACTTTGGGCTCTTTTTAATCGTGAGAATCTGCTGTAAATAATGATGATCATTTTCCACGTTTCATGAAGTTTCGAGTGAAAAACACCACGTGAATTCTGCATCAGTATATTATCTACATATGGGTCTTGCAGGACTTAACTTACAAAAACTCGCTCAAGTTTAGTCAAAGCTTGTTGTGTTCTACTCCGTGAGACCTTTCAAATGACATATGACACATGACTATCTGAGCTGTATGATGTGATTGACACATTGCAGTACATAAAATGATACCATTTTGTGTTATTACAAACCCGATTCCAAAAAAGTTGGGACAATGTACAAATTGTGAATAAAAACAGAATGCAATGATGTGGAAGTTTCAAATTTCAATATTTTATTCAGAATACAACATAGATGACATATCAAATGTTTAAACTGAGAAAATGTATAATTTTAAGGGAAAAATAAGTTGATTTTAAATTTCATGGCATCAACACATCTCAAAAGAGTTGGGACAAGGCCATGTTTCCCACTGTGTGGCATCCCCTCTTCTTTTTCTAACAGTCTGCAAACGTCTGGGGACTGAGGAGACAAGCTGCTCAAGTTTAGGAATAGGAATGTTGTCCCATTCTTGTCTAATACAGGCTTCTAGTTGCTCAACTGTCTTAGGTCTTCTTTGTGGCATCTTCCTCTTTATGATGCGCCAAATGTTTTCTATGGGTGAAAGATCTGGACTGCAGGCTGGCCATTTCAGTGCCCGGATCCTTCTTCTACGCAGCCATGATGTTGTAATTGATGCAGTGTGTGGTCTGGCATTGTCATGTTGGAAAATGCAAGGTCTTCCCTGAAAGAGACGACGTCTGGATGGGAGCATATGTTGTTCTAGAATTTGGATATCCCTTTCAGCATTGATGGTGCCTTTCCAGATGTGTAAGCTGCCCATGCCACACGCACTCATGAACCCCATCCCATCAGAGATGCAGGCTTCTGAACTGAGCCCTGAGAACAACTTGGGTTGTCCTTGTCCTCTTTAGTCCGGATGACATGGTGTCCCAGTTTTCCAAAAAGATCTTCAAATTTTGATTGGTCTGACCACAGAACAGTTTTCCACTTTGCCACAGTCCATTTTAAATGAGTCTTGGCCCAGAGAAAACGCCTGCGCTTCTGGATCATGTTTAGATATGGCTTCTTTTTTGACCTATAGAGTTTTATCCGGCAGCGGCGAATGGCACGGTGGATTGTGTTCACCGACAATGTTTTCTGGAAGTATTCCTGAGCCCATGTTGTGATGTCCATTACAGTAGCATTCCTGTATGTGATGCAGTGCCATCTAAGGGCCGGAGATCACGGGCATCCAGTATGGTTTTCCGGCCTTGACCCTTACGCACAGAGATTGTTCCAGATTCTCTGGATGATATTATGCACTGTTGATGATGATAACTTCAAACTCTTTGACCTAATAAGTTGCAAATTGGTCCTCCAGCTGTTCCTTATGTGTACATTTAACTTTTCCGGCCTCTTATTGCTACCTGTCCCAACTCTTTTGGAATGTGTAGCTCTCATGAAATCCAAAATGAGCCAATATTTGGCATGACATTTCAAAATGTCTCACTTTCAACATTTGATATGTTATCTATATTCTATTGTGAATAAAATATAAGTTTATGAGATTTGTAAATTATTGCATTCCTTTTTTATTCACAATTTGTATAGTGTCCCAACTTTTTTGGAATCGGGTTTATACATTCAGGGGTTGCTTAGTAATTTGATTACTAAGTAATAAACCACTAAGTAGTACACTTTGGGCGGTACACTTTGGGCTTAAGGGGTTAATGTCTTTTTAGACAGTAGGAAAAAGGCAAGCTAACTTCTACTTGAAGAAAAAGCCAAGAAAACAATGATTTATATTCTAGACGCAACCCTGGAGTCCCTAACCCAGGGACCAACCTTCAATTCAACAGACTTTACTGGAGAAATATGATAATATCACTTCCGCTTCCTTCCTTGAAATGCAAAAGAAAAAGCATGTGACAAGGCAACAGGTAATATAAACAGATGTCTGTCCTTTTTCTCTCCTTTTCTATTACAGATCTTGAAAACCAGTTGGAAAATGACAATAGCTTTTCATCTTATCCTTTTCAAATAGCCGTGATGAAAAATTAGAGCAATTCTGGGCAATAGCCACCTTTCAGTTCTGAAGAATCTGGATATGACACTACATTTGTCTCCTTCACAGGAAAGGACATTTCTTAAAACTGCAGAAAGAGACCTAGAGGCGTTCGCTATACTTATCTTTTTTACCCTTTTCTAAACTTTTGAGTGACGGCTCTAAAGGTTAGGACTAATTGAAAGTCAGAGCTACATATTAAAAAACTGAGGGCATAATTGCATGCACAGAAATGTACTTTCTCAAAAGAAACATACTGGTCTTAAGGTTTTATTTGTCATTTGCTATCTGGCATTTGGTTTATTTGTCAATAGTTATTTGATATAACAATGGCACAGAATGTGCTGTGTTGACATGGTTTTCATCAATGACACTCAACAAGGTGCACTGAGAATTTTTAAAATGCCATTGCCAAACCGTTCGCGTCAGCATGCCAAAACACTGCAGTAATTCATATTAGTCTTTAAGAGGGCTTCACGCTCAAGGTCAAAATCAGTAAATGGATTATCAGACCCTTTACTGGTGAATTTCCCGGCTCTGAAAATTAGTCAACAAGAGAGCGCTCTTTTGGCAAATCTGGAGGGCAACAATTGCAAGTGTGAAGTGAATGCTTTCTCAGGATATTCTTCAAAGGGAAAAGCTCATTCAGACTCTGTTAATCTATGCAGAGTGTTGGAGCGCAAGAGAGCTTGCAGAGGATTTGAACCATTGAAAACCACAAGATTAAGCTCCGGTCTATAATCATGCATGCTCTGCAGTTTTTGCTTGGGAATCACTGTGTACATTCAAACAATAGAATGGATTTTTTTAAAGTTTCGGTCTAAAAATAACCTCATAGTCGCTCTATGCTTGGCCTTAACACCTTAAAAGTGTTGCAAAACCTACTGTTCATATTTCTTGGTGCTGTGGGTCTAATTTCCCTCAACTTAACGCTTGCTTTCCCCTCCATACCAAAAAAAAAATCTTATAACTACCAGAAAAACGTCCCGCAGATGTTATTATGCACATTAATTCTGTATGCAGCACCCTCCATCTTCCAAACCGCGCTGTTCATCATGTCCCAATATGTGTCTAGTTGATAAGTGTATGGATTTATACCCTTATTCTGGCTGAAAGCGACAAACTGTTCCTGAAACACCAATATAATGACATTAGCATGATGGGGGAAAACATGAAGGCTGTGCCAAAAGTTAATTTTCTGTTCAAAAGTTACATTTTAAGTGGCTTATTGGTGAAAGCCTTGCACTGTGAATAGGAAGGTCATGGTTCCAATCCCACCGTGGGCACCTTCACTGGCCGTTCTGAGCAGGACGGTTAACACCTCATCTGCTCCAGGGGTGCTGTGGGACAGATGATTGCGTGCTCTGAATTTCTGCATCTGCCTGTGACAGATTAGATTAGCAATTTGCAAGATAACGAGTTTGCATATGGCTAGTTGAACGGATGCAAAGTCCTACAAAATAAGGCAAAACAAAGAGCTTGAGTGTTGGAGGTGATTATACATTTCTAAAACAATTAAAAACTGGTCCACGAGTTGATTTGAATCTTCAAATACACAAATATTTATGTTTATGCAATAGCAGGTCAAACAGAGCACTGCAATGTCATATCACAGTATATGCTTCACATCAAACAGCATGCATACATTTATAATGATCCATTTCAAACAGCCGCCGCACACATTTACATATGCATATCAACCAATGGATCCATTATAAATGCAATATGCTAAAAAGACCGCCCTCACTGTGCTTGAATTGACTGTCACTTAAATTTAAAGCTGAGAGAAAAGCATATAGATTTTCCCACTCGGTGCTAAAAAGTAAGAGGTGCTTCTTGGAAGGCAGAGCCTCCATTATCCAGCATTGACAGGGTGAGATCAGGCCTCATTCAGTGAACTAATGACTCTGTCACACCAGTCCCTTGCACTTCAGCCTAATGGACTGTCAGCCACATCGGTGCAAGATCGTTTATATGAAGAAATATCTTCTCAACTCAAGCATGTTCTAAAATACATGGATTGATTACCAATATTTTCCACAACAAACTTATTCAGAGAGACTATTTTGTCTGAATAAAGCTTCTTTTTTAACTTTATGTATTGGAAGAATGTATTCTTTAAATATAAAAAATAGACTTGCATATGATGTGTCACATGGATATGATGTAATAAAAAAAGTAATCTGATGCTCACAAAAGCAGCCGTGTGGCAATGGCCAGCAATACATTGAATGAGTCAAAATTATCCATTTTTCTTTTATGCCAAAATCATTAGGATACTAAGTAAAGATATTTTGTACATTTTCTACCAAATATATATAAAATGTATTATTAGTAATAATATGCATTGCTAAGGACTTCATCTGGATAACTTTAAAGGCGATTTTTCGCACCCTCAGATTCCAGATTTGAGTTTTCATCAATGGAAAGCTTATTTATTCAGCTTCTAGATGATGTATAAATCTCAATTTCAAAACATTGACACTTATGACTGGTCCAGGGTCACACACACATACATATACATACATATATATATATATATATATATATATATATATATATATATATATATATACATACAGTATTTTACAAATATATATATATATATATATATAATAATATATATATATATATATATATATATATATATACATATATATTACAGTATATGACCCACTAGATGTGAGTGTACTGGATTTTAAACATATTTATACTATAGGAAAAAGGTACTATTCATTTTCTGTGTTTTAATTAGGAAACAAATGCTATCTGCAGCTTTAATTTTTTTCTGAACATTTTCTGACAGACACTTAATTACCATATTTACATATATTCTAAATCCTAAACATTGTAAAAACATCTGTTAAATGTCATTCTAACAAAAAAGAAAAAGTCTAATCAGGTTTGCTGGTCTCAATTTTGAATCGAGCCTTGTCACACGGATATGTTTCGCCGGTTTTAGAAGGGAAAACCAGTTGATGATGAGCTAAACCACCATGAGCTAAACCACCTGACTGTGTGTGTGTGTGTGTGTGTGTGTGTGTGTGTGTGTGTGTGTGTGTGTGTGTGTGTGTGTGTGTGTGTGTGTGTGTGTGTGTGTGTGTGTGTGTGTGTGCCATAAGGATGATTAAAGGGATATATTTGATAAATTCTTGATCTAGGATTGAGGATTTAACAATCTTAACTCTCTTACTAAATCAATAAAATAAATGACCTAAATAGGGGTTAAACCTGTGACAAACACAGGGCACAACAATATTTATTGTTTTGGCGATGAGAACAAGAGGCCATTTCACAAAATGACACCTGCCATATTTTTCATATCTCTGCTGTGCCTTTTTTAAGATATGAGTAGGTCAGTGAGACTCTGTGCTGTGGGGATTCGGTGCTTGCAGATCATTGTCAGCAGACGGCCATGTGGTCTCAGGGTGAGATTAATGACAGGCAGGCTTTATGTGATGGGAGACTGATGAAGGCCATTACACCAGGGGCAATGAATGGTGGCCACTCTGTTTGGGCTTTCAGATAGAGGGGAAACAGGAATGATTTCCCCAACCAGACACAGACAGCAGTGTCGAGAGTCACATATCGGGATTAGCAGAATGTGGAACATTTAAAAATTCACAAATATTGTCACAGAGAAAACCATATGTTAAAGGGTTAGTTCACCCCAAAATGAAAATTCTGTAATTAATTCCTCACCCTCATGTCGTTCCAAACCCATAAGACCTTTGTTCATCCTCAGAACACAAATATCTATGATTGTATGTGATGAACAGGTCGACTTTATTTTATTCACATATAAACAGTGATCAGTGAACATGAGCAACCAAACCTGTTTGTCACACAAGAACAAAAGCGTGCGGTGTATAAAATTTGAATAATAATTAAAAATTACTGTAAATCTAAATAAAAAAAAAAATGCAAGCAAATAATTTAAAATGTATTTAAAATTATTTTATGACTTGGAGTAGAACTAGAATTGACCTATGTTAGGGAAGGCCATAATATATTCTTGCTCACCAAGATGTCATGTTTTTACTGAGAATGATTCTTGACATGGTTTCTAACCAGAATGTTCTCTATTTTCTGCGGAAGCTTCAAAATGTTCCCACCGCAAAAGCATTTGCTTTTTTGTACACCATTCAAGTCTCCTGAGTGAGCCGTGGCCCTCGTTTGAATTGAAATAACAGTACAATAGTACAGGGCGCCACTTGTGATTGCCACTTTTGTCACTGCTTTCAAGGTGGATGCACTAACATTCTATTTGTGTCAGTCCTCAGAGGATTCGTCTGAAGGCCTCAGCCCACCTCTATAGCTAACTAGTCATGTGGATGAATGGCCTGCAGAAGTATGAAGAGAAACTGCCATTTTTGGCCCATCACTCAAGAACACGAGAGACAGACATGCCCGATAAATGCAGCCGTTTGCTTTGTCCCACACAGCAGTATCTCCACATCGCAGACCAGAAGCTTCAGCAGACACAGTGCTGGTAAATGTGACATTGGGAATAAAAATTGTACAGAATAAAAAAAAAAAAAAAACATACTGACAATAATTTATCTACATATTTACAATGACAATTTAATAAATGTACCTTTTTCATTCATTCCTTGGGAATCAAATCCATGACCTTGATTGCTAGCGCTTTAATTCTCCGCTGTTTGAGCTACAGAAATGCACTTCATTTTCACCATCATTCTGAAATAAAATATTTGTTCTTATTTTATAGAGCATATGTGATTTTTTTGTGACTGTTTCTGGTATCAAACACACACACACACACACACACACACACACACACGTGCGCACGCATTACATACATACATACATACATACATATACATATATATATATATATATATATATATATATATATATATATATACACACACACACAGAGATCAGGCATAACATTATGACCACCGTCCTAATATTGTATTGGTCCTCCTTTTGCTGCTGAACAGCCCTGACGCATCGAGGCATGGACTCCACTAGACCCCTGAAGGTGTGTTGTGGTATCTGGCCCCAAGATGTTAGCAGCAGATCCTTTAAGTCCTGTAAGTAGCGAAGTGGGGACTCCATGGATCAGACTTGTTTGTTCAGCACATCCCAGAGATGCACGATTGGATTGAGATCTGGGGAATTTGGAGGCCAAGTCAACACCTCAAACTCGTTGTTGTGCTCCTCAAACCATTCCTGAACCATTTTTGCTTTGTGGCAGGAGCATTATCCTGCTGGAAGAGCCACAGCCACCAGGGAATACCGTTTCCATGAAAGGGTGTACATGGTCTGCAACAATGCTTAGGTAGGTGGTACGTGTCAAAGTAACATCCACGTGGATGGCAGGACCCAAGGTTTCCCAGCAGAACATTGCCCAAAGCATCACACTGCCTCCGCCAGGCTTGCCTTCTTCCCATAGTGCATCCTGGTGCCATGTGTTAGTGACACACATCCACGTGATGTAAAACAAAACGTGATT